>JAWWEW010000038.1:11150453-11314942 GCA_035583185.1 Anabacerthia variegaticeps
TCCTTCTCCTTCTCCTTCTCCTTCTCCTTCTCCTTCTCCTTCTCCTTCTCCTTCTCCTTCTCCTTCTCCTTCTCCTTGATGTCTGTGTTGCTAATCCATGGCTGCAATTTTCAACTGCACAAGAACTCTCAATTCTTAAATATGTTCTCACATAGAGGCAGTGCTATGATTCGAAAGCAGGAAGTCCCTCCTGTACCCAACTATCATTGGCTCCATAGGATAGGGGAAACTTCTAGCAGCTTCTGACAGAAGCCACCTCTCCCCATATAAAAAAGCTAGCCACAGAAACACACAACAGGCACCAGGGACCTCCCCCAACCCCATGAATGAGGGGCCCAGCCTGACCCTGCCCCAAAGGCACCTCACGCAATGGCACCTCACGTCGGGCACTCATAGCCGAGAGCACCATTCCATTCCCCTGGGAGCAGCTGGAGGTGCTGGGTCTGGTGGCACATGGGGACAGGACCTAGCAAGGACTTGGTCCATCAGCTGAGGTTGTCCTCTCCATCACTTGGTGACAGGGATAAAGCAGGGCAGAAGAGGAGCTTGACTTCTTCAGAATGGGAACGGTGTGTCCCAGTGACCCTTTGGTTTGGCTCAGTGTCCATCCCTCCAACCCCACAGGGCAAAGGGCAGCAGATAGAAGATACAGTTACTGACCCTAGAACAGACACTGGCCACAGTTCTCCTGGCATCATCACCTGGTGGTATTGCTGCTCCCAGGGTTGCATGTCAAAATTGAGAAGCAATTAATGAGCACAGAGCTCCAGCAAATTTAGGAACCAAAGAAAATGCATGTGTCCTTGTTCTGGCACAGATCAGTGGGAGGGGGCATAGACAAGATATTGTGTTATTGGATACCATCTTACGTTATGGCTGGGGTGGGAAAAGGGACTCCCTCACTCCTGAGAAGGAGGAGAGTGGTTTCCAGGCAGGAGCAAGGGTGATGGTGTGGCTGAGGTGGGGTACTGCCAGCTGTGGTCACAATGCATTGCATTGAATCGGGGTCTGTGAGCATTTGGCATGTAAAGCACCCTTTCTTTTTTTTGTACACTTTTGCTATTAATATTGTTGCTGTAACTGGTTAGTTTCTTATCTCATTGCTGTTTTCAGTAAATTCTTATCTCAACCTGTAATTTTCATCATTTTGTGTCTCCAGTTCTCAAGTCCATCCCTGGAGCAGGAACAGGGAGGGGAAGGGGGACGGAGCAAGTGAGCAGCATTTGGTTTGGAAGAGTCTCATTGTGTAGGGGGACACTAAGTGCCATACCTAAACCATGACAGCAGGGTTTTTCTTTGGGAAGTGAAATCCCAGACTGGTATTTTGCAGGCCCTTTCCCAAGAGTAAAGGGCTAAGGAAATTAAGAAATAAAGAAAACTTAAGAGATAACTATTCTGCTGGGGGCTGATGACACAGCTGGCCCCATGCCATGCTGTCACCCATCTCTGCCAGCACTTTCCTGCTCAGCCATGGTGGCAGCAGGAACTACAGGCAGGTGGCAATTCCTGCCAGAGCTAAGCCTGGTGTTCCGGCATGCCACACTTTGACGGCTTGCTCTCTGTGTTTCTTGGACAGACTCAGAGCAGTCTGTCAGCCTGCCAGGGCACCACTGATGCTCTAACAGGGCTCCTGCTGCGAGTGTGTTGGCTGGGGCTGAGTCCAGCCATGCAGCACGGCAGTGGCCATAGGAATCCCTCCACCAAGAATCAGGCAGCACATGTCAGTCAGCAGGATCCCGGACAGCAGGTCCCATCTAGCATCAGGTCACTGTATTTGTGCCAAGGCCTCAGGTCTGTGCCTGGAGTACGGAGACAGAGATCGGATACCAGCATTTTGCAGAGCTGTCTCTCTTTGCATCCCCTGGTGCCAGGGGGTTGAAAACCTTGGGCAACCTGGGAGCTCTGCAGCACACAGGGACACTGGGAATGACAACCTGGTGTCCCTGCTGGATATGGCTATTGGCATGACTGGGGTGCCCCTGTGGCAACCCTGGGGCTGGCAATTGCAGATGCAGTTCTCCACCGAGCACCCACTGTCCTGCAGCCAGTTGGGACATTCATGCTCTGAAGGGGATATAGGGGTTGGAAAATAAACCCTACAGGTGCGAAACTAATCCGGGATATGGGAAGAGGTTTTGCAAGGGAGCTCGCCCTGTTGTGACCATGGGATGTTTCTCTGAGGGGGAAGGGAGGGAGTGGTTTGGTCATACACGGCTCTATTCAGGACCAGTGGCTGCAGCTGAGGTCTGACAAACTCAGCACTCACAGCCAGATGCTACAGCTGTGGAGGAGGCAGGGATGTGACACTTCCTGTCACCAGCCTGACCATTACCCCAGCAGCAACATGACGCACAGGTGGGATTTCCCAGCCACTCATCCCCCATCTATGCTATTCCTGTGGGACTGGGGGAAAAAGCAGACCCCTCAGAAAAGTATCACACACTGCTTTGGACTGGAAGGGACTTTTCAAGGTCATCTAATCCAACCCCCCGCCATGGGCAGGGTCACCTTCCAGTAAGACCAGTGTGCTCAGACCCCTATCCAACCTGGTCTTAACCACTTACAGGGATGGGGCAGTCACAGTTTCTCTGGGCAGCCTGTGCCAGTGTCTCACCACACTCACAGCCAGGAATTCCTTCCCAATATCGCCTCTAACCCTGCCCTCTGGCAGGCCCTCAGGCATTCTCCCTTGACCTGTCCTTTTAGGCCCTTGTCCCAAGTCCCTCTCCAGCTCTTTTGGAGCTCCTTTGGGCACTGGAAAGGCCTCTCAGGTCTCCTCGGGTGCTCCAACCCTCGGAGCATCCTTGCGCTCAGTGATGCCGGAGGGGTCGAGGGGCCGTGTTCCAGGAGAGGGCGGGGCTTTCTGCGAGGGGTGTGGCCCCCCGCGGGGCGTGGCCCCGCCCCTTCCCCCGGCCCCGCCGCCGCCGCAGCCGCCGCGGCCCCGCGCTCGCCCGCGCGTGTGCGTGTGCGTGTCCGTGTGCGCGGACCATGGTGGCGGCCCGGGGCGCTGCCGCCCGCCGCGGAGCGCTGCTGCTGCTGCTCGCCGCCCTCGGATCCTGCCGTTTGCTCCTCGTCCATTCCGGTGAGTGCTTTTCCGTTCCCCCCCCACCCGCGTCCGTGTCCTCTCGCTGCCCCCGCGAATGCTCGTGTTCCTTCCCACGACGAACCTGGTGCGGTTCTCCCCCCTCCTCCCCATCATCCCCATCCCCACGAGGGATCAGCACGCATGGGTGCTCATGTTCCTGGATGGAAGCACGGTGGGAAATGCCCCCCCAGGCAGCCCTGCCGGGGTCTGTCACACTGCCCCGGGGACGGGCAGCGCCGCACCGTCACCCCCGTGCCCGCTGCTTCGGGCGGCGGGCACCGGCGCAGAGCTGGTCCCCAGCAGCTGGCTGGGGGCACTGAAGGGACCCAGAGGTGTGGGGGGGGTGGGGCAGGAGGGAACCACAGATGTGGATCCTGGAGTAGGGAGACAGCATGGAGTCATGGGAGTGGCCCACAGGAAGCACCTTTATTAGCAGGAAAAAAAGCCGAAAAACACAAAACCCCCATCAAAACAAAGAAAAAAACCAAATAAAGGTGCTGCTGTGGCTGAGCGATCCAGAGGAGCCACCGGGGGGGCTGTGCAGGAGGAAGGCCTGTTTGCCCACCTGCCCCATTGCCCTGGGAGCGGCTGTAGCATTGCCCCACAGGGCTGCACCAGTGACGGTGACATTTCTGCTCTCTGCTGGGGCAGAAGGAATGCGTGGCCTTCGCTCCCTCCCCACAGCACCACCCTCAGTCGCCCTGCTTGTCTGCTGAAGGGTTGTTTTGGGGCAGTCAGGTTTGATTTGCTTGAGTTTCGAGCTTTGAGTTAGGGCATTTTCCCTCCCCGGGTGGTCTGGCACTTGACATGCTCCATGTCTCCTCGCTCTGTGCCCAGTCCTGGGGTGTGCAGGGCTGTGATGGGCATAAACACCACCCCGAAAACCCCAACCAGCCCTGAGCATTGCTGCCTGCGGGGAAGGCTGGGACTGCCCAGCACTGCCCACACCACTGCCCACACTGGGGAGGTGTGGTGTCCCAGCCTGTGGTACAGCCTGTCTCAGGCAGGTGCTTTCTGCCTCGCTGGCGCAGGAGCTGGGAAGGGCCTCCTGGCTCCCAGCATTGTTTGCGGATCCGATATTGTTTCCCTGTGTTAGCTCCCGGTGGGGCAGACGCTGGGCAGGCAGGCTGCTGTCAGCCAGGGCCCAGGCAGCCTCACCATGTTCCCGCCTGCTCTGAGGGTCAGTGAGCAAGTGCAAAAATTTTTAAATCTCCCACTGGACCAAAACATCCGGATGCTTCCATGCTGGGGTGTTGGAGGTGGAGGTGGGGATGCTCCTGCACTCCCCCTCTTCCCATGAGCCAAGGCTCGGGTGGCCCAGGCAGGGGTACTGCTGACGCAGGCTATGATGGCAGGAAGGAGACCCAGGCAGCTCCAGTGCAGCCACCAGTGATTTGGCATAGTCTCTGCTGCTCCTGAATTTAAGGGGTTGGCATGGAATCATCTGGCCTGGCAGCGCTGCTGGCGTGGAGTCCCTCGAGACTGGTGGGCTAGCTGTGCCTGGGGGCTGTCTAGTGAGGTGGTTTCCCCTTCCCCTCCCTTCCCAGCCCTGCAGGTGCTGCTGGAGGTGAGGTAAGCATGAGGGGCCTGGCTCTGCAGCAGCAACCTGCTCCAGCACTGGGATATCTCATGCTCTTGGCACATGGGGAGTTGGGATTTTCGGCTCAACCTCTTTGCCCCAGGAGGTGCTGGGGATGGTGTCTTTGAGCTGGTCCACATGGCACCATCCCATTGCCAGGACGTTGAGGTTGTGTGGCATGTGGCAGTGGGGAGCTCCAGTTGGGTTTCTCCTGGGGATGGCTGGAGAAACATCCCTGGGATGCTGGGCAGGGAAGGAAGCCACTGTCCTGACCCCACTGCCTTCCTCACTGAGCGCAGTGGGGCACAGGAAGCACTGACTGTTTTTTCCCACTTTATAATTGACCTGGGTGGATGGGGCTGAGCTTGGCTTTCTCTGGGGACAGCTGCAAGGTGGAGGTGGCAGGGCCAGGGGCAGCTGCTGCCTGTGGCATCCTGGTGAAGCTGGCTTGTGAAAGGCAAGGAGAGAGCAGGGAAGAAAGTCCTGGACCACCATACCTGTGTCCTCATGCCTCTGTGGCTTTATCAAAACTTTTTCAGATGGGAGTTGTCATCTCCTCCTCTTTGTCACCTTCCTTGTCCAAGCACTGTGACCCAGAGCCCCTGTAGCAGATGCCATCTCCCAGGATGCAGCTGCACACGGCACAGTGACATCCTTGTCTTGCCACGGGCCTGATCGGAGCTGAAGGAAGGGCAGCAGTGCTTTCAAGATGCTGCAGGGTGATTTAGGTTTGCTTGCTGCTCCTCAGCTGTTTTTTTCCCCCCACGTGTCTCTTTCCAGTGCACCTGGTTTTGGGCAGGGCCCCTGCCTTGCCTTCTTTTCTGACTTCATTGACTGGAACTTGAGCGAGAGCTAGACTTCTCCCCCGTTCCCGAGTAATTAGATTGCCACATTTCATCTATTATCGTCATCATTATTAAAACAAAAAATGTTTTACAAATGTGATGACAGGCTAGAACCCCTTCTTTTAATAATCCTGAACCCCCACAGCCCCACAGCCACAGTCAACACTTCACATCCCAAACATCCAGAGAAGCCGCTCAGCAAAACCTGAGTGGTTCTTTCCAGTCCAAGTGACCTATTTGGCCACACGTGACCTGCCAACTCCACATTGCTGCTCCTCATGCAGCATCTCATGCTGCTCCACTGAGATATAGGTGGGAGCATGGATGCTGGTGTTGATACCAGCTGCTCCAGAGGTGTGGTGGTGCAGGGACTGCTCAAGGTCCCTAGCTGGGCACAGCAAGGCAGGAGTCATCCCCTGGGAAGTTCCCATGGCTCAGCTTGTGGTGAGATTGCCTTTTCCTTTGCCTGCTTGGCCATTGCTGCACTAGGGAGGTGCAAGAGGCACAGTGGCTCCAGAGACCCCCATGCTGATCACTGAAGCTGGGACAGCTGTTGGGAGCAAGACAGCAGGGCTGTCTTGCTGTGCCTGTGGTGCCTGCTGTGGTGCCTGCAAGGGCCTGGCTGCCCTGCTGAATTCCCTGGGGCTCTACCCAGTGGGTGAGCAAGGAGTGGTCTCTGAGTCCCCTAACATCCTGCGGGTTGGTCTGAAAGAAGCAGCCCCCGCTTCATCTTGAGGCACAGGGAAGGTTGTCCAAGTGCCCCCTGTGAGTGGTGGCAGTGGTCTCACTCAGTCACCCCATCCCTATGAATGCTCCCTGGCTGCATGTCAGGGTGTCCTCTGCCATGCTGGTTCAGACGAAGTGTTGCCCCATGCTGCAGCTGGAGTGCTGCTCCCCTGGGAGCTGTGTGCTGCTCCTAAGTTTAATTTTCCATGCAGTTTTATTCTTGGAGATAATGTCCCCCACCGTGTTCTCTGGGTTTATATTTGCTCAGCTGGCTCCCACCATGGGAAAGGAGCTCTTGTGGGGGTGAGGTGTGGGAGAGCTGGAACATGTGGCACAGGCATCCCATGGGGCTCTGCAGATCAGTACCCAGTGCAGGGACCTGGGCAGGGCTTCATCCACAGGCCTGAGGAGGGAGAATGGGTGGATAGAGGCTCCCGATATCTGTGATCCCAATTGCAGAATCAGCATCAAGGAAGAGTTTATGGAAGAGACGGGGTGAAAGTCCCTCATCTCTTTCACTACAGCTGGTGGGAGACCCACAAACCCATGTGCACCCACAGCCATGCCCTGTGGGTGCTGGTGCAGGGAGAGCTGGAGTTTGTGGCAAGTAGACCATGGTCCTGGAGCCAGGGGCGTGTGTAGGGTCAGGTCCTTTGGATCTGCATTTTCCCTGGCAGCTCTGGAGATGGGTCCCCCACCCCAAGGACCCCCCAGTCCACAGGCATGCCCAGGTTCTTCTCACAGCGCAGAGAGATGTGTTGGGGATGTTTGCCTGAAAAGTCTCTTCTGGGCCATGGAAGCATTAAGGGAAGTAATCGGCTTAGCCCTGATGGGCGCTTCCCGGGAGGGTGTGGGGACAGCGGGTTGACAGTGTGGTCAGGACACTGAGAACAGGGAAGTTGGTGGTGGGTGCTGAGGAGTAAAGGGGTGATGGGGATGTTTGGGATATGAGGGGTGTTTGGAGCATCAGGGGTGACAGTGTGGCAGAGACAATAGGAACAGGAAGGATGACAGAATGGACGGTGTGCTGGGGGTAGAAGAGATGTGTGGCCACACTGAGGACAGGAGGGATCATAGCATGGTAGGGACACTGGGAATCGGAAGGTTGATGGGGGCTGCTGGGGACAAGAGTGTTGATGTGGTGATGGAGATGTGGACAAGGTGGGTATTAGGGGTGCCCAGGGACAGGAGGGATGATAAGGTTGCCTAGGGACAAGAGGGATGATGGGGTGGCCTTCCTCAGGTACAAGGTGCTGGGTCCCTGGGCACAGGGTACAGTACCTGCCATCAGTCTCATCCCTGCATTAATTCCATAAACACAGAGCTGTGGTGCTTGGTCTCCACAGGAAGCTCTGAGTCTTCTCAGGGGGACAGTGGCTCTCCAGGCTGGCTGCCCCTCAAAACCCCAGAGCCTTACCTCAAAGCCACTGCCAGCACTGGGGCATCTCCCTCCCATGCCTAGGTGTTACCCAGCACTGCTGCCACAGAGTGACCAGCACTCCAAATGGCAGCTGCAGGCCTGTAATTAGCCACTTTGAGAGCTAATGAGAATTGCAACGGGAAGAAACTGGCCGTTAAGTGCCTGGAGTGAGTTCTGAATTGGAGGAAGGAAACAGCTGGAGCAGGTCCAGATCCCTGCCTTATCCTGTCCTGGAGCACTGCAGGCTGGCAGCTACCCATCTTAACCTGTGCACACTGTGGCATGTGCTGAGGTCCTTCATGCATGGATGGAGGACGGCAAAGCCTTTGTGGGGGGAGATTTGCTCTTTGGGTGGCAACCCATCACTCTAAGTGGGTGACATGAGAGGTGACATGTCAGCTAAGGGTTGGCAAGGACCCCATGGCTCATCGAGATACAGGAGTCCCCTGGGATCCTGGCCTCTCTTCCCTTCCTATAGGAAGGAGACTGTGCTGGAGGTAGAGGCAGGAGGTATGGAAAGTACAGCTCTCCAGTGCACCCACAGCACCTATGGGTGCTTCCTGGGCTTGGCTGGGGGTCAGCAGGGGAGTCCTCCTGGGGAGCCCGCAGCTCTCGTGTGCAGGAGTAGCAGCTCTGCCTCGGGGATTTCATCATCTTGCATCTGTTGGGGATTATTTCACAGCCACTTGCTAAATCGGGAAAGAGGGCAGCCCCCAGTGAGCTGCTATAATGTGACCCATCCTGTGGCCATCATTCCTGGCTGGGAAGGAGAGGGTTTCCCTGAGCTGGCTCTTCCTTTTGGGGCATAAACCCCAAAATCTCTGGGCCCAGCTCTTTCAGCACCATTTGCAGCCCTCTTTTAGGAGCCCTGGGTCACTGCAGTCACCAGCACCCCTGGGATGTATCTGTGCTTCCCATGGGCCCTCAGTTTCTGCACTCATGGGGGCTCCCCAGATTTGGGTTGATGGGGCCTCTCAGTTTCTGGGCTGGGCCCCATGGGGTCATGATGGCCCTGCAGGTCTTTATCGCTGGCAGTGGCTGAGTCAGCATGGTTGCAGCCTGGGGTGCAGCCCCAGTAGGGTGGGGAGCTGTGGCCCTTGCGTTTCCGCCTCCTCTAGCCTTGCGTGTCCACTGGCATGTGGTGCCCGCCCAGGGTTCTCTTGCCAACCCTTGTTCCAAAGGCTTTTGTTCCAATGGCTGTTCTAACAGCCATAAAGGTCAGCCCCTATCACCCCAGTACCTGCAGGTTGTGTCCCCATACACCTGTTTCAGGATGATGGGCTGGTGGGAGCACCAGGGCTGGTGCTGGGGTGGATGAGAGGAGCTAGACAGACAGACTCCCCGCTTTGAGCAAAGCCGCCTCCAATCTCTCCAAGGGTGTTTCATCAGCAAAATCATGCCAGTGCCTCTTTCTCAAAGGCTGCAGGATGTCTCCAGTGGTGGCATGGGTAACAGTGGAGAGTGGGATGGCTTTGGCTTTGCCAAAGAGCATCTAGCTTTGGTGGGCACAGCAGTGCTGCCACTCTGGGCGGGTATTTCCAGCCTGGCAGTGTGAGCACATGGGAGCCTTTGACTGCTTGCAGATGGCCAAGCTGTGCTGAGCTGTGCTGGCCCCTGGCCTGGCAGCTTCTTGTGTGCTGGCTGAGGGGTGGGCTGCCCTCTTCCACCTCCCTGCCATCAGCAGTGGCTCCACAGAGAGAGCTCACTTGAGGCTGTGGCTCTGCTGCAGCTCACAGGGCAGGTGGGCACCCTTGAGGTGTTGCCCTGCTGATGGCCAGTGCCCAGCAGTGCCAGGAGGAAAAAACTGGACCCCAGCCCTTCTCTCCAGACTGCTCAGTGCTTCAGGTGGGTCCGTGGTGCCAGAGCTGCACGTTCCCTGCGATGTCAGCACAGCAAGGGTCCAGCACCATGCTGTGCTGCCCATTGTGGTGTCACAGAGCAGCGATGAAAGGAGGAGTCCCCCTGCCAGTGCTTGCTCTATACCACGTCCCCGGCCACCAGCTGCTTCACCTGTGGTGTGGTGACAAACCTGCCCAATAAAAAGGGAATTAAAGAACCCCACCCCTGTCCCAGTCAGTCTCAGGGCAGGTATGAAGTCCATTGGTATTTTACTTCAGCAAAACCTGATAAACAAGACCTGAAGTGGGTGGTTGGAAGAGCAGTCAGGTGCGTTTTGGGATGAGGTGGTATTGCGGACAGCCCAGGGTCCGCAGTACGGGTAGGTGTGCAGTCAGCAAAGTGAAGCCAGGGGCAGGTTTGGGTGAGCTGCCCTAGGGAAATGGCATGTGGCACTTGGTTTGCCTTTTGCTCTTTTTTTTTAGTATTTTTTTCTTTTCCTGAATATCTGAAGCCACTTGTGGCTGGAGTCACCCTGGCACGGTGGAGGCACAGTGAGGATACAGTGGTGCACATCCTGGATGCAACATAGCCCCTGTAGGGCTGGAGGTGAGGCTGGCAGTGTCCAGGGGTGTCAGGGCTGAGGTACTAGCAGGTCTCACTTGGCTCAATACCCCCCTGACCTGCCACAGGCAAGGAGAGCCACGTCCTCTGCTGTCTCCTGGCTCCTCCCAGTCCCTGCTGGGGTCTGAATCTGTGGTTTGCTGGAGCTGTTTCCATCCAACCAGGTGCCATCTCCCCTTCTCACAGCCCTGCCACTCCAGCTCTTCTCCTTACGCAGCAGGCAGGCTGCCAGGGCAGGAAACACGGATTTTTCTGGCCATTTAGGGTATTTGAGTAGTGATGACACAAAATCCCACTCCTTCAGCCTCATGGAGACTGCCTGGTGCTGCCCCAGCCTGGGATCACGGGAGCAACTTGGGATTTCAGGGTGCTTGTAGATGGCTTCTCCTCTAGAGCAGGGATAGGCTCAAGGAGAGCACCGGTGGTTGGGAGGTGATGTGCTTGGGGATGCCAAGGGTTTGGCATCTCCCCAACTCTGCAGAAGCCTTGCTCAGTCCCTCCTGGCCCTTCCTTTCCCCCTTGACATTGAACCTGGAGCAGGACAAGGCTCTGGAAGGCCATTGTGATGCCCTCAGGGCTGCAGAAGGATGTACATCACACTGCCTTGTACTGCCTGTAGCCTGGGGCTCCAGGCTGCTGGCCCCAAAGCAGCAGCAGCAGGGTGGGTGCTGATGGGGCCATTTCCCATCATTCCTGGATGTTGCTGGTGGGGCCATTCCCTCAGTGGGAGCAGGGTGCAGCAAAGTGTTTCCTGTGCAGGCAGGGAAGATGCTGCCAGGGGGCTCCTGTGGAGATTCCCGTCTGCAGCACAGGGCTGCTGGCACTGTCCCTTGGCCATGACAGAAGCTGTGCTGGAGATTGTCTCTGCTGGCTGAGCCAGACCCCGGTGCCCACCAGCTGAAGCTGGGAGCCAGGATGTGAGACCCAGTGGCCTCGGAGACAGGAGCTGGTGGCATGTGGCCTCTGCCTGACCAAATCTGCTGAAGCACAAAGCAGACAGATACTTCCAGCTGCTTCCCCTTGGTGGGCCACTGTGCACCAGCACTGCTGCAGGATGCAGGGCCAGACTGGTGGTCCTGGCCATGCCACTTGCTCTGTCCCTAGTAGCGATGTGACATGGCCAGTGTCCCCTCACTCTTAGCTTGTGGGGTCAGCATTGCAGAAAGCCCAGCTCGGCTGCTGCATTTTCAGGGGCCAGAGCAAAGTGGTGACGTGACCAGCTGCTGGCAGTGGCAGGGCTCCCATGGGGGCTGCCCGAGCAGTAATGCCACCTGTGCCCAGGAGTGGGGATTGTTCCAGGGGTGCAACCTGGCCCCCCACTGCCTGCTTCCTGATGCAAGAAGCAGTAGGGCAGGGGGAAGCAACTAGGTTGGAAAGCCCACGAGATCTCAGCCACCAGTGTGGTGTCTGTCCTGCAGTCACCATATGTCACCTGTGGTCAGGATGTGTCACCTGTGGCCGCTGTGTGCAGAAGGAGCCATGCCAGGGCTGGGGTACCCCAAGCATCCAGCCTGCCATTGGCTGTGTTACTGCAGCTGTTGGTAGTTGTGCTGTGACCACCTGGCTTACCTCAAGGGTCACTTTCCTGGGCACAAGCAGTGGAGCTGGGGCATTCTGGTACCTCACTATCCCTGTTCCTACCTTCTGCTGGACAGCAGCACTGCCCTTGCCCAGGGAGGCTTTTGGCAGGAGGAAGTGAGACCCTGGGGGTTGGAATGTAGTGGAGGGCATCACATCAGCCTGCCTGCCCAATGCCTGCCTATCTGCCTGCCCAGAGCCTGCTCCGGAGCACTCCTTCAGAGCCAGGAGCAATTTGCAGAGCCATGAGGGAGCCCCAGACACTGCCAGCTGGCAAAGGAAACGCTGGGAGGGCAGGCAGGCTGCAGGCAAGGCCCACAGCAGCTCCCACATCACCTGGCTGAGGAGGAGGACAAGGAAGAGGAGGAGGAGTGGCCTTGGAGTGAAACTAGCAGACACCACACCACTGCAGGCTCCATGGGGGCTCCTGCTGCTGCCAGGATTCTATCGTGCCTTCGCCATGGTCTTTCCTCGGCCGCACTCATGCGCCATTGTGCAGAGGCTCAACATGGGAGCGAGACCTGCACCCTTGTTCCCCAGACACCTCGATGCAGTGCCCATGTCCCACCAGGGACCATGTCATGCTGCCATAGTGGTGCTGAACCCCTGTGGTCCCTGGCAGGCTGCTCTGGTGGGCAGGCTGATTCATGCCCATGTGGCTGTGCAGCCAGTGCCCAGTGAGCTCTGCCAGCTCATCCTGCTGGCACCAGTGCCAGCAGCAGAGAGGGAGGCTGGACGTTGGTGTTTCTGGTGCAGGGATTGTAAATGCTTGCACCAGTGCTCAGCACTAATTAATTATCTTCTTACATTCACTTTTATCTATCTGTGGCAGTGACACAGTGAGGGCAGTCCCTGGCTCCCTGACCACCCAGATGCCCTCCTTGGGTTTAATTTTGTTTCTTTTTCACCTGTATGTTCTAGCATGACTGTGGAGACCTGCTTCACCCAGGCTGTGACTGCCAGCAGTTCCATTCACATGTGTCCCCAGCTTGTGCCCACCCAGTGTCTATGCTGGCTGCAGGATGTCCTGTGCACGTGGCTGGCCTTGGGCTTGGCACCTGCCTGGGATCCTGCACGCATAGAACCACTCACCCTCTCCAGCAATGGCAGCTCAGCACAGCCCTAAGCTCAGTTTAAGGGGTTACCCCAATTGTTCTGGGCTAGGCTTGCTGCCCACCTGCACAGAAGCTGTGCACCATGGCAGGGCAATGACAGCAGCTGGAGCATCCCCCTTCTCCCAACACCCCTGCCATATCTGGAGAGCAGCATCCTGGCTGTGCCATGTCCAGCACTGTTCACGCACTCCGTATCACTGCTCACTCCTGTGGTCTGTACTGTACTGCCAGCAGGTCCATGCTCCCCATGCATCCCTGTCCCTCAGGATCCCAGCCTGAGTCCCTCCTGACCATCCCACCTGTGACCTGGCTATGCTGGGCTGCACTGATGCCAAGCAGGGGGCATGGTTGGGATGGGGGGATCCCAAATTCTCCCAGATTTGACAGAAGCCCCACAGGTTCTGCCTCTTGCAGAGGCAAGACCAGGCGACTGCGGCGGGCATGCTGGCACTGGTTTGGGTGAGTGGCATGGTGGTGACACAGCCACAGCTGGGCTCACTGGGTCCCCTGTGCTGTGCCAGTCCCAGTGCCTGTTTTCAGGTGAGTGTTCAGGAGTGTGAACCCATGGCCAGAGCACTGGGGAGCCAAGTGCCTACCCCAACATGCGAGCTGGACCCCTCCACATGCCTGCTTGAGCATGGATAGATGGTACCTACCACCCTGGGCATGTGTGGGTATGCAGGGCTGGGGCAGCATTGTGGGGGGGTGACAGCCCCGAGGGTGGCAGTGGTCAGGGTTGGAGATGCCCCCATGATGCCTGGGTGCTGGCACACGCAGTCCCTGTCACTTAGCACTACACTGAGGTGCCCACTCCCACCAGAATAGTGCTCTCACTGCTGGGCTTTGAAGTGGTCTCAGAGAATGACAAAGCCCCATGGGCCCCCTCAGCCCACAGGGTGCCCATGCAGTGATGCCAGCTCACCATTCGCTGACTGTTGGACACGTGGGGAGCTCTGAATCGCAGCTGGTGACAGCTGGGCAAGCACAGCTCATTCCTCAAACAGAGATAACAGCCTTTGCTGGGATCCAGCCTGGGCTTTTTTTATGTACATGGTTGCTGGACTCTGGCTTGGGGCTGTGCCCCCGTTGCCCCTCCCACTCCTCAAGCTGGCTCTGAGGGTTGTCAAGGTCTGGCACTGTGGGGTGACCCACGCTGGGGTGGCTTTCTCCACCAGTCACCAGCTTTTGGCAGCACCTGTTTTGGGGGAAAGCATTTCCATGAGCCTGTGGCACAGGCAGAGGCACTCTGGTGTTCCCCCACAGTGACCCCGGGGCTGTGGTGTGTCCCCCGCCCGGGGCTGTGCGGTGCCACAACCTCCTCCTGACCCTGATTTTTAAACAGAGTGGCCTTGAGAGTAACCCAAGGGAGGTCCAGCCAGCAGCCAAGTCCCATTTCTGTGCTTAAACACCTGATTATTTTCCCATTAAGTACTAATTGCCCCTCAGCCACCCATCTGAGCTCCACACCATCCCCAAGGAGCAAACCTTGTTCCCATGGGCACGGTGGGCTCTGCCCCCCACCCCGAGCGAACCCCCTTCCAGGTTGCCGTGTCTGGTGTGGGGTTCAGCCAGCCCTAAAACTGCAGCTGCTGCAGGAGAAACCTCTACAATGGGGGCAGCTCTGCCCCTGACACTGGCAGGCAGGAGGGGAAGGTGATCAGTGCCTCATGGGGTGCAGTGGGGAGCAGGCTGGGCACAGGCGGGGGCTGTTAGCAGCAGTTCAGTGGTGAAATATGGCCATGCAGAGGGAGGGGTTGCTGTGGGTGGAATATCCCACTTTTGTGGCTGTAGGGTGACAATCCCTCCTTATGTCCTTGCTGGGGGAGCAGAACTGTCATGATTCCTGTCCCGGCAGTTCCATCTTGTTCCAGGACTCCGCTGTGCGCAGGGTGCTGCTTCCCTCGGCCCTGGTGTGCTGCAGGGATGGGGCTGCTCAGGACAGCCTCCGCTGCTGGGGTGCCCCTCCTCGTGGGGTGGTCGGGGCTGTCCCTGGCGTTGCCGTCCCCGCAGTGGAGGAAGGGGCCGGTGCGGGCGGCGGGGCCGGCAGGGCGGGCTCGGGGCGCGTGGGCCGGTGCTGGAGCCGCGTCCCGCCGTGAGTCACGGCCGGGCTGGGGGCGGCCAGCCTGGCCCTGCTCCCTGCCCGCTGCTGCCTGCGGGAATGCTGCGGGTGTGGCCACGCACGGCAAGCTGAGGGGCCGGGTAGGGCAGCTGCGTGCTCGCCCCCGTCCAGCTGCTCGGCCCCATCCAGCTCTGCCTCCCACCCAGCTGTGCCCAGCCTGAATGCGGGCATACTGCAGGGCACCTGGTTCCAGACTGCTGCCAGCCCGTGAGGGAGGGACAGTCATGCTCGTGCTGTGGCAGGACCAACAGTGTCACCATCAAAGCCAGAGCCCTGTGGCCCCTCACTGCAGGTGACATCTGAATCCTGGCCCTGCCTGTCACTGTCCAGTCTGATCATAGTTCTCTGTCCAGCTCTGCACATAGTTTGTCATCATCACCTGGTCCAGGACTCAGCTTTGTACAGGACATGGGGACTCTGTGTCCCCCCAGGAGGTCCCCCTGGCCTGAGCCTGGCTGGGGTGATGAACCAGGGTGCTTTCGGCCATGATGGCGCTGCCATGGCATGATGGGTAGGGTGAGGTGGAGCACAGGGGGCTCATGCCTGTTCCCAGAGAGTGGAGACACCCTGGGGCTGACATGGACATGAGACACTCCAGGAAACTGTGAGAGAGGTTTGGGGTGCAGTGCTGGGAAGGACTGGCTCCCACTGCTTCCTCTGGGCAATGCCAAAGGGATGGAATACTAATTGCTGGTGCCAGCGCTGACCTTTCACAGCCCCACTGAGGCTTTGGGGGGGGGGGGGTGATTTGGGACTTTTGGTTTGACAGTCACCACACAAGCATCAGTCTGTGCTGGTTGGATTGCAGGTCCCTGTGCAGGACAGGCTGGTGTGGGAGACCCTGGTCACTGCCAGCTCTAGGGGGCTCAGAGTGTCCTGCAGCATATCCTGCCATGGGATGGTGGCAAGCCTGGGGCTGGAGACCTCCGTGGAAGGATGGGCATTGCCTGCTTCTCCCTGAGGCAGCAAACTGCCTTGTGCAGGTCGTGGAATCACAGGCTATCTTCAGTTGGAAGGGACCCATAAAGATCATTAAGTCCAACTCCTCTGTCATTAAGCTTGTGGTTAATTGCAGGCAGTAATGCCTTTCTGGAGGCAAAGCAGGGCCAAGGGGCGGCTCTGGTGAAGACCATCCATACATGGGAGCTGTAGCAGGAGTGTCCTGGGGCAGCTGGATCCCAATCCAATAGGCTATGGACAGACCTGTAGGCATTTTTTATCCCTCTTCTCCTCCTCAGTTCTTTTCTCCTGTCCTCACAGCAGTGTCGTGTCCCCGGAGCCTGGACTGTGCCCTGCAGCGCCGAGAGTTCTGCCCGCCGGGGTCAGGTGCCTGTGGGCCCTGTTTGCCCCCTTTCCAGGAGGATGACCACGGGCGCTGTGTCCAGAAGCAGTTCTCACCCAGTGGTAGGTGCACCCACCCCACAGCAGCCCCTTCATCCCCTGCTGGCACACCTGCCCCACACCTCTGCATCTCTGGGAGGTTCCGTGCCTCAGGGGCAGCACCCTACCCCAGCAGCACCCCATCCTCTGCTCTCACCTCTCCATGGCAGCCATATCCCTGTGGGGATAGAGGCTCTGCTCCCTCTCACCCCACTCACCGCAGCTGGGGGGTGATTTTGGAGTTGGCAAGGAGCATGTGGATCCCACCCTTCTCCATATGCACCCTCTTCAAGTGACCACGTATGGCCTTGCCAGCACCCTGGAGGGTCCAGGACCTCCAGGGACAGGAGGTGGCCAGGCAACTTCCAGGGCTGTCTGGGGTCTGCCTGGCTGTTTCTGGGTTCAGGCTTTGCAGGAGCAGGGGAGCAGTTTTCGTCACACAGTGCTGTGACTTGTGTTGACCCTGTGGCCAAGGCAAATGGGTGCCTACAGCCTCAACCCTCCCAGAGCTGAGCTGAGACATTGGCCTGTGGTTCAGGGCTGCTGCCTTTTCCTTGGGTGATGCCCAGCATCCACGCTGGAAGGGCTGGAGTCGGCAGCACCAGGGAAGACCCCTGCCTGGCTGCACACTAGGGTAATGAGGGCTGTGCAGGGTGTTATTTCTGGCTGCTTTCCTGAGGAATCTGAGGGGCTGTGACAGCCTGGGTGGCTGCACTGTACCAGTGGGCAGAAAGACAGGCAGAGCACCCTGGAAGCAGCAGCCCATGTTCACCCATCCCACTGCTGCTGCAGTAGATGAAGGGTGCTCCCAGTGCAGCCATGGCACTTGTGCCCCAGTTTGGCTGCAAAAACAGTGCCAGGCACAGGCATTTTTTAGAATGACCCTCAGCTCTTCATGTAGCTTGGAAGGCTGTGGCAGAGCTGTTTCTGTGCCTCCGTGTCATGGGGTTTCATGTGGGTTCAATGTGCAGGTGAATTAAAACTGTAATTACAGCTCCACATGATTATTTTTCCTATAACTAAGGTGGAGCAGCCTCTGGAAGAGGCCAGGACTGGCCATGCCCTTGGACTGCTCCTGCTGGGTTCTGCTGGGGACCACCTGGATGCAGGGTGGCAGCTCTGGAGCACCTCTGAACCATCTCCTGCTGCAGAGCATATTAGCATCTCCCCCCAGCCTGCCCTTCTCCACCTGCCCCCAAATCCTCTTGCTAAGGGGGTCCCAAGTCTTGGGGAGCTTCCAAAAAATATGCAGAGTGCCTTGTCCTATGCCAAATAGGATGAACAAGTGCAGGTCACTGACCCAGAGATGCAGGTCCCCTAGCATCTGAGTTCCATGCAGACATGGAGCAGTCCTCTGGGTTTTTGGGGATTGCTTTGTTCTTCAGCACATTCGAGGTCCTGTCAGGGGGCAGGCAGAGCTCCCCTTTGCCTACAACTCAGCCTGGGTGGGCACATGAGGGATGGCAGAGCCCAGTATGCCGTTGGTGTTATTCCTCTTGACAGGAGGATCATCCTGTAAATCAGAAAGGAGACCCCAAAGTGAGGCCATTTGGCTGAAAAGGGAGCGGTGGCTGGAGGAGATAGTGCAGGGATGGGGTCTAAGCTTGGCATTTGACAGCAGTCAGGAGTCCATACCCCCTGCCATAGGCTCCTTATCCACAAGTACTGAATGGCTTTAGCAGTTGTTTATAGTTTATTTTCTATTGTGAAGTCTTGGGAGCAAATTCC
This sequence comes from Anabacerthia variegaticeps, assembly GCA_035583185.1. Taxonomy (NCBI): domain Eukaryota; kingdom Metazoa; phylum Chordata; class Aves; order Passeriformes; family Furnariidae; genus Anabacerthia; species Anabacerthia variegaticeps. The sequence continues at coordinate 11,168,489 of JAWWEW010000038.1, forward strand.
CCTCTCAGAAGGGCTGCACATGCGCTGGCATCTCCATAGCAACCCAGCTCCTTTCCAAAGGATACAGCCACGGTTGCATCCTCACCCAGAGAGATGCAGGACCATGGTACTATCCTCTGAGGACCCACCCTGGGATGACGGCAACCATCTGGGTCTCTCCCAGCCCCATCCTGCTATCCCAAGCAATGCCACTAGCTTGTGGCAGCAAAAGTGTGGGTATTGGGGTAAATGAAAAAGGGGAATGCCCTCCCAAATTCTCTATTTTATCATCCTGAAGATGTCCAGCTCCTCTTCGCAGGGAGGCACCGATGTGGTTTTTTTATGGGGGCTTTTGCATCCTGCCTGTAACTTGGTCTAGCAGCAGCAGCAGAGAAGGCTGCAAGAATGAGGCGGGGCTGTGATGGCTGCATTTTGAGGGGGATGCAAGGCAAACAGAGGGGACTGCTGGGGCTCAAGGATGCCTAACCCTTTAAAGGGGCTGCTCATGCAGCAAAGGGGCTGCATGGGTAGCCCCTTTAAAGGGTTAGGCATCCTTGAGCCACTTGCAATTGTTGCTGATGCTGATCCTGGGATCCCAGCGGCTGCCAGATCCCTGGCAGGATTTGGGGCCTCAAGAGGGTGATGCATGTGAGTGGCGTGTTCCTGCCATTGGTGACAGTGTGTGTGTGGGTCTCACCCAGTAGATGGCTGCCTGCACGTGGCTGGTGCTGTCTTGCACAGGGGTCTGAGCCCCTCGAAATCCCATGCACACCATGGTGCTGTGTGTGTCTGTGCTGCAATGTGTTTGAGTGGTGTGCTTTGGGCTGATGGGTCCCATTCGTGCTTCCACTTGACCGGGACAGAGACCCACCAGGCTGCAGGAAGCACTTTGGGAAAAGAAGAAAAAGGGGATCTCAGCTCACAGACATGGAGGTTCCCCTTCCCCACTTGCTGTACTGCTGGCACCAAGGAGGGCATCAGCCATCCTGAGGCAGGTCTATAGAAATCAGTGGATTTGTAGGAATTTTGTGCCCTCCTGTGGACACTGTCAACCTCAAGTTGCCTCTGCCTGGGCAGAAGTCACACTTATCTTTCCTTGGTTCCTGTTGTCCCCAAATCACGGTAACTGGTGAGACCTAGCTGTGCGTCCCAGGGTTGAATTCTGAGGAGCGGGAAGCCCTGAGAAGGGTCTAGGTCAGAGCGGAGGGAGGGGCTGTGGGGCTCTGTGCCATCATGGCTGTGCCGTCTTGCTGCAGGCAGCGATGGGACGTACCATGAGAGGGCACCCGCGCCCTGCACAAGCCCTGCCTGCACCTGTGAGTGTTCTGTGTGCCCTGTCTCTGCCCTGCGTTCTCCGTGTGCTCTGGCCGTACTCTGCCTGTCCTGTTCCTCCCCAGTATGCCCAACGCACTGCAGCATCTCTGCTCCTCCTGCTCCCGGGACAGTCAGGCCGGGCTCACCCCGGCCCCCTGTTTTCTGGAGCAGCCCAGGCCCAGTGTTTCACCACAAGCTGTTGGTACCATCTCGCCTTTTGTATATCTGGGCTTACCCTCCATGGCTTTCCACAGGGGATAGCCTGAATATGGGCAGGGGGAGCAGGGTTAGGGTTGGGAATTGGAATGGGGTCAGGGATAGGGCAGAAATGTCTCCTGCCTTTGAAGTTGAGTTTAATCCTGTTAAAAGCAATGGTAAGTGTCAGAGCTGGACTCTGCTCAGTGAGTCTAAGAGCAGCTCCATTCCTGCTCCAGATGGTCACCCCGTGGGTGGGCACCCCTCGCCTGGTGTGGGGGCTCTGCCCATGCATGATGCCACACTAGGCCTCTCAGGGTGGATGTCCCTGGTGAGCACTGTGCATGTGATGCCACCCATGAGACGCCGGGCCAGCCTCTGGGAATATGGGGTGCTCCTCACTGCACGGAGCTGCATGGATTCCCTCCCCAGAGGGGTTGCATCCTACCAGGCAAGAACCAGCCCCTCTCCTGAAACAAGGGCTCCCACACTCTGTTGGACAATTCAGCTGAGCCCTGCTCTGGGGTGGTTCCAGGGCCTCTGGGTTGTAAAGGACAATTTGGGGTGAAAACCAGTGTTCAGGTGTCCCCTGCCTGCAACTCAACCTGCTGGAGCTGCCCTTCACCCCTGCAGCAGTGGGGCAGTGGTAGGCTGTCTGTCCTGATTCAGCTCCCGTTTCTCCTCACTCAAGGCTACTGTGTGGCCCCAGAGACAGGAACATGGAGCGGGTCCTGTACAGCAGGTGCTGGCACCCTGCCTGCTGCCACAGGGTCTGCAGGACCTGCTGCCTCTGGCACAGGGGCAGGCAGACACTGTTGCTCCTGCAGCCTCCAGTGTTAGTGGGGTGAAAATCCCTCCGAAACCAGCTGGGTCCAAATCCCAGCTTTGGAGGGGCTGCATCCGAGGTGGCTCAGACTCACCACCACCTATGTCTGCTGGAGCTGGGATGTGAGCCCCTTCTTGAGGGGATCTGGGGGTGGGCATATGGCTGCACCCTGTAATGCCCACCTCATTGCCCACACTCTCCTACAGGACGGACCTCCATTCCCAGCTTGGAGGCAGAAATTGATTTTCTGGCAGATGTGCTGGCCAGGCAAGAGGTTCCTCGTCACCACCCACTACAGGATGGCAGTCCCAGGAGTAAGTTCTTGCTCCCTACTCCCTGTGGTGCCAGGGTCCCCATGGCAGCCAGACCCTGGTTTGCCCTCCAGAGCTGCCCAGCAGCTGCTCACAGCTCTGCCTTCTCCTGCAGCCACCCTGGTGCCTGAAGGCAGCAGACAGCGTGTGGCCAGTGGGCTGAGAGAGGGGAAACTGCAGTGGGGTCGTGCCGGCACCACAGCAGCCACCACCCTCCCCACCACTGCCACAGTCCAGAAGTACCCAGTGGAGGCATCCCCCATCCCTGCAAATGACAACATGGTGCTCGGTGAGACCCTAGGGACTCGTGGAAAGGGGTTTCACACCTTCCCCAGGGAAGTGTCATCTGGTGGCACTGTGCTGCTGGCTCACCTGCTGTCCCTCGGTGTCCCCTCTGCCTCCACAGGGCTGATCGTGGTGTGCACAGTGGCCGGGATCTCAGCACTAATTGTGGCGGCCGTCTGCTGGTGCAGGTGAGCTGGGGCTGCTGATGCCAGCTAGTCCCTTGGTGTCCTATGTCCCAGGCAGTGTATTCCTGTGCTTCCCAGGTGTGAAGGGTTGGAGGAGAGGCAATAGCTGCCTTTGCCAGTCTCCTCCAGCCATGGTGTCTGCTGGCCAGGGTTGGAGGACAGTGGTGAGTCACTCCCATGCTAGGTGCAGGCTCCTATGAGTGGGTGGCAGCTGGTGTGAATATTGCTGTGGTGCTGGATGCTGACACTCCCAGCGTGTCAGTTCCTTGTGCCCAAGCCCGGTGGGATGGAGATGGCTGTGTATGGGTGTGCCATCTGTTGTGGGTGGCACCACAGGGAACAGGGATGTGGGTGGAAGGACTGAACCCCTCTGAGCCCCACTGGCCCACGAATGGGCCAATTTTGGGCCCCTCATGACAAGAAAGACATTGAGGGGCTGGAGCGTGTCCAGAGAAGGACAACGGAGCCAGGGAAGGGTCTGGAGCACAAGTCTCATGAGGAGCAGATGAGGGAGTTGGAGGGCTCAGTCTGAAGAAAAGGAGGCTCAGGGGGACCTTTTCACTCTCTACAACTCCCTGACAAGGGTGCCAGGTGGGAGTCAGGCTCCTCTGCCAGGTAAAAAGTGACAGGACAAGAGTAAATGGCCTCAAGTTGTGTTAGGGAGGTTTAGGTTGAATATGAGAAAGGATGGTCAGACACTGGAACAGGCCTGGCCCGAAGAGGTGGTGGAGACACCATCCCTGAAAATGTTCAAAAAATGTGGATGTAGCACTTGGGAACATGGCTTAGTGAAGTGGTGAACTTGCCAGTGCTGAGTTTCTGATGGACTTGATGATCTTAGAGGCCTTTTCCAACCTTAATGATTCCATGATTCTGATTTCCCTCCCTGGCAGGCTGCAGAAGGAGGTCAGGCTGGCACAGAAAGCAGACTACTCAACCCAGCGAGCGGCCAGCCCCCTGCCCTACGACAAGATCTCGGTAAGGCACCCATGTCCCTGGGGTGTTTGGTGCTCTGCTGGAGGGATTCCAACACGGTGGAGGCCCCCCACCAGCCAGGCTGGGGCACTCCAAAGCCCGGCCTCCACAGGTGTTCCTGCTCTCTCTGCAGCCTGGGGACAAGACACTGGCTCAGAGCGCCCAGATGTACCACTACCAGCACCAAAAGCAGCAGATGCTCTCTCTGGAGAAGTAAGCAGCCCATCAGCACACAGCCATTAACTGGAGTTGCTCCTACTCATCCTCCTAGGCTTCACCCCCTCTCTACATCCTCTCCCTCACAGGCATAAAGAGGAGCCAAAGCTGCCAGACTCTGCATCGTCTGATGAGGAGAATGAGGATGGAGACTTCACCGTGTATGAGTGCCCCGGGCTGGCTCCGGTATGTGGGCACGGGGGAGCTGGGGATCCCTGTGTGTGCGGGGGGGCATCCAACATGTGCCTGGGATGTGCAGTTCCTTGTAAGGAGCTTTTTCCACATGTTCTTCGTCAAACCTTGAGGTAGTCCAACCCCTCAAAGCCAGCAACGTCCTCCCTGGCTGGCAGGGGACCCCAGGGAAGGGCACCTCCTAACAGCCCAGGGTACAAAGAGCACAAAGGGCTGGCGAGGAGCCTTTCACATGGTAATAGCTGCGGAGCCGGGCCATCAGGACCCAGATCGAGGGTCATCACTGGGTCTTTACAGGCCCATTAAAGGGCACTTGATGGCGGGCAGTCTGAGCAAAGCACCCCATTCCTGCTGCGGGGCCCCATCCTGTAGTCCCCGGTCTGAACAAGGAACTCTATTCCTGCCAGCCAGGCTGGGGATGCTGTCCTGCGATCCTCAGCCCAGCTGTGGGGTCCCATCCCACCCGGGACCTTGGGTTACACACATCACCCCAGCACCCCCGGCCTCACCTGGCAGGGAAACAGCACCTTCCCAGGAGTGATGAAGGTCCTGGTTTGTGTCACCCCTCTCCTCCTTCCTTTATGCCAGGCTGGGGTTCAGACCCAAACCCCATGGGATGGGGCAGCTGAACCCCAGCTGTTTTCTGACCTACTCCCTTTTCCTTCCCCCGTCCCACTCCCTCCACGACAGACTGGAGAAATGGAAGTGAGGAACCCGCTGTTTGACGACTCCTCCTTACACCCCTCCAAGCCCAAGTCGCACCAGTAACACTCCCCCCGACTCCTGCACCCGAGCTCGCTACAGACTGTGCCCGCAGCCGGGGCCCAGCGAGGCGGCCGTGCCGGAGGGGCACCCACAGCCGGGCCAAGGGCCGCAGACCCCGCGCTGCCAGACTGTTCGACGCCTGCCCAATAAACACCCGCTAACAGCTATGGGGGCGGGGATCGCCCCCGTTTCCAGCATCCTTGTCCTCTTTGCTGCTGTGATCGCGTCCCTGCCTTGCCCTTTGCTCACTGTCCCCGGGGAACATGCCAGCCCCACGCGGGGTTGACTGCTGGTTTGGCACAGAAATGGGGGGGCTGCGGCACTACCTCTTTGCAGTTGGCTTTGAGGAGGGGGCTGCTGCCCTGGCTGCAGCTAGGCTGATGTGCAGCAGCTGGGAAAGGGCTGGAAAGAGGGTTAGAAAGCAGGAGTGGGCCAGAAGGGCTGGGCATGCTCATGGCATCAAGGCTGCCAGCCTGCCCAGAGCCCCTCTGCCAGGGATGGAGCCTTCCCCTGGAGCAGGTGGCATCACTAAGGGCTCCGGTGCCCATTCTGCCGCCTCCTTTCCAGCCTGGGCAGCCCCTGGCAGCCAGATAGTGCTCTGGAAGCCAGTGACAAGAGCAGGAGCAGCTCAAGCAGGTGCTGGCATTGCTCCCCAGGATGCTCCTTCAGCTGTTGCCCTGTGCTCTATCCCCTTTAAGGGTACTGGGCCTCGGAGGCCCCAGAGGTGCAGACAGTCCCAGTTCCACTGGCCAGGGAGCCCATGCCAGGCTGTGCTGACAGGGTGAGCTCTTTCTTACCCCAGGCTGTGGTGGGGTGAAAGCTCAGAAAAAGGGTTCAAGGTTTGGTTTTTAAGCCTATATGGTCATGGGGGAAGAAGAAGTAGGACTGGAGGGAGCTGGGGTGTCTGGAAGGGATAGCTGTGCTGCATCAAATCTCACGGAGCCCACACCTTGACAGCATGCCTGTGAAGTCTGGTACTGCACACTCTCCAGGCATCCCTCCATGGCAGGAGAGTCTCCACTGCTCCATTCCAGGCACCTCCTGGGCCTTGGACACCCCCTGCACCCTTCTCTTACCTGTGTCTGAGCTCACCAGCCCTCACCAACACATCCCTGCTCAGACTCCAGTGCTGCTCCGCAAGGCCTCCTGGGTACGTTGGCAGTGACCCCTCCAGTGGAAGGCCCAGGACAGGGTTTGAGTTACTTTGCGCAGATGTCGCTTCATGTCCAGACCCTGTTGTAGACTGTCACAGCCACGGGTGATCTGTTGCATGGAGGTGACCTCTTGCACTCATGGAAGCCATTGCACACTCAGGCAGGGACAGGCAGGGCAGGCAGCAGTGTCAGGGACATGCAGGTGAGCAGCCATGGCATGGGACTCTTCCTGTCCCTGGCAGGGTGGCTGACAGAGGCTGTCACAGCACAGATTTTGTCCCCATGTCCTGTGTTCCCCTTCCCCATGGGCTGCTGCCCCTCTCCCCACACCTCTTGTCGTTGTTGTATGAATTGTAGTTCTTTTAAAAGATTTTATTAAACGACCATGTTTGAGACCCATGTGAGTGTGTGGTGTGGGGCCCACGGCTCGGGGGGCTCCTCTCAAAGTGGGATGGGACAAGGAGACAGGGAGGGAGGATGCTGTGGGTCCCCCGGCCCCAAGCCTTCCATGGGGAACAGCGAGTAGCCATCTTGCTCCTGCAGCTGGAGAAGCCTTGAAACCTTTCCCAAAGGTTTTCCCATACACGGAAAGAACTGATAGTAATTTTCTTAGTGTTTGCCAGGAGAGATTTCCCCAGCGAACGGTGTCGGGTGGAAGCCCCCGTACCCAGCCCTGCAGCACCCAGCACCCCCGCCCCTCGTCCCCAGGGTCCTTCGCACCTCGGGGATGGCAGATAAGGGCTATCGCGTCCCTGTATTGTGTGCAGCCGAGCTCCTTTGATCACGCCAGCCCCCCCATCAGGCTGATACCATCTCTCCTGGTTTCAGCAGCCAGAGGTGGGTGCTGACTCACCCCTAAAGCACCCAGCTGAGATGCTTGTCTCATGGGTTCTCCAGCTGCAGCCCTGGGCAATGCACACCCCCAAATAGCCCGAGAAAGCCCCAGGGCTCAATCCTGGGGAAACCTCACTCTCCCTAGGTCCCCAAATTTGTCCTTCCTTTGCTCTTAGAGCCCTGCAACCCCTCAGAGCACATTCAGACTTTCTGGGAAGCTCTAGCTTGGAGTAAAACCTGACTGGTCCTCCTGGGAAGATCACCGCGCTCCAGTCACAGTGGTCGCAGGAGCCCTGTGTCCCCACAACATGTCTGGGCACGGAAGGCTCATTTGTCCAGGGACACGGGCACTTGTGCCACAGACATCCCCTGACATCCTGAGGCTGGGTGCAGGGTCCACGGGCAGTCCCTGACTCAGTTTCCCCAGCTGTAGCACAGCAAGGAGGACCCGCTGGTGTGCTCTGGCAGTGTGGTGGTGAGGGTATGACTGTAATGACAGGCCGGGGTCTTTCTAATGAGGGGACAGAACTGAGACAAAACATCCACTGGGATTTTCCTCTCAAGCTGGGTTTGGAAGAATCGACTCCAACCTGCCCACCCAGGCCAGCTGCAGCCCAGCAAGCTGCACCGACAGGTCAGCGTTCCTCCAGGAATGGGTCTTCTGGAGCCAAATCCCCTGCCCAGTCTTCCCTAGAAGGTCCTGGAGTGACCCCTTCATCATGGGACCTTGAGCCAGCATGTGCAGAGCTGCAGCCCCCCAAGGTGTGGTTGCGTTCAGTGGGCAGTTCAGGGGGATCCAGCACAGCCCCAACGGCTTCTCCATCACCTGCCACAGGGAAGGGTGGGCTCACCGTGAATAAAACATCATCGGTGGTCATCCACTCTCTTAAAATCTCCAAGTATGTCTCCAAGCCACACCAGCACCACACCAGCACACTCAGCAAAGGAAGGATGAGCAGATGTGCACCTCTGTTGCCCCCCAAACTGCTGTCATCTGAGCAAACCAGAACAGATGCCTTTCTTTCTGTTCCCCTTTTCCTAACAGGATCCCACTGATCCCTGGCTGCCTTAGACCACAGAACCTGGCCAAACCTGGGGCACCAGCAGGTTCAGCCACAACCTGATGGAAGGACACATCCATCCTCCTCCTTTGGAACAGGCAGAGAAGTGTGGCCATTGGTGCTCAATGACCCCACACAATAACCAGGCAGCTCACACAGCCCCCCCAAAATCACACCATTGAAATGTATGGGGGGGGGCACACACCGAGAAACCCCACTGATTCTCTCCACATCCCCCAGCTAAAACCATCACCGCCACAATGGGCCTCGCTCCTACAAAGGGGCCGGTTCAAAGTCAACGTCTCCCTTCCCCTCCGTCTGTATATGAAAGGAGTAGGAATGCGTTTGAGGGCCCGGGGGAGGGGGGCGCGGAGGTGGGGGGGATGCCGAGAGTGGGGGCTGAGAGGCTTCCTGGGGGGATGGAGAGAAAGAGCAGGTTGGCAGGAGGAGGGGGTCCAGTCCGGGAACAATAAATCAAAGGGAAAGGGAAAGGCTCCCGGCCAAGGAGCTTCTGAAACCCTGGGCCGCAGCAGGAGCCCGGGAGGAGCAGGGCTGATGGCTGCCATCGGGGTCCCGCAGAGAGATTTCCTCTGCCTGCTGGCGATGGGGTAGGCAGTGGGCAGGCAGCAGCAGGCAGCGGGAAGGCCTGCCTGCACAGCACTGGGTCCAGCATCCCTGTCAGCACGGCCCGGGGTCCAGGTCCTGGGCACAACCGAATTAAGTCCCTGCTTAGGAAGGCACCTCACCAGTACTGGACATGGGGCCCCCCCGATCCTGCAGCCATAGACCTCACTAAAGGGTACACGAGGTTTTAGCATCCTCCCTTTATTTTCCTGAGGCTGGCCTCCCTCCTGGAGCAGCCTGACACAACCAGGATGAGCAGCCTGGCACATGTCCTGCCAGGAGTCAGGAACAGGCATTAATTTCAGCTCATTCACTTGGCCGTTTTTTTTCCTTATAGGAATATCATTAGGGCGGTTAGCTGTTCCACTTCCCTCGACATGCAGCAGTGCCATGTGCTGGGCCAGGGGCTGCTGCTAGCACCGTGGGTGCCAGTCCCTGGATGCCAGCTGTGGGTATGAGGCCTGGGGTGCCAGTCCCAGGGTACTAATTCCTTGGTGCCAACAGCCTCAGGATCCAAAGCAAGTGCTTCATAACCAGCATTCAAGCGCCTTCCCCCAGTCCCTCCCACAGCCCCATCCCCATCCCGCTGCGGGAGAGGCTGCTCCAGCCTATCTCCTCGGCATATCAGTGCGAGACAGCAGCAGCTCCCGGTAATCCGTGTTAATAAACAGGGAGCAGTGTCGGCAGCAGGGCTGCTCCTCGCCCTGCTCCAGCTGGGATCATGGGGTGCCAGCAGTTGGGACACCCCTCACCCTGCTCCGGCGGGGGTCATGGGGTGCCCGCACTGCCGGCGCCTGCCTGTATGAAGGAGCTGGCATCAGGTAGATCCAGAGGCTGATATGATGGCAGTGTTGGGATCAGGAAAGCTCCCGTGCTGAGGCAGGAGGGAAGGAAGGGGGAAATGCCTAGAGCTGACCCCGATAGTGCCATTGTGAAGGGCAGTGTGAGGGGAAAATCCTTTAGATAAAATATGGAGCATGATGCTCATTGTGGAGCCTACAGACCCGATAGCTTGGCCTGCAAATTCCTCCCTGGCAGCACACCCTGAGCTCTGGGGTTTCAGGGTCAGACATGCTCCTCCATGCCACAACCTTCCCCTGCAGAAGGAGGAAGAGGAGAGGGGTGGTGGGAGTGTGCAAGGTCCAGGGAGGTCTAGCTCTATTCATGCTCCCCATGGAACCACAAGGCTCAGTCGACAAGACCAGGCGTCAAGAGGGGTGAGAGGTGATGGCCAAGCCCTGGACCATCCCTGCTGCTGCACAATGGCACCAGCATTCCGGGGCACGTCCTCTGTCCTGGGGACAAGGGGCTGCTGCGGGCGGGTGGGCTGCCCTCACACCAGCCCCTGGCCCTGGTTCATGATGCTGCAGGTCCCCAAATCCATCCCTCCCTGCCCAAGCCTCGCAGCGCCGGTGGGGTTCCCAGATGGGAGATCCCGAGGCTGGTGGTGGTGCCCTAACACTGTCGCAGGTCCCCCCTCCGAGCAGCGCGGGTCCAGAGGAGTGCGAGGCCTCGAGGGAGAGTCGGTGTCCTCCCCCTCACTGTTCAGTCGGGGCCGCCCCGTCCACCTCCCCGCGACCAGGGTGTGGGTGCAGCCTCCTCCCACCGCACCTTCCCCCCGTGCCCCCCGCCCCCCCAGGGGATCAAGTTCACGCCCGACCCACTGATGCGGGGCCCAATGGGGCCGGGGCCCATTTCCATCCAGCCCGGCCCGACCCCGCCGCTCTCAGAGGCCCCGGCGGCGCCGCAGCAGGGAGGCAGCGGCCGGCAGCCCCCGCATGGAGCCCTAGGGCGGCGGGCAGTATGTTCAGCCCGGACGGGGGGCTGCCGGCCGCCCCCTTCGGCCTCCTGACCGACGCCAGCCCGCCCTTCCCCCGCGCCGGCTTCGACGGGGCGCCCGCCCAGCCGCTTTTCTTCCCATTCGCCGCCGCCGCCGCCGAACCCGAGCCCGTCCGCGACCCACCGCCGGCCCGCGCCTGGCTGCCCCCGCCCGCCCCCGCGCCTTCTGCCAAGGTGGAGGCGCGCCCGGGCCGGTCCTGTAGCCAGCCCGAGCCCGAGCCCCGCACCGCCGCCTGCTGCGGCCCGGCCTGGCCGCCCCCGCCCTGGGCCGGCCCCGCGACCCCCGGCCCCGCCGCCCTGCCCGGGCCGCCGTTCCCCGGCCCGGCCGCCCCTGCCTTCCCCGGCCCCCAGCTCTGCCCCACCGCGCTGCAGCCGAGCTCCGCCGGCACCTCGGGGCTGGGCAGTAGCGGCAGCTCCAGCGGCGCCGCCAGCGAGGGCGGACACTCCAGCGACAGTGGCGAGGAGGTGAGACCCGACGGGACGGTGATGTGCGAGCTGCCCTACCCCTTTCCCGCCGCCCTCATACGGCGTGTCCCGGCTTTTCTCCCCGCCCGGTGTCGCTGCCGGGACAGGGACCAGAAATTCGAGTCTCCAAGGCCCTGCCGGTGGCTCCTATTCGTCCCCGCCGTCGGGTGCCCCCGGGAGAAACCTTAACCCGGAGCTGGGTCTCATCCCGCCTGGGTCAGTCTCTCCGCGGGAGGGGGAGCGCCTCGGTGAGGCTGGTTGGGGATAAGAAATCGGGGTTTGAGGGCTTAGGGGAGTAGCTTTCCCTTTGTTCTGTCGCCCCTCGTACGCGATACGGCGGGGCCATCCCGGGTAATGATGCCGAAGGCCGCTCCGACGGGATACTGGGGGCACCTCACCGAGGTCCCCGGTCAACTGCGGACTCCTGGCAACCCTCTCGGTCGCCTTCGGCTGCGTCCCTGGCCGCTGCTCCCGGAGGTCTGTGGGCAGCGACGGCTGCTGGGGCAGAGGCAGCCCTAAGATGACGGCAGGGGGCGGCAACACTGGGTACCGACGCGCCTGAATTTGTGGTTTGGGTTAGTTTTAATATTTTTAAATCTTGGCATAACACGAGCCCGCTTCAGGGGCAGCAGCGGCGGCCGATACCGGGGCCGGTCCGTGCGGGGGTTGGGTGTGCTTGCGCAGCCGTCGCGGGGCCGGGCCTGTGGGAGCTCCCACGGCACGATGGATGCGGGTCCCCGGGCCGCAGCCGGCTGCGCTGGGTAGGTGGTGGTCACGGCTGGTGCTTCCCGGCTGCGGGAGAGTGAAGAATGCCCCATGGCTGGGATACTCCGGGCTTCCCGATGCCGATGTACGCCAGTAATTAAAAGCCACGCCTCGGTGATAGAAGAAACACTTAGAGAACTCGGCACTGTGATGAAAAAGTGGAAATTGGGTAAAGGACTTCAAAATGCCGCCGCAATGACTGAAGACTACACGGCAGAGAGGTGGGAAGCGCCTAGGTGACCGGCTGACAAAACGAAGGAGCCTGCTGGTGGCAAAGAGTAGCTTGAGTCTCGCGCGTCTCGAGTAATTTGGTCGCTCGGTTCACGGGAGCCTTTTCTCTGCCCTGGACGCAGGCGGGGGAGCCGCTGGCGAGGGGCTGCCCCAGCGCGAGAGCCATGAGGAAGTGTCCTACGCCGCGGGAGACCTGAGTATGGTGTCGCGTGGTGGGATACGTGGGAGTGGGGCGAATCTGGGGCCGTCAGCCAGTGACCATCGGTGCCGCCTCCTCAAGTCAGGCCAGGAGAGTGGGAGGCAGCGGGCAAAGAGGACGTTCCCAGGGCGTGATGAGGCAGACCAGGAGGTCTTTGTGCTCGTTGTGCCACCTTTGGCCGCCGCCACACTAGCGTGGGTTGATCTGGGCAGTGTGCGTAGGCCGGTGGGTGGGTTCCTGTGTGGGGCAGGATGGAGGTGCTTCTTGGTACCTGAGCAGTCCTTCATCCGGGGGTTGGGAAAAACCCATGCTATCACCCAAGGACCCCACCACATGAGCCTGGTGGGTGTCGGTGCTGCCGAGGGTTCAGATGAGCCCTCTCCTGCCCCGTCCCCGTTCCACGGGACAGCCAGGCAGACCTCACCCTTGGCAAACCCTGGGCACGAGTTTTCCCCTCTCAGTGTCTCTCTGCCCTTGTCAGGATGCGCCAACCTCTGGAGAGCTGGAGCAGTTCGCGAAGGACCTCAAGCACAAGCGCATCATGCTGGGCTTCACCCAGGCTGACGTGGGGCTGGCCTTGGGCACACTCTACGGTGAGGGGCCGGGGAGGGTCGGGGGAGGGCCCTCACCTCCTCCCACAGCTTGCGGGGAGAGTCTCGGGAAGGGGTTGGCATTACCTGGGCCAGCGGAGATTTCTGCTCCTTAACGACCCGCAAAGGAACCGACAAGCACCGTTCCCGGGGCTCCCGGTGGGAGGGAGACCCCAGCCCTACGGTGAGGTGAGCTCGAAGGGTTCGGTAACAGGAAACTGGTTTAATAAAATAGCTACAGTTGCTTATTTTCAGGGCTTTAAATCCCTGCTGAAACAGCAGGAAGAATCCATTTCCTGGTCTCCCAGGGGCAGGGGAGGCTTGGGGGTGGCAGATCCTTGGAGGGCTGCAGGTGGGGGGAGCTGCACGGCGCATGACGCACTGCCCACCCTGCTCCATGCAGGGAAGATGTTCAGTCAGACGACCATCTGCCGTTTCGAAGCGCTCCAGCTCAGCTTCAAGAACATGTGCAAGCTGAAGCCGCTGCTGCAGCGCTGGCTCAACGAGGCGGAGAACACGGACAACATGCAAGAGGTGTGGGATGCGGAGGGTGGGAGCTGGGGTACCCCACACCTATGAGCCCTCGGGCTACAGATTATCCTGTTTCCTACCTGCTTTTGGGGAGAGAAGAGGAGCAGAGGTGTTTTGTGTCACAGCAGTATCTCACTGCATGGCTTAAGTCTAGTTTGGGGGAAAACCACTGGCTATTGCCTTCTGCCAAGCCGGGGAGGGAGCCCAATCCCCCCACAGACACCTAATGATTGTGGCATCTCCCATCTTGGAGCAGCCAGGTCCTACTGGAACCTCAGATAGGCTAAATGTGCAGCTTGCTGCTCCCTGGGAAAGCTGGTGGGAATGTAAGAAGAGATCTCCAGCCACCCCACACCGGCTGCTGGCAGGACTGGGAAACTGGGAATGGCCCCAGTCACAGTGGAGGGATGCTCAGTGAAGAGTCACAGGGACACAGTTTGTCCCCAGAGCTCCACAGCCAGCCACACATGTGCCAAGAGACTGGTGGAGACTCGTCCACCTGGTGACCAAGGTGTTCCCTCTCTTGTTCCCAGATGTGCAATGCAGAGCAAGTACTGGCCCAAGCCCGGAAGAGAAAACGCAGGACCAGCATTGAGACCAATGTGAAGGGGACACTGGAGAGCTTCTTCCGCAAGTGTGTGAAGCCCAGTCCTCAGGAGATCTCCCAGATCGCTGAGGACCTCAACCTGGATAAAGACGTAGGTTGGGAGGATGGGAAGGGTGGGTGCCCAAATGGCAGCAGCTCCTGAACACCTGCATCAGGCCAGTTTGATACTTTGTCTCAGATCAGAAGTGAAATAGGAACACAGAGATGTAAACACTTGCACTTTAGCTCTGCCAGGTTGTTACAAGATAAAAATCATCAATATAAAAAAACCCAAACCCTTGGCTCCAGAGAAAACTTTTGTTCACAGACCAAGTATTTAAAACTAATTCCCAAACCCAACAGTAACCCATCTGTGTTTGTGTATATGCACATAAATATATAACAGTAGTCCTACGATACTAATTCATCTCTGAATCAGCTGATTTTTGCCCCCAAAAACCCACATGGAAAGTGAAAACTTTTTTTCTTCATCGGAAGTGGAAATGCACCAGAGGACCAACAAAACCCAACCTACTAACAATACAGGCGTTCCAGTCACAAATGCATATTGGCTTCATCTGGTTATGCCACCAGCCTGGAATCTCTCACAGCTCAGCCCAGGGAGGGGGCTGCATTGGCAAGTTGTGGTGCTGTGGAGATGCTACCAGCAGAAGGGTCTCCTTGTCACCCATGCGGTGCCTGGGGTCCCCCCATCGCCCATCTATGTCTCCCTTCCTGCAGGTGGTCCGGGTCTGGTTCTGCAACCGGCGTCAGAAAGGCAAACGGCTGCTGCTGCCCTACGGCAATGAGGCAGATGGGATGATGTACGACATGAACCAGCCTCTGGTGCCCCCTGCCCTGCCCATCCCAGTGACATCCCAGGGCTACAGCCTGGCGCCCTCCCCTCCTGTCTACATGCCAACCTTCCACAAAGCTGAGATGTTCCCACAAGTGCTGCAGCCTGGGCTCTCCATGAGCAACAGCGGCCACTGAACCGGGGGCTGTGGGGTCACTGCAGGTGGTCTGGCAGCCCCCCTCTTTGCCCTGGGCTGGCACAGGCAAAGCCCTGCTTCTGTTTGTTGGGCTGCTGTGTGGGGCTTTTTGGGGTGCAAGGGGCTGGGAACCTGTCACAGGGATGATGTTCGCTCTCTGCAGTTGCTCCCAGCCCTTCCCACTTATGTGAGCTTACTGGTCCTAGCAGTGTAGGCCCCTCTCTGACCTCTCCTAGGGGCAGCTGCTTCTGCATCACTGAAGCCACATGAGCCTGGGTCTCTGAGTGGAGCCATCTGCGCCCATACCCAGCCCAGCCGCTCACCTGGAAGACCCAGTAAAAAGTATTTTTTAGATTTTGGGGTGGGGGGAGGGGGGTGGTTTTATTATTTTTTTAAATGGTTTGGTTGTAGTTTTTAAAAAGCAAAAATTTTTGTAGTGATCTAGTTTCCCGGGTGCCTCCCTCCTGTTACCTAGAGCAGGGCTGGGACACCATGCCCAGGGCTGGGGGCCCTGGTGGCTCTGCCCACCCTCCTGGGCAGCTGGGGTGAGCTGAGGGCTGGGGCAAGGGGTGGAGGTGAGCCCCCGCCATCCCTTGCCCTGTGACACAGGAGAGCTTCACCCCTCTGTGAGTCAGCTGGTGAGGCTTGTTTGGGTCAGGGGGGTCCTCCCCAGTGCTTGTGCCCAGCACAAGCTGGGCACAGGGGACTGAGCGTCCTCAGTCCCCTGGGTCCTCCTCATCCTCCAGCCACTGTCCCACCGCCCCAGCCCAGCTGCTCAGAAGCCACCTTTCCCCGAGAGGTCCCAGCCCAAGGGGCCGACACCACCCTGTCTGTGCTGCTAGCACCCCATGCCTTCCAGCCTGCTGTAGTTATGATGATTTTTATATTTTTTGTTCTTAATCACATTTCTTCTGGCAGTGAAATAAATCTCAAGAGTTCTTTGGGGCAAGAATGAGTTAACCCTTTCCTTGCCTTCATTGCATCCCTCCGGCAGCCCAGCAGAGCAGATTTGGATGCATGTGGGGGCACAGTGGCACTGAATCAAGACCACCCAAAGAGGACGGATGTGTCATGCTGTCACGCTGACAACACCCAGCTCTTGGCTGCCTGCAGCTTGGCCCCACACTAGCAGCTTTGCCCTGGAGGGGCACCAACTTCTTGGGCCTGTTCCCTGCCCAAAGCAGAGGGGGTCAAAAGTGAAGGGAGGGGTCATCTTCCACTCAGTTTAAACTGCTGGTTTGCTGGGAAAGAGGGAAATGGTGGCATCTCATTTGCAGGCTGCTTCAGCAGCTGCCATGACAGGGAAGGACTAGGGGGTATGTAGTGGGTAGGCAGGGAAGAGGTCTGAGAAGCCCTCATCTGTGGGGCTGCTGATGTGACACTGATGGGCAAAAGATGGATGATCCTGTATGTGCGGTTCAGCTGAGGCACCCCACCTTGCGGTGGGGTGATGGCCACCCACCTGCCATCCAGGCAGGTCCAGTGGGCACTGGGAGCTGAGCTAATGGGATTGGGGGTTGTCTGGAGGACGACTCTTCACTGTTCCTCACCATGGTCTCAGCAACTGGTTTGCCTCCAGCCCTTCCCCTGGAGGGGCCTTTCCCCGAGCAGAATGAAATCCCCAACCAAGCTTATAGGGAAGCTTCAGGAAAGCCCTGTTTGCAGCTCTGCAGCCATAACTGTGGGTTTGCTCTATAGGGCTGCCTGGAGTGGGGACACTTCAGGCAGCTGCTCACAGAGCACCCTGGGACTCTGCTGATCTGGGTGCCAGCCCTGTGGGGCAGGACCCCCTTGGCTCATTGCATCCCTGCTTGTTCCCTAGGGTCAAGTCCCTACCTGCCTGCAGGGTGGGGGCACGGCCACACTAGAAACTGCCCCTGTCACAGCTGTGCTCTTTCAAGATGTGGGAGGCTGGTGGGGTCAGGAGCAGAAAGCTGAGAAGGATGTCACCTCTCTGAGATTTGCTTCTTTCCACATTTCCACCATCTGATTTTCTGCTTCCAGCTAGGCAGAAGCCCCAGTCCCCCATGGGATTCCCATATCCCACTACTATGGCACCATGCCCATGGGCACCTAGCACCTGTCTGTGGGCACCCACAGCCCCTCCTCCACTTCTGGTTGACCCAGAAAACGAAGCGGAAATCGAAAGCCACAGAAGTCAGAAGAGCGGAGCATGCCTGTCCAACTGTCACCCAAAACCAGAGCTGGGCCAGGACAGGGATTTCCCTTCTTCCAAGAGGCATCCTGGGTCCTGCTGGGCACCCAGCAGCTCACAGGGTGGCAGGGGTGAAGATGGGTGACTTCAGAGCCGCAGGAAGGAAAGTGGGGAAACCTGTGACAGTTTATATCAGTGAGGTTGATGACACTGAGCAGAGGGGCATGGAGAAAGGCATGGGTGGAGCAGTTGTGTGTCACTCCCTGGTCCTGTTACTCAACTCTGACACCACCACTGATCCCAGATGGGTGCCCATGCTGCAGGGTGTCTATGGTGCAGGGGGTGTGTGTGTTACAGGGCGCTCTCTGTGCAGGATGTCCACAGTGCACGGTGGCCATGCTGCAGGGTGCCTATGGTGCAATGTGTGTGTGCGCAGGGTGTCCACAGGACAGGCTTTGCTCCAGGCTTGTGCACGGCTCTGGAGGCCACCAGTTCCCTGGCTTCCTGCCATAGCAGGGAGGGAGTGACAACACAACAGCATCCCTCTGCCTGGCTGACTGAGTTTGCCCTGATAGCATCCACTGTCCTGCAACCCCTTACTGGCACAGTGACATCCACAATTTGAGGGGCATAGAAGGGATGGGTCCTGCTGGGAAGTGGGGGGAGAAGAGGCTGTGCTCCCTCCTGGCCTGGGGTGCTAGGCCCCCCTGGACTGCCTGAGCATGGCTCCTCCACTCCAACTACAAATGTCACCATGGGGCCTCTGCCACCAGGGTTTTGGCACCCAGCAAATGGTGCTGGGGGAACACTTGAGGATCATGGGGGAAGGTTGAGGACCCATGAGCTGCCCACCAGCCCCCTGCCCTGGCCACACCTTGCACCACAGGCACAGTCTCGGCAGCAATATACCATTTATTTCCAAAGCACTCTCTGGTCCTGCCAGCACCCTGTCAAGGTGGTCAGTGTTGAGTCAGGGGGGTTAGTCCCATTTTGCAAGAAATTAAGTCATGGGGAGTTGCTCAAGGTCCCAGTGTGGCAACAGCTGGGTTGGGAGGGAGGGTGGTGGCTCCCATCCCTCCCTGCCCCACATGCTGGTCTGCAGATGGGTGCTCCATGCACCTCCCAGCCCTGTATCCTCTGCCCGGATTCATCCCAATGGTCCCAGCACACATTAGGAGTTGAACCAGCTCTGCAGGTTGGGATAGAGGCGGCCACGGGGCAGGTGGGGGTAGGCAGTGCAGATGGTGCAGATCCGTTCCCTCCAGTCAGTGTAGAGCTTCACACTGTACCTCCTCTGCCAGGCAAAGAACTGCTTGTAGCGGCTGGAGTTCATGGTCTTCAGGAAGGTGGCCAGCTCCTCCAGGGAGCTGAAGTCATCAACATGGATGAAGGAATCTGCAGGAACAAACTGCTCATAGTTTGCCCGAGGTGGCCCCAGCACTATGGGCACAGTGCCAGCCAGCAGCGAGTTCCTCCAGAGCTTCTCTGTGATGTAGTCCCGGTGGATGGAGTTCTCGAAGGCCAGGTAGAACCTGGACTTGGACGTTGTTGGCAAGAGGCAGTCCTTGCAGAGGGGCTTGTTGTTTGCTCTCCCATATACATTCACATGCAGGTACCTGGAGAGGTTTTTGTAGACTTCAGCTCTTTTCTGAGTCCTGTGGTAGTTGCTGATAACCCAAGACACCAAGTTGGTCTTTGCAGGAATGTTCACAGTGGCTGACCGATTGGGCACAAGCTTGCCATAGGGGATAAAGATGTCTGAGTCCTGTCTGTAGGTCATCACCCAGTTGAAGGTCTGATTCCATCCTGCTAGAGCTCTGCTGTTGGAAGGGGACTCCAGGGAGACCCATACCCAGTTCTGCCCGGGTGGCCTCTCCTTGGGCAGCCTGTCCTGGCCAGGATGAAGCCTGACATGGGGGAACACCACCACATCAGCCCGGTGCAGGAGCTGCCTCTCTGTGGTGAGCTGGCAGCCTGTGATGCTGTATAGCTCACGGCACACATCCCCGCTGACATTGGGGACCTGCTTAGAGGGCCATTCCCACACCAGCACCACCAATGGTTCCATGTGTTTGGAGTCTTCTCTGGAGCCCTTGGAGGGATTGAGGAAGCACCTCAGGTTCCAGAGGGTGGTTACAAACAGTCCAGCAGTGACCAAGGCCTTCACACCAGGCCGGCCCCACGGTGACCATGGCAGTGGTAATGCCTGGGCCATGCTGGCAGGTTGGCTGTCACCTTGTTGGGTGACAGACTTGACACCTGGGAGAGAGAAGTGACCATCAAGGGCCATCAGCTCAGCTAGCTGGGGGTAAAGGGATGGTGGGGATGTGCCGGGATCAGAGGGGCCAGAGAAGGGGCTTCTCCATGAAACCTGGGCCTCAACGTCGCTCCTGGACCCTCTGCTCCCCTGTGCCACAGGGTTCCCCATGCACCTGGTGCTACCCTAGGGTGGTCTTTGTTCACCCTCCCACGGTCCCTGGTGTCTCCATCTTTGGGGGAGCACAGGTGCTGCTGGAAAGTGCAGAGCTGATGCAAAGCAACCACCTGTGCCTCTTGCCCCACCTGCCTGGCCCCATTGCCCATCACAAGTGGTCCTTGGTGCTTGCTCTGTGCCCCAGTTTCCCCACCTGACCTGCAGCCACAGCCCTCATTTCTTACTTTGTCCAGAGTAGGTCAGTCCTGATAGGCAGCCAGCCTTGCCACAGCTGTGCACCAAAGGATGAGAGGGAACATCCCAGTCCCACCTAAATAGCCCCACAGTGAGGCTCCAGCTGCAAAATGGGGTGTCCCTGGGACTGACTGTGAAGTCTGAAACTCCATTCAGGGCCAGACTTGAGTGTCCTGCCCAAGAAGTGCCCTCTCACCGAGGTGCCCTCCCCAGCCCACAAGAACATAGGGAGCTCCAGCAGGCTGGTAGGTCATAGCCTCAGTGCTCCAAACGGTCATTTTATCTTCAGGAAGTCAAGGATGGCCAGTGCTCCCCTGTGCAGGCATAGAGGGCAGAGAGCGCAGTGAGAGCAGGGAGGACAGTGAGAGCAAAAAGGGCAGAAAGGGCAGTGTGGGCAGGGAGGGCAGTGCAGCACTTGGGGCTGCCACTGAAGCAGCTCAGCCTGCAGGCACATGAGCCCCCCAGCTGTGGAATACTCACCCTGCTATGGCACCCATCTGCCTGACTCAGGCCTCCACCGGCAGTGCTGTGGTTTAACCAGCAGCACTGCTGGGAACAGAGCCGTGGTGGAGGTGGCGAGGGGGATGCTTTGCTGGGCTGGGGACCAGCCACCAACTTGAGCTCCAGATGGAGTGCCAGTCCCAGGGCAGGGCTCAATGCCTGCAAGTCACCCATGGCATTCAGCAGCAAAGGTGGTTTCTCTTTTGTGGAAACCTCTTGAAACACATGGGCTGTCTGCTGCCTGCTGCCAGCTGGGGCTGGGCCCATTTCTCCAGTATTGGAGCCTCCTGGAAAGCAGTGCCCTACTTTCCCACCCACCCCAGCACTGCAGCTTGGCTGCGAAAAATCCATTCCCTGCCTTGGCCCACTCCATCTGTCCTGCTAAAATGTACAAGCTAAGTTTAGGTTCCAGACAAACCTGGCACGGGAAGCAGAGAGAGCTGGGATAGCTTTGCTGGTTGCCTGCACCTCACATTGCTGCTGTGGATCCCTCTCCCCGGCAGTGGGGATGCTGCCCCCATTTTGGGGATAATCTGGAAGGGAACCTCCTGCTCCAGCAGTGCCAGGGGCTGCCCCCTTTCTCAGCCTCTCCTCTTGTCCCCTTGGTGGTCACTGATGCTGGGCTCAGACTTACCAGGATGGAGGTGTGCAAAGCGCCAACGTCTGTCTGGATGCTGCTGCACTGGGCTGGGGCACTCGAGGGCTTCCTCTTTTCTGTGGTTTTTGCCTTGTCCCAGCCCCACAGCGGGCCCTTCCTCCCCCATGTGGCAGCTGGCACAGCCCGCTCCCAGCGCTTCCCCTGTGCCACCCCAGGGGCAGGTGAACGCCCACAGCTGGGTGGGTGCCCTATGGCCAAGTGGGTACCTTGTGGCCTGGGTGTGTGCCCCATGGCTGGGTGGGTGCCCTCTGGCTGAGTGCTGAGTGCACCCACAGCGCACCTCACTGTGGGTGCGTGCCCCAGAGCAAGCTGGCTTCCCTGTGGCTAAATGGATGCCCCATGACTGTGTGAGTGTCCTCTGGCTGAGTGTGTGCTACATGACTGAGCATGTGCCCCATAGATGTGTAGGTGTCCCAGAGCTGGGTAGGTGCCCTCAGCCTCAACTAAGTGCCACCCATCTGCCACATGCAGCCTGATGGCAAACAGGATACCAGTGTGACTCCAGCTCTCACTGACTCATCCTGAAATTGTCAACTAACACAGCCTCAGAAACCCCACAGTGCTGCTGAGCCCTGGGCACTGCCCTGCCCAGGCTGTTTCCTGCCAAAAGGGGAAGCGGGCACGTGTGAGCCTCAGCAGTACATGCATGAGCTGTCTCCTGGGTCCCAGCACCAATCCTGCCCTGCCCCTTATCTGGCTCAGTTGTGTTCTTTGTTGGTATTGCTGTCCAGGACCTAAGTCTCCATGAAAGCCCTGGCAGGTGACATGACGTGGGGAAACTGAGGCAGGGACATGGAGGGGAGCACTGAGCTGTGCAGCGCTGTTCTTGAAGCTGGTAGGGGTATGCCTTACACCCTGGCCCTGAGAACAAGACCCCAAATGGGACCTCCCTGGAGGTTCTCGGGCTGCTCCAGTGCCCCTGAGGTCTGCACCTTCATACCTGCCAGCTGCCACATCCCTGGAATCCCTGTTGGGCATGGTGCCGTGTCATCAGGCCAGGCTGTACTGTGGCTCTGTGGTTTCAGTGCCACCCCAGGGGCCCTCAGAGGCCAACTGCAGCCCCAAGGCAGGGTGTTCCTTCCTCCAAAACCATCTCCCCAGCTTCCTGTCATCTTTTCTCACTCTCTTTCTGCCTTCTTTACACTGAATGATTGAAAGCCCAGATAAAGTCTATGGGCACTGTTCCCATCCTGACCTGCCCCAGCCCTTTCAGCTGTGGGCAGCAGCCTCTGCCTGGCCAGAGCAGTCAGCATCGTCCTGCTGCTGTCCCATATCTTGAGGGCCCAGGGCCACACTGCCTAGGGCCATTCCCCTCCATGGACAGCACTGGAGATAGACTCTCCATGGGGGATTCAGGATGTTTGGTGGAGCAGGAGTCAGCTGGCACTTGTAGCTGTCACCTGTAGGTGCTGTCCCAGGACACCCTGGCCACAGAGACAATGCCCCAGGAGGACTCGCAGCCAGTGGGTCTAGACACCCTGACCCTGTTGCCCAAGAAATATGGCTCTGAGTCAGGCAGCACTGCCTGGGTGAGCTGGAAAGAGATCAGGGCCATGGGCCAGGCCACGGGACCATTAGGGAACATCAGACAGCACTAGCATAGAGAAGGGAACTGTGGGTGGGTGGGTACTGCCATCTGCAGATGACCACATAGAGAGAGAGGAGCTTGGCCACCCCGAAAGGAAGTCCTCTGAGAGGTGCTCAGGGCTCCATGTCCCTAAGGCTTCAGGCCCAGGGTCCATGGAAGATACTGTCCCCAGGGCTGTGCTGCCCCATTGTACACTTCTGTGTCCGTCCCTTGCTGGCCCCGCAGGGGGTTTTGTGGTCATGACAAGCAGAAAAGAGAAGTTCCCCAAGACCAAGCAGGGCAGCAGGAGGGAGGGAGCAGGAGACTCAGCTCAGGGCTTTGATCTGTGTGTGGGGCCCCACACTCCACCCCTCCAAGCTGAGGACTCACTCTGCTGCAGGACAGGGGTTTTGAGGTGCTTCTTTTGTGGGATGGTGACAACCCACATGGAATCCCTTGTGGGGAACCAAAAGTGATAGCTTTCTTGCTTCCCTCCTTCCCCAAGGACCCAGGAGAAGCCTGTCTCCCCTCAATTCTGGGCAGCTCTGCCCATACCCCTGCCCGCACCTCTGCCCGCATGCCTCCCAAACTAGCCACCCTCCCCAGGGCACAGAGCTGGGCACACACTACCTTTTCACCACCGCATCACCAGGCACCCCTTATCCTCCTGCACCTCAGCAGTGTTTTGCCCAGAAGTTTGGGAAATAATGGTGCTTTGTGTTGGACAATGGGAGCTTTTGTTAGCACCAGGCAGCTGCCAAAGGGCCTTCTCTGAGCACAAAGCACCCTTGGCAGCACCACTGGGTCTGGGGTAGCCAGGGGGGGGATTCTCAGCTGAACTCCCAGCTGAACTTGGCCAAGGAAGCTGCATGGAAAGGGAGATGGTCACGGAGAGCTGGAAGGAAGGAGAGGAAGCTGCAGAGAGCAGGAAGAGGGAGGGACAGGTGGGAAATGAAGAGAACCAGAGGGATGGGAATAGGGGGAGAGGGAGGGAAAGAAGGATGGAGGGATGGATGGAAACAACGATGGAAGAAAGGAAGAGAAGATGGAAGGAGGAAAAGAAGGGAGGAAGGATAGAAGTAAGGATGGATGGGAGGCCAGATGGATGAATGGAAGGAAAAAAGGATGGAAAGAAGGATGGATGGATGGATGGATGGATGGATGGATGGATGGATGGATGGGAGGAAGAAGGAGAGCTAGCCTGATTCAGTGTTTAGTGCTGCTGATGGCATCCCTCCCAGCCCTGAGGTGAGAGCCGCTAGTGGACAGCTGTGGCAGCAGGTTGTTCCCTCCAAAAACACCCATGGATGCCCCAGCACGTGCCCGTGGAAGGGGTCAGGCAGCAGCAGGGTGGGCAGCAGCCAGGAGCAGGAACTGCAGTGGTACCCTGGCCGCAGACCCCGCAGCCACGGGCCAGTCCGTCCTGTCCGGGGAGAGCACGAGCGGCAGAGGCGCGCGGGTGACCTATGTCTGGCTGCGGGGAGCGGGGGCGGCCCGGCGGGACCAAGGGCTCCCCGGCCCCCCGGGTCAGCAGCCCCGCTCCGGCCCCGCCGCCCCCGGGCCCGCCCACAGCGCCCATCCAGCGGGGCTCCCCGCGGGCCAGTCCGAGCTGTGCCGGCGCCGCGGTGCGGGCGGAGCGGGGGGGCCCGGCGGTGCCTTTAAGGGGCGGCCGCCGCGGGCTGGGGGCGGTGCTGGTGCTGGTGCTGCGCAGGGCCGGGCCCGGGCCCGGGACTGGGGCCGGGGCCGGGGCCGGGGCCGAGGCTGCTCCCCTCCCCTCCTCTCCCCCGCGGCGGGCAGAGGCGGCGGCCGGGCGGGGATGGCGGTGGGCAGCGGGTGACCGCGGAGCCGAGTGCGGCGCGGCCCTGCGACGGGGCCGGCCCGGCCATGGGGTTCCTGCATCAGCTCCATCTCCTGCTCTGGAAGAACGTGACGCTGAAGCGGCGCAGCCCGGTGAGCGGGGGCTCTGCAAGTCGGGGGGGCGAGGCCGGGCCCCGCGTGGGGGTGGTGCCGGGGGCTCCCCGGGGTGCTCCCCCATCCTCCGGCCCGGCAGTGTCCGCTCGCCTGGGGCCGTCCGTGCGCCAGTCCCCGGAACGGCAGGAACGCCTCGGCGGCCGCCACCGCGACCTCGTGCGGCGACAGCAGCTGGGGCTCCTCCGCCCCGCTCCCATCCCGCGTCCGTGGGACCGCCCGGGCCCGGGGGCCGCAGGAGGAGCCCGAGGCCGGAGTTGGGATGTCGGCCGCCCGCGTGGCTTCCCTTCCCAAGCCCCGGTATCCAACGGCTGTAAATAGGTTCCCGGCCCATATGTGGGGAGAAGAGTTGCACGTCCTGGGGCTGGGGGCCGGGGGACTGGTGTGTGTCTCGCACAGGGAGGGCAGAAGGGGCGAGGTGGCACCGGCCGCGCTGGGGCCCCTGTCGCACTGCCGTGGACTCCCTGTGCGGTCACCCGCCAGCCCCCCGAGGCACCGCCGGGTCTGGTCAGGGGGTGGGTTCGCGGCCAGAGGGAGCCGGTTATTTTTAGTGGGTGGGGGAGGGAAGCGAGCTGCTGCTCTCAGGCTGGCATCGCGCTCCTTTTCCCCTCCCAAATATCCCGCAGGCCCAATCCGGATCTCCCTCACCGGCAGCCTCCAGCACCAGACCTCCGGTGTCCCGGTGGCCGAAGCAGTAGAGACCCCCGGGACAGGAGCAGAGCCGGGCCTGGTGCTGCAGGCAGGTTCCCCTGCACGGGCCGTCCCGGTGTCCCCAAAGTGGATGATGGGGATGATGCTCTTTGGCTGAGTCATCTCCACTCACCCTGAGCAGAGCTAAGTGGCCACAATGGAAGGCTGCTCCAGACCCCTGGTCTCGAGGGCGAGCAGGCTGGCACAGCTGGGCCCTGGCTAACCCAGCCCTGGTTGCCATGTCCATTGGGTTACAAGACTGGGGGCACACACAGCTTTTGGGCACTTCTTTGTCTATGACTCTCCTCATCCCTGTGGGCAGCATGGGGGTGCAGTGCAGGAAGCTGTGGTTGGAGGAGGAGGATGAGGAGCCCAGGCCCTGTCACCCCCAGGTTCAGTGTCACTGAAGTGCCACTGCTGCAGACAGGGTGACAGGGTAAGGAGCAGCCCCTCCTTGCCTAGCCAGTGATGCCATGTGTGGGTGAGGCGTGCAGGGCACCAGCTCTGTGCCAGGGTGGGAGCTGGCCCCAATGCTGCAGGTGCTCCTGGATGGATTTGGTACAGCCCCTGGAACAGCTGTGCCCTGTGCATGTCACCTCCTTCCTCTTGCTCCTACTGCATGTGAGTCCCAGAGTCACCTGATGTCCCCAGTCTGTGCAGGGGCCATCATCCAGCTTGCTCCCAGGGTAGCTGTGCCCTCTCCCAGCAGCCCTGAGCTGAGCTGCCAGCGCAGGGTGGTCAGGGCAGAGCCAGGCCCTGTGGCAGAGCTCAGTGGCGGCTGCGCCTGGCGCTTGGAAGTGGAGGTCTTCTGCCCTGGCACCGGCCAGAGACAGGAGTTTCGCTGAGAGAAACCAGCTCTATATCCCACCGGGGTGATCTTAATGCATCAGCCAGAGCCTGAGGGATTGGAGCAGGGAAGGCAGAATGCACAAGCCCCTTCTCCTGTCAGGGTGTTCACCCCAGCAGGGTGGAGGTGGGGTTCACTGGATTTCTCCCAGCCTCTCGGAGGGAGTATGTTTTGTGCCAGCAGCTGCCCATTGGCACAGCCTGGTGCTGCCCAGGGTTGGTGCCTCATCACCATGCACTTCCCTCCTGGCAGCATGCAGAGCAGCGGCCCTGGTACTGTGGGCTAGGGTGTGAAGCAGAGACCCAATATTTGTCTGGGGGCTCTGGGCTGGGACTCAAGAGCTGGGGCAGTTCCCTGCACTCCTTGTGAATGCTGGTGGCCCAGGGAAGTCCCTACTGTCCCTGGCTCTAGGGGCTGTTCAGGAGTAGGATTGCAGCAAGGTGCAGCTGTGGTTTTAGGGCAGATTTTGTTTGCAGGTACTTAGTGAGGGCTTGCCAGGCAGCTTGCGGATGCAGTGGTAGTGAGCGCAGGGAGACCTGCAGCATGGCCAGCTGCTGTCCTGTGGCACCTCTGTAAGGTCTTGTGCCTAGCCTGTGGGAGCTTTGGACCTTGCCTGGTGTGGCTGAGCTGTTCTGGGCACTGCTCTGGGGTTTGGCACCAATTTTATTCTCAGAGCAGAAATTCAGGCAGGAGTCCTGGGGTAATGAAAGTCTGAGCAGAACAGCATCAGCAGCTCTCAGTGGAGGGAAGTCAGGGCTGTGGAATCCCCTGGGATGCCAATGGCAGCGGCCCTGGCAAATGTGAACTCTGCGTTGGTTCTGCTGGGACGGGAACGTGTTAAGAGGTGAGCTGTCCCATGACTTTGATATCTGGTTTAAACCTACCTTGGCTGTAAAATTACCAGGTGATCTCTCAAAAGTCAGCAGAGGTGCGCTGTAGAATGTTCACCCTCCTGTCCTCTGCCTGCTCTCTGTGCCCATGCACTTGGGGTGGGCAGGCACCTGCAGCTGGAGCTCTCAGTGATGGAAGTGTACTGCTGGGTTTGCTGCCGGGTTTGCTCAGCCCCGGGGAAGCATTGGCGGGTGGGGGCTCTTTGGAGGAATGGTGAGTGGGAGCTGAGGCTCTGGGTGCTGCTTTGGTGCTGTAGCACATTGGTGGGGCTCCCTGTGGCGTGGGCTGTGGGGTGGGGGGGATACAGTGGGAGCTGGGCAGCAGTGTGGCTGCTCTGGCCTGGTCAAAATCTGTGCCTTCTGCTCCTCGGCCCAGAGCTGGAAGGCTCCCTGCACACAGATGAGTTGGCCTGGCACATCTGTCCCTTTCCCTGGGTGGTAATGGAGCTGAGGGGATATTGATGCCTCCAGGAAAAGAAAGGCTGAAACTTGGGTTGCTGGGGCACTGTAACAGTGCCTCTGTTGGGACACAGCATCCCTAGGGGACAGTGTAGCATGTACCCACGGCACTACCAGCTCCTGCTGCTGGGAGGGGCGTGGTGCCAGATCCTGTAGCAGGAACTGATCGGGCAGTGCCCTGGCTCTGGGTGCTCTTTGCCCCCTCAGTGTTTGCGACAGACATGGGGAGGGGAAACGCAGGTTTGGCAGGAGCACACTGTCCGTGTCAGTCCCTGCTGGACGAGCGGCCAGGGGCACTTGTTGCAGAGCACCTTCTTCTACATTGTGCCTGCTGGCATGATGCTGTGCTCGGGCCAGACATGTTGTGCTGACGGGAGGGGGGCCGTGTCCCAGTGCCATGTGTCCCCTTCAGCCCAGCACACTGGTGCCCGGCTTACATCGGGAGAACTGTGGTGGGTGTTCCATGGGCTCCCACCTCAGGAGAGTTGTTGGCAAACCCCAGCAGGGATTTCCTCCTCCTCCAGACTTCCCAAGGCAGGACCCCAAGCTGCCATCCCAGGGCCACTGGCAGGGTGTGAGAGGTGGAGATGTGCCCTCACTGGAATCAGGGGTTAGTGGGATAGGAGGTGATGGACACAACTGGCGGTGACCAGAGGCAGAGGTGAAGGCTTCCAGGCCTTGGCAGGAGAGGAGTTGGCAGCCCCTGGGCCCAGCCTTGTCTATCCCTATGGGGCAGGTGACCTCAGGGAGCCCTGTCAGGGGTAATACTGGGTGGTGACCATCAGTGGGTGTCTATGGTCAGGTCCCTCCTGGAATTAGGGGGCTTCGCATAGCCTCATGGGTCTGCCTGGACAGGGGGGCCTGGCTGGCCCCCCCCTCCAGAGACCATATGCTTCCTGGCTGAGGGCAAAAGTGGGCGTTATGCTGATTAAAGTCTCGAGCCATCAAAAAGTTTGATATTTCCTCTGCCAGCCTTAAAAGGCTGTTGGAAAATTTGGATCCTACAGAAGCTGAGCCCCATCCCTTGGGGTTGCTGGAGTCTGGCACTACAAGCAGTACTAGCACAGGCAGAGAGGCTGGCAGAGAGCAGACAGCAGCTTCTTCCTCCCGGGAGGAATGCAGGCAGACTCTGCCCTGGCAGACCTCTGTCCTCTTGTGGGTGTGCGTGGGGCTTTTGGATGCTGAGCTTGCTCCAGACTCTGTGGGGTCCTGCTTCACCTGTGTTGGGCCGATAAGCCCCCTTGCAGGTGCCAGGGTACGGGAGATAGAGTCTGGCATAACAGGTTTGGGGTGCAGGAGTTTCAGCTTGAAGGTTTTAGGGTGGGGCTCCCCAGCCTCTGGCTGCCCCTCTGCAACACCATGCTGGCTGGAGGCCATGGTTGTGGCATTGCTGGAAGTGGGCAGGAGGGAATTGAGCAGACTTTTGAGTGGTGGTAGTGGACCAGAGAGCTGTCTCTGCCTAGCCTGGATGACCCCACAAGGACTGCCCACTGGGCCAGTGGGATATGAGTGCTGCCAGATCGTGGGGACACCTGTGGAGTTGTCCATGACCAAGCACCCACGTCCATGCTGACCGTGTCTCTAGCACATATCCCAGCTGCCCTTTTTGTGGCTGGAGGGTGGACATAGTGGCACCATTGTCCCAGGCTGGGCTGCTTGTTCTTCCACTGTCCTGTGGTGCTTGTCTGGCCTTTTAACCTGGCTGTGTGGGAGCTGTGTATCCTGGTGGGCACCGCAGCCTCCTCCTTGGCCTCCTTGTAGCCCCTCGCTCCCATCTGACAGCAGGGCAGAGGATGGGTGCACGCACTGAGCTGCTGTCCCGGTGCTCAGGGAGAGATGCGTGCCCCAACCAGGGGCCAGCACCCTGTTGTGGCACCCACTCGGCTCTGCTTCCCTGCCAGGGGCAGGGCTGAACATGGAACACAGCAGGCACAGGTTATAGCACTGTCCCTTAGGGTGGCAGGTGGACACCGAGCACTTGTGCAAACCCAGACAGTACTCGTGGCCTCATCCTGCTCACCTCCAAGCAAACTGAGGTGAACATGTGCCAGGGGAGGTGTATGGGGGTGAATGCCCTCACCCAGGAGTTGCCCACAGCCACTGTCACCTGGGCACCAGGCCTCTGGGGCCACTATCCTACCCTGGGTCCTGCACCTGTGTCCTTGACAAGAGAGGAGGTGAGGCAGGGGATGGATGAGAGGGCAAGGTACACTGGTTGGTGCAGGGCACGGCCAGCTACTGGCAGGCACCGGCCTCTCTTCTCTCCTCAACCCTACCTGCTGGGAAGCATTTTCTTCCCAGCTGCCTGCATCCTGGCCTCTCCCCAGCTCCTCGCTTCCTTACACAATCCCAAAATGTCCCCCAGTGTCCTAACACCCGTGGGCAGGGATGCCACCATCCCTAGGCTGTACTGGTGCTGGGTGTCTCTACAAGCCCACCCTCCTCCCTTGTAGCTGAGTTCTGTCCCTAAGTGTCATGATCCCTCTGCTCTGTGTCATCCCCATGCCTCTCTCAGGGACTGAGGCTCCCTTGGGGTTCTGCTGTGTGCCGGCACCTCTGCCCCACTGTGGGTGTGGGGCAGCCCTGGCCTTGCCACCCCTGGGGACCAGGGGAGCAGGATCGTTCCCAGAGGTGCTGGCTGGGGAGCACCCCTCTTCTGCCACGTCTGACCCTTGCCCTCTCACTCTGGGTGCTAAAGGTGGGGACAGCCTGCCCTGGCATTAGAGTATGTGGGGATAAGGGACATCTCTGAGGATGGAGATGAGCAAAAGGTCAATGACCCCCATAAAAAAATTAAGTAACAACGAGCAGGTTCCTGCTGTTGCCGCCAAGGACAGTCCTCATGGGAGCCTGGTACAGCCCAGCATGGGTGTGGGGGGATGGTTCTCCTGGTGCCGGGGCACAGAGGCACCATTGTGTGCCTGGTAAACAGGCAGCGGTTGGGGGCAGGCAGCCAGGAGGACAGAGCAGGGGCCACTTGACAGCAGCATGGATCAGGGTGTCCCCTGCTACCCCACTTTGTAGAGGAACAGTGATGCCAGACTGGTGGCACCAAAAAGATGGGGATCCCCTGGCACTGCTCCTGGGGCATCCTCCAGCCCTTCTTCCTCTGGTCTCCACCTCCTTCAAAATCGGGAGCACTGGCATGGTGAGGGCAGCATGGGGGGAACACTCATCTGTGCGGTCATGCTCATCCCACAGCAGCAGCACTGTGGCTATATGCCGGCAGGGACCCAGGTGTGGGGGTCCCTCTGCTTACCACTGTTTGGGGCTGCTCTGACTTTCTTGATGAAGTGTGGGCAGCCCCTGGGTGAGCCAACATGGAGGTGACATTGAAGACAGACGAGCCTGACCCTGTCACACATTGCCAACTGCATCCATCCAGGCAACTCCTGCCATGTTAAAGGCCACTCTGCCCGCCTCACTGGCTTGCCCCTTGGCACTGGGTCACTGGTGGGAGCCTGGTGGAGGTATGGGTGATGTAGCAAGCACCTTCCCAGCAGTGGAGCTGGGCTCTGCCTTACCCTGCCCATGGTGGCAGCAAGTTTCAGGGTCTAGCACCTGCCTTGGGTCTGATCTGGCCCTGGAGTGAGCTGAAGCTGGCTCATCTCACAGTGTTTCTCAGTTTGCCCACCTGCAGTAATTCCCCCACACTGGGCAGGGGGGCTGTGACGTTCCAGACACTCCTAGTGCAAAGTGGCAGCAGCTGCGCTGGCAGCATGCCAGGTGCCCACTCCTGCGGGTTACTGAAGGCTCTGATACCCATCTCCAAGGCCTGTGGGCACAGAGCCCAGCCTGGGCTTCCTGAACCACTGTGGCCAGGGATTCCTGGGGATCTGCTGTGACTTAACGTATGCCACCAGGAGAAATCCTGTGCAGCTGGAGCCTTTTATGAAGGTGCCAGGGTGCCCCAGTTGCACCTGGAGCTGGTGCCTGAAGGTCTGCCCCCTGCTATGGGACTCACCTATGGGACCAGGTGGAACCTAGTGGTGGCCAGGGGGCAGGGAGTTATCATGCCAGGCAGGCGCAGACTGTTCAGGTCATCTCCCTGGGCAGGCCCAGCTGCGGTGGCCAGTTGAGGCTGGGCTTGAGCCCAGCATGCTGTTTACACTGCTGGTGGAGGCATCCATCCCTCTATGCACCCTCCCCTGTCCTGTGGTGCCCTAGGCAGGGTGCAGGCAGGAGATGAAGGGGAGCCCAGGAACCTGTTTGCCCCTGGCTGAGCTGTGACAGTTCCATCAGCCACCTGCAATATATGGGCACAGTGCCACACTGCACCAGCTACGAGGACCCCTGTCCTGCCCACCCTCGTTCCTCCCTGGTAGCTGAGTTTTGTCCCTAAGTGTCATGATCACTCTGCTCTGTGTCATCCCCAGTGGGTGCTGGCCTTTGAGATCTTCATTCCTCTGGTGCTTTTCTTCATCCTCCTGGGGCTGCGGCAGAAGAAGCCGACCATCCCTGTGAAGGAAGGTGAGTGGCAGTGAGGTGATGCCTGAGGCATTCCTGCACTTGGGGGCACCCTGAGGCTCTGGGGAAGTGCTCCAGCCCCCTGGTGACAGCCTGGGGGCGGGACAAGGACCCAGAGAGGCCTTTTGGGGGCTGTAGCACTGGGCAGGGGCTGCAGCCAAGGGCTGGTAAGGCAGACATGGCAGGTAAGAGTGACAGAGTCTGTCCCAGCTTGGGGGGCTCTGCTGGGGGTGGCAGCACCAACCAGCCTGTGGCTGCCATCAGCAGGGAAGTTTTGTGTGGGGATGGGCGAGCTGGATGGTGCTGGGACAGTCATCTTCCCCCCAAGTATTTGAGGAGCAGCCAGAGTTGCTCTGGGAAGGTCTCCCCAGCAATGGGGCTAATGTCCCATGGGGAACGCTGCGTCTGGGAAGCTGGGGAGCCTGGCAAGGTGACACATTGATCGGACCGGAGCTGGGGACTCCTGGAAATGTCCAGCCAGAGATCTGGCCAGGACTCTGGGCTCCAGTGCCTGCGGGCTGTGCTTCTGGAAGGAGGTGGCGGAGCGGAGCTGCCAGCTCTCCAGGGCCTGTAGGATGTCCACCTTGGTGAGTGCCCTGGCACAGGTGGCACAGCAGGGCCAGGATTGGTGCTGGGCAGTGGGGGTGACCCCACATAGCAATGATTCAAGCCTGTGTTTCAGTGTGTCCTGGCGAGGGAGAGCCCCGCTGCCATTGTGGTGCGGCTGTGGCAGGCACTGCCTGGGTTCCTGCCCCAGCACTGACGTGTGCTCTGTTATGTATTTTTTTTGGTTTGGTTTTTTGTTTTTTTTGCTCATGTTTTCTTTTTCTTTCCCACCATCTCCCCTGCCCGCCTGCCCTTCATGCCTCTACTGCATGCGCCAGTCTGTAAGTTGGTGGGGTGGGTGGGTGCCTCTCCCCTTTCCTTTGCCTGTGCCACCCTCCTAGTCTGGGAAGAAAGAACCTGATTTAGATCAACTCGCTCTGGCCTAATTCACACCTCTGTAACCCCCTTGCCTTCCTCTGCAGCTGGTGAAGATGAGCTTGGGCAGCACAGCATGGCCTGCTCCTCCCTGGGGGCTGACCAGGCATGGTGGTGTCCCTGCTGTGTTGATGGTGCTGAGTTCCGCAGGTGCTGGGGCCACTGGTGGCCATGTCCCCAGCCTCCAGGGCTGCAGAGAGCATTCCAGGCCAGGTGGAGGCTTCTCCTGCCCCTTTCTGGGGCAGAGTCTGCTGGGTGCAGATCACCCATGTGATCACTGACTCTTGCTGGATCACCAAGGGTCTGGGTGTGGTTCCCACCCTGATACCATCACCAGGTCTTCATCTTGGCCTCTTGTGGCTGGGACAAGCCAGAATGTAGCACTACTAGGAGTCTGGAAGCCAAGGAGGATGCCACCCATGCACTGACTTTGTCACCAAACTGTGCCATGGCCACCAGTGTGGGTTCCACCACCCCAGCAGGCTGCTGGCCCATCTCATGCTGTGCCTGTCCCTGCCCTGGGCTGTCCCTTGTCCCTGTGAGAAGCCCATCTTTACCAGCCCCTGCCCATCACAGCTGTGCTAACAGCACTAACCTGCCTTTTAACCACAGGGCCACTGGCTGGGATGGTAAGAGCAGGGCCCCTGCCCGGTGCTGCCTGGTGTCAGCCTCTGGTCCCCACATTGAGCAGGGCCATTCTAGACTTTTCCTGCCCCAGGGAATGACACAGGAAAGTTCCAGCAAGGATGATGGCTCAGTGCCAGCGGAGGGGGAAAGGTTTGCCAGCCCCTTGCTGCTCCTTGTTTCTTCCATCTTTTCTCTGCATGTCTCCATTTCCGTCTACCTCCAGTCACCGCACGTCAGGGCAGCCTGGTTGGGGATTGGCTGGGGGCTCTGGGAGCTGCAGGTGACAACTCTTATTTTCCCTGTCGTATTCTTTCTCCTATTCCTCTGGATATCTGCCAGCGCCTCTGAGGTTACTAACAGGAGGGGCTGGGAGCCTGGAGGAGGTTGGTGGCCGTCCTGAGGACAAATGACAGAAGTTGGCATCATCCTGGGACCCATCACCAAGGGCAGAGGGGGTGGGAACAAGAGGACTGGAGCTAGGGTGGCAGGAGCTGCCTGCAGCCCCATGCGGCAACCAGGCAGGTCAGCCCTGGTGGAAAAGGTGCCCACTTCTGACCACGGCCGCCAGCCTCCCATGGACTTGCAGACCCTGACGCGTGCTTCTCTGAATTGAGTGTCTGTTTCTCTGGTGGCCCCTTCCCTCTCCCCACCTCTCCTTCCCTCACTCCCACCTTCCCTGGCCTCTTCTGCGCTCTTGCTGGCTCCAGCTTTCTACACGGCGGCCCCACTCACCTCGGCCGGGATCCTGCCCGTCATGCAGTCCCTGTGCCCTGACGGCCAGCGTGATGAGTTTGGCTTCCTGCAGTACTCCAACTCCACGTGAGTCCTGCCCTTGCCACATGCTTCCCCTCCCACCCTGCACAGTACTGCACGCTGTCATGCATAGCCTGCCCCTTCCCATATTGGCACTGCAGCCCTGGGGGTGAGGCACAAGCTGGTGGCCCCTAAAGTGCTTGGGTGCAGACCACCATGTCCTTGTGGTGCAAGGGATACCTCAGCCCATTCTTCTGTGGGCGCCTGAGTGCTTGCTGCTGGGAGGAGGATGGAGGTGACCTCTGTAGACACCTCGAAGCACTGGGGCTCCACTGTGCTCTAGCACACTGGATTCAGTTTGCAGGCAAGGGCAGTGGTGTCCCATTTCAGGCAGCGCTGCTGCCCCCTGCACTTGAGATGCTCATCCCCACCAGAGCTCTGGGCAAGGTGTCCCCATCCCTTTGTCCCTAAAGCCAGGGTGGTGCTGGGCTCTCACAGGGTGACGCAGCTCCTGGAGCACCTCAGTGAGGCAGTAGAGCAAAGCAACCTCTTTGACCCACGGCACCCAGGGCTGGAAGAGGAGCTGGAGTCACTGCGCCGGCACCTGGAGGCCCTCAGCAGCTCTGAGCCCAGCTCCATGGAGACCCACTTCAGAAGCCAAGCAGGTGGGCCTTGCCCTGCCTGCCCCTGTTGCCTGCGTGAGCAGGGACAGAGGTGCCAATTTACCTGGCATCCAGCAATATGATGGTCTGTGGCAGTGCCCTGCCACTGTCCTGCATCACTGTGTTGGGCAGGACAAGCTTTAGGCCCACACTGGGTCCCTAATGCTTGTTGGCTGCTCTTGACCTCCCAACCTTGCTATTTCCTAGGGTCCAGCTTCACACTGGCATGGGCGGCCAAGGACCAGGGTGAGCTGCAACGCTTCCTGATGCAGAACATGTCCCTCCCCAACAGCACAGTTGAGCTGCTCTTGGGCTCCAGCATTGACCTGCAGGAGGTGAGTGACTGTTAGGCTTTGCAGATGTCTGTGCTGCCCTGTGAATGGCCATATCCTGACCCAGACTGAGCCCCAACTATCAGACAGGCAGGGGCAGGGGCCAGCTGGCACCCATCTGGGATTTATCCTGCCCTGCCACCACATGCCATGGCCTTGCTGGGCAAGCAGGTGCCTCCTCTCCCAGCACACTTGGCAGCTCTGCTCCTGTCCTGGTGCAGGTGTACCGCCTGTTTTTCGGTTCCTTTCCTTTGGTACCTGATGAGACCCATGAGCGAGACCTGTGGGATGGGTTTGGCCCCAGTGAGAAGATGACGTGGCTGGAGGTGAGGAGTGGTGCTGCATGCAGGGAACATGGTAGGGCAGAGCCTGTCCTCTTGTCCCCTCCATATCCCACTATTGGGATATCTGGGCGTGTCTGTCCCAGTAGAGGGGCTATGACAGGGCCTTGTCAGGGGGCAGAGCGGCAGCAGGGATAGCTGGTGTCCATCCCAGTGCTGCCACCAGTTCTGTCAGTGCTACAAGGCACACCAGTGTGAGTGCCTGGATTTACCGCTGCAGTGGGGGATGGCACTGCCTGGGCAGTGACTGTAGAGGGAGCAAGGGAAGATTTTTCCCTCCTTGTGGCTGGATGCAGGGGACTCCTGCTCTTTGCATCTGTATATTCCTTTTCTTCCCTTCCCCATGGAGACCATGGGTGCTGTGGGCCTGTTCATGTGTGCATGAGGACACACATGGAGGGAGACTTAGGGAGCCCTCACCTCACCAGCCATCCCTGTTCTTCCTCTTGCAGAAGAACCTCCCCAGTGGCTGGAGAAGCCTGCATGAAGGGCTGGTTCCCAGGGTGCTGCGGGACCCTGTGGCAGCCCCACGCCAGCCAACGCTGCTCCGCATGCTCTCGCAGGCCCTGGGCCTTGCCAGCGCTGCCATGGCACCCACCACCTCCGACAGCCCCCAGGCCTTCGTCACTGAGATGGAGGTGAGCACCTTGTGGGGTGACCTGGGCTGCTCTGCCAGGGCAGGCACTGTGCCACTGTCCCCACAACTTCCTGTCCTGTAGGGTGTCCTCTTCACTGGTCCAGTGCTGGAGCAGCTGACATGTGAGCAGAGCCCGGGGGGGCTGCGCCGCCTTTTGCGTGTGGCCCCCAGGCAGCAGCCACTGCTGGCAGCATACCGGGTAGTGGCCTGCAATGGCAGCCGGTCCACTCGACGGGAACGCTTTGCCCAGCTGGCCACTGAGCTCCGGGAGCAGCTGGACACCCCCAAGATCGTCAGCAGGGTGAGAGCCGAGCCAGTGGAGTGGCCTGGGGGCAGGGATGAGTCCTGGGCAGGGTTTCTACTCACCCAGTGATGTGTTGGGGCAGGGAACTCTGTTACATGGCCTGGCCTCCTCTGGTCACTCCTTTCCATGACATGAGCGCTGCACACCCAGCTCCATGGTAGGACCCCAGATGATTCCCGCTCTAGCAGTCACTTGGACACTGCCTGTTGGGTGGGGCTGCATGTCCCCAGCATCCTTCAAGGTGTCTCTGCAGGCTTCTCGCCCCAGGACTGGCAATGTCCCTAGTGGCACAAGGCTAGGTTGGCTCTGAGGTTCCCCACCTCATCTCACCCAAGCCTGATGCGTCCTTTGCAGTCACAGAGGACCACCTTCCTGTCTTGAGTGACGTCTCATGTCTCTCAACACGTCCCTGCCAGCATTTGCCACCACTCCTACTGCCTGATAGCCATGGACACATGGCAATGAGTCCAGGACCCTACCTGGGCACAGCTCCAACCTTTTAACTGAGAAAATCGAGTTGTTACTGCTTGGGGTCCCCATCGTTCCCCTCCTTCTGGACCCTGTTGCCCCAACAATGGATAACTCCTTATCCGCTTGTCCTTGCAGCTGAAGCTGGATGAGGTAAACAGCACAGCTGCCCAGCACCGCCTCCGTGCCCTCCTTGAGGACCTGGTGGAGATGGAGAAGGTTCTCCGGGACATGGACATCCTCTCGGCACTGGCTAAGCTGCTGCCCAGGGGAGCCTGTGCCAGCAAGGCTCCGCCACCCACTGCCAACAGTACCAGCTGGGCCAGCACCAATGCCACAGCTGGTAATGCCACGGCAGAGGAGGAGGAGGGTGCCGAGGAGGGCCCAGCTGGCAGCGACAACCCCCAGGGGCAGTTCTCGGCATTTGTGCAGCTCTGGGCTGGGCTGCAGCCCATCCTCTGTGGCAACAACCGGTAGGAGGGCTGGGGGATGGCTCCGGGTGCTCCTTGGTTGGGCCAGGGGTGTCACTGCTTGCTGAGCAGGCAGGATGGGTGTTGTACTGCATCCTTGTACTGCAGCCACTGATGCTCCCTGGGTTGGGTAGCACTGTGTGGGCATGGCAGCCAGTGTGAAGTCCGCTCACGGCAAGGGTGATGCTGCCTGCAGCAAGGGGTACTGGGTCTGAACAAAGTGGACAGCTTGAGCCCCTTTTGCAGGACCATTGAGCCTGAGGCACTGAAGCAGGGCAACATGAGCTCGCTGGGCTTCACCAGCAAGGAGCAGCGGAACTTGGGCCTCCTTGTGCATCTTATGACCAGCAATCCCAAAATCCTGTATGCACCCATGGGCACCGAAGTGGACAAGGTTATCCTGAAGGTGAGGGTGCATAGGCTAGGATCTGCATCCTTCTCTCCCATCAGCCACCCTCTGCAGATGAGCTGAGTGGCGGGGAAGAGGCTGAGTGCCAGACACAGGCAGCCATGGCCCTTGCTGGGATAGTAGTGCCTGTGGGAGGTGGGCAAGTATCTCTGTGGGCACTAGCCATCCCAGAGAGCAGGAGGGTCCCACCTCTGCATGCTGTGTGACTTTCTCCCTGGCCCACAGGCAAATGAGACCTTTGCCTTCGTGGGAAATGTCACCCACTATGCCAAGGCATGGCTGAACATCTCCCCTGAGATCCGAGCCTACCTGGAGGAGGGCAGGCTGCAGAGGCGTATCCACTGGCTCCAGCAGGTATGACAGTGTGGTGGGGACTCAGCCTGCCTGGGATTTACTGCCCTGCCACTGGAGAAGGGGGTGTTCTGCCCCCAGGTACCCTGTAATTTCTTCATGGTGTGCTCCCTCTTACCAACCTTGCTCTTGTGG
The DNA here is from genome assembly GCA_035583185.1 of Anabacerthia variegaticeps. Taxonomy (NCBI): domain Eukaryota; kingdom Metazoa; phylum Chordata; class Aves; order Passeriformes; family Furnariidae; genus Anabacerthia; species Anabacerthia variegaticeps. The sequence goes on from JAWWEW010000038.1 coordinate 11,206,943, forward strand.
GGACTAGTCTGGACACCTGTGTAGGGTGCATGCTGTCCCCCAGGAAGAGCTTTGGGTCCTGCCTGTGTCCATGGGGAGGATGGTGACCTGAGAGGCAGGGGCATAGCCCAGCTTCTCCTTCCTGTGTCTGTCTCAGTTCACCGCTGACCTCCACAAGCACCCAGAGATCCTGAATGTCTCTGACAGTGATGTTCTCCACAACTTCCTCAACGGCAACTTCTCCCTGCCCAATGCCAGCATCCTGCTCCAGCAACTGGACACCATTGACAATGCTGCCTGCGGCTGGGTCCGCTTCATGGCCAAGGTGAGGTGGTGCCCACCTGTGGGAATATGGAACTACCCACAGCCAGGCTCATGGATGAAAAGGGTCAGACCCATTCAGGCCTCCTTAAAATCATGGGATAGAGCCCATAGGGTGTGGGACAGTTGGTGGCTTCTGCAGTGTTGGATGGTTTGGGATAGATGTCAAGGGTGGAGGTGCCCACACACTGTTGAGTTCAGGGGCTGTGGGGTGGCTTAGGGTGGCACATGCTGTAGGGTGTGCAGGGTCTGTGTGCTAGACCCATCTTTGGCCTTGGGGTCTCACTGGCCTGAAGGAGTGTTTCAGGGGAAGATCAACACAAGTGGGGATGAGTCTGGAGCACAAGTCTGATGGGGAGCAGCTGAAGGAGCTGGGGAGGGTGCTCAGCCTGGAAAAAAGGACACTCAGGGAACTTTCTAACTCTACAGTTACCTGGAAGGAAGATTGTAGCCAGGTGTGAGTCAGTCTCTTCTCCCTGATAAGAAGTGGCAAGAGGAAATGGCCTCAGGCTGTGGCAGGGCAGGTTTACTTCAGATATTAGGAAAAATTTCTGCACTGGAAAGGTAGTCAGGCACTGGAACAAGCTGCCTGAAAGCATTCAAAAAATGTGCGACTTTGGCACCTGGGTGCATTGTTTAGTGCTGGGCTTGGCAGTGCTTGGGTTACTCGTTGGACTTCACGATCCAATCTTAGTGATTTTATGATTCTCCTCCCACTAGGTCAGCGTGGATGTCTTTAAAGGCTTTCCGGATGAGGAGAGCATTGTCAACTACACACTGAACCAGGCCTACCAGGACAATGTCACGGTCTTTGCCAGTATGTCCCTGGGAATCAGCCCCTTTGCAGGGGTCGCTGAAGCCATGTACTTCTCTAGCTGTGCCCTGGCCCCACTGGCTTTGGAATGTGGCTCCCCTGATGCATGTGTTGGGTGGGTGAATGGGCTGAGCATCTCACAGTGCCCATCCTCTGCCCCGGCCGGAGTGCTGCCTGATGCAGCACCCTGCTGCTCTCCTGGCTCTCCCACTGCCACTGCCTGCTGTCCACATGCCCTCTCATCCCATGGAGGTTTCACATCCCAGGGTCATGCCACCCTCCTCATCCATAGCAGCTCTTACGGTACCTTTGGCTGGGACATTCTGAACCTGTCCCTGCCAGTCACTGTGGGCTGGCCAGTGTGGCTCTCCCCCAGTGGACTCCTTTGCCTCTCCTGCTGCCCGCAGGCATCATCTTCCAGACCAACAGGGACGGCTCGCTTCCCCCCCATGTCATGTACAAGATCCGTCAGAACTCCAGTTTTACAGAGAAGACCAATGAGATCCGCCGGGCATACTGGCGGCCTGGCCCCAACACTGGTGGCCGCTTCTACTTCCTCTATGGCTTTGTTTGGATCCAGGGTAAGGGTCAGTGCCCTGTCCTGCCACAGCTGCCCACATCCCTGGCCCCTGCCCTCTCAGTCTGGCCTCTCCTCCTCCACAGACATGATGGAGCGCGCCCTCATCAACACATTTGTTGGCCATGATGTGGTGGAGCCTGGCAACTATGTACAGATGTTCCCATATCCGTGCTATACCCGGGATGAGTGAGTAACGCCCACCTTGCAGGACTTTCTCCTCCCTCTTTACAGGCCAGGACACTTTAGCTTGGTAAAGGGAACAAGTTCAGGGGCCCGAAAGATTGGTTACGTTAGGAGTGGTAAGCAACCGGTTAAGCCAGTTCCTTGGACCGCCAGGCTCAAGAAAGGTGGGGTTGGGGGAAAGGGATGGTTCTGGTTCTGGATCACAGTAGTTTGGAGGCAGCACCTGGAGAAGCCCCAGAGGCACTAACACTCTTGGGCAAGAGGGTGGAGAGGGCCTCACCCACACCAGGGTGGGCAGGGCCCTGGCCTAAGCTCATGGCTGCTGCCTGCCTGCCTGCCTGCCAGGCCCTGCTAGCTGGGACACTGAATTGTCCTGTGGGCTCACTGGAGAAGCTCTTTCAGGGCACTAAGGAGACAGTGGGCTTGGAGACCGCTTGTCCCTGAGCAGTGAGAGAGCGCCTCCGTGGCCTTGTGCCCCACGGTCTCCTCAGGTCTTTGCGGCAGTGCCATCATCCAGCTCTCCCCTCTCTACCTCACCAGCTTCCTCTTTGTTATCGAGCACATGATGCCCCTGTGCATGGTGATCTCCTGGGTCTACTCGGTGGCCATGATGATCCAGCACATCGTGACGGAGAAGGAGCATCGCCTGAAAGAGGTGGGGATGGTGGGAGAGGTATTTAGAGAGGAGTGGGTATATTTGAGCCCTGCATTCTGTGCTGTGTCCCTGGTCACCGTCCCTGTGTCTCTGGGTCACGTGAGCTGGGGCAGATGTAGGTCCCAAACCCCTGGGCTGAGCTGGTCCATCTGAGTGTCCCCAGCATGAGATGAGCCCTGCCCAGCACTGGAGGGAACTGAGTTCCTTAGCATCCCAGCACAGTCTTCTGTGTCTGGCCCACTCCCAGTAGCCTCCAACTCCTTGGTGCTGCCCCTTGCTCTCCCAGCTCAGTGGAAGTGGAAGCAGGGGCACACAGGGTCGGGGACAGCCCCACTGAGCAGTTTTGGCCTCACAGGTGATGAAGATGATGGGCTTGAACAACGCAGTACACTGGGTGGCTTGGTTCATAACTGGCTTCGTCCAACTCTCCATCTCGGTCACAGCACTTACTGCCATTCTCAAGTATGGCAAGGTCCTGATGCACAGTGATGTCCTCATCATATGGCTTTTCCTCGCCATCTATGCTGTGGCCACTATCATGTTCTGGTGAGCTGCCTGGTCCACATTAGGCAGGGGGCACAGGCAATGCTGGGTCCTTGTGCCATGGGGTGAGGGTGCTGGGAGCTGTGTGGGAGAGGACCAGTGAAGGAGCACAAGTTCCCCCAGTTAGCTGATTTGAGGAGTCAGTTTATCACCTCAACGTCACCAAAACCAGATGGTGTGGGGAAAGTCCTGGTGGGATGGAGTCCAAGGTGACGCTGTCCTCCCTGCAGCTTCCTGGTGTCGGTGCTCTATTCCAAGGCCAAGCTGGCCTCTGCCTGCGGTGGCATCATCTACTTCCTCAGCTATGTGCCCTACATGTATGTGGCCATTCGGGAGGAGGTGGCGCATGATAAGATCACTGCCTTTGAGAAGTGTATTGCGGTGAGTTGGCTGTGGCTGCAGGGGAGATGCTCGACCCCAGGTTTTTCCCTGGGTTCCCTATGTCCAGTATGGGGCCACCAAGCTGTCACCAAGCCCTGGACAAGCCTCTGCCTCTGTGAACTAATTTTCTGTGGGGCTTTGGAGGCATCTCCAGAAGGTTTGGTGCCTCTCAGGGCCAGGAGCATCTCCACCCAGCTAGGTGGGACAGCCCTGGGTAGGAATTTGCCCCAACCTGTTCCTCTGGAACTGGTCTGTGGTTCCTGCTGACCTCCCATTCCCTTCCCTCTACCTCTTCACAGTCCCTCATGTCCACCACAGCCTTTGGGCTGGGCTCTAAGTACTTTGCGCTGTATGAAGTGGCTGGTGTGGGTATCCAGTGGCACACCTTCAGTCAGTCACCCGTGGAAGGAGATGACTTCAACCTCCTGCTGTCCATGATGATGCTGGTTGTGGATGCTGTGGTGTACGGAGTGCTCACCTGGTACATTGAGGCTGTGCACCCAGGTATGTGCAGGCAGAAGGGCATGAGGGCACCTTGGACCTTATAGGAGCCTCTTTGCTGGGGGTCACCTGCCCACATGCCCTCACCCACTGGTGACACCAGCAGGTTCCTTGGAGATCTTCAGCTGAGTGTCTCAATTCAGGGGCCAGCTGTAGAAAAGCTAGGTGTCCACAGCTGGGATACTGATCCCCTTTATCCCTTTTTGGGGGGTGGGTGTCTCACCTGCTGCCTTTTCTTACCTCATAAAGCTGAAGAATGAGTGAAACCAACCTGAATCCTAAAGGACTTTGCTGGCACAGCCCAGCAACACTGCCTTGAGCCCAGCTGGCTGGAGTGCTCACAGCCCCTACCCCACAGTGGTGGCCCTGAGCTGGGGAAACCCCCAGTGCCTGTGCCCATACCCAGCTCTGCCCTGGCCCTCAACCACCTTCAGTGTGGCCCTGGGTGCGGGGTTGGCCCTGACTCAGTGGGGCTGTGGTTGCAGGCATGTTCGGCCTGCCGCGGCCCTGGTACTTCCCTTTCCAGAAGTCTTACTGGCTGGGCAACGGGCGCGTGGAGACCTGGGAGTGGACCTGGCCCTGGTCGCACACCACCCGCCTCAGCATCATGGAGGAGGATCAGGCCTGTGCCATGGAGAGCCGGAGGCTGGGTGAGGTGCAGCTGGGGGTGACAGTGGGTGGCACAGGGATGGCCCTGGCTCTGCCACAGGCTCTTGTTGTGGCTGTGGGCCCCTATGCTCTTGTTGGGGTAGGATCCTAGGCCAGGCACTGCGGTCTGTCTGGGAGCTGCCGCTGTGGTGTGGGAGGCGGGAAGCTAGTGAGAAGCAGAGGGGAAGGAGCCATAAGCCAGCACAGCCACCATGGGGTAGAGGCAGGTTGTTTTATACCCTGAGAGCCATGCTCCAAGCCTAGCTTTCCTGGCTCCTCACCATCCCACTGTCACAGCAGAGGAGACGCGGGGCATTGAGGAGGAGCCAACCCACCTTCCCTTGGTCGTCTGTATTGACAAGCTCACCAAGGTCTACAAGACAGACAAGAAACTGGCACTGAACAAGCTGAGCCTCAACCTCTATGAGAACCAGGTCGTGTCCTTCCTGGGGCACAATGGTGCGGGCAAGACCACTACCATGTGAGTACCTGTCTGGACAGAAAGGGACCATGTTTCTCTGGCCAGCTGCAGGGAGTGGGGAAGAGGCTATGAGATGTTCCTGTAGGGTCCTGTGGCAGCTGGTGCCATGCCCAGAGGGCAGCAGTGTAGATGTGGGTCTGGCACAAACACAGGACAGGCTCGTGGCCCTGTGCTGATCCTGCTCTGCCTGGCACCCAGCAGATGCTCCTGGAGATGGTGGTTGGGATTGGGGCCAGACTGAAGAATACAAGCTCCCTCATATTGTTGCCTTTCTCCATCCATCCAGGTCCATCCTCACTGGTTTGTTCCCTCCAACCTCGGGCTCTGCAACCATCTATGGCCATGATATCCGTACGGAGATGGACAAGATCCGGAAGAACCTGGGCATGTGTCCCCAGCATAACGTGCTCTTTGACAGGCTTACGGTGGAGGAGCACCTCTGGTTCTACTCACAACTCAAGAGCATGGCAGAGGAGGAGATCCGCAAGGAGATGGACAAGTAGGCACCCTCCAGCTCCTTTTGGCTCCATCCATGCCTTTGGCATGAGTGAGTCTCCTTCCTGCTGGCTGTGCTGTGGGGGTGATCTAGTGGCAGAGATATCCCCTCCACCCTTAGGGTGTCAGGCTGTGGAAGCAAGCAGAAGATGCTTATAGTCTGACCACAGCTGAGGGCCACAGGTACCATGTGGGGAAGAGGTGTCATGTATTCCCCGCAGGCAGTGAGCACCAGTACAGCTCCCCCAGCATCCTTGGTGCTTCTGCCCTGTTCCCAGGATGATTGAGGACCTGGAACTCTCCAACAAACGGCACTGCCAGGTGCAGACCCTCTCAGGTGGCATGAAGAGGAAGCTGTCAGTGGCCATTGCCTTCGTGGGTGGATCACGAGCTGTTATCTTGGATGAGCCCACAGCTGGTGTGGACCCATATGCCCGCAGGGCCATCTGGGACCTCATCCTCAAGTACAAGCCTGGTGAGCGGAGCTGGGCAGAGCCTGGCATGCTCGTCTGTTTGCAGCAGTCCTGGCCCCTCTGCTGAGTCACTGTGTGCCCTCAGGGAGGACCATCCTGCTGTCCACACACCACATGGACGAGGCTGACCTGCTGGGGGACCGCATTGCCATCATCTCCCATGGCAAACTCAAGTGCTGTGGTTCCCCACTGTTCCTCAAGAGTACCTATGGTGACGGCTACAAACTGACAGTGGTGAAGAAGCAGTCAGACGCCAGGAACGGCACAGGTTTGGGGAGCAGCAGGACCCTTGGGTTAGAGGAGTAGCTGGGACTAGCCCTTCTTCAGCCCAGGAAAGGAACAAGAGGTCAACATCTAAGTACTCTCATCCTAAGTCTTCTTAGGCCATGTAGAGAGCAGAGGGGATGGGGCAGGGGTGTAGGAGGTGCCATCACTCCCAGCTGAGTCCTTGGTCAGACCCTGCATGGTGCCATTTGCCTCCTGGTGCTGGTTCTGTCCAGCCTGTGGGTTGCCCACCAAGACATCCAGTGTGGGCCATGTTGCAGAAGCCCACCCCCAGGTCAGGTGGGGTGACTGGAAAGCTGCCTGCACCCCATGATGGAGGCTGGAGGAACCCCCCCAGAACCGTGTGGTAGGGGGAACGTGGTAGGTCATGGTGGGAGGCCAGGTGCAAAGTGACTGATGGGTGCTGCCCCTCTGCCCCAGAGCCAGGCCAGCTGCACAGTCCCCTGGCCCACTCCTCTGTCAGCCCCTGCTCCGAGCCCCGTGTCTCCCAGTTCATCAAGAAGTACGTGGCTTCCTGCCTCCTCATCTCAGACACCAACACGGAGCTCTCCTACATCCTTCCCAGCGAGGCTGTCAAGAAGGGCTGCTTTGAGCGGCTCTTCCAGGTACCTGCAGGGGCTGGTGGGGTGGGCAGGCATGGGGCTGTGGCACTGTGGGCATCTCCTGCCCCCTTCATGCAGTGCTTTCCCCCTCTCCAGCACTTGGAGCAGAGCCTGGAGGAGCTGGACCTCACGAGTTTTGGGCTAATGGACACAACCCTGGAGGAGGTCTTCCTGAAGGTGTCTGAGGAGGACCAGTCTCTGGAGAACAGCGACGTGGGTATGGGTGCTGCAGGGGCTTCCTGGGCTTGTGACTGCAGGAGTCTCCTAAGGGGAGGAGATGTCTCCAGCAGAGCCCATCCCAGCCAAGGGCAGCCAGCCTCTGCTCTGGGTTTACTCTTGCCTGGAACACTGTGCCCAGCTCTGGAATCCTCAGCACAAAAAGAACATGATCACAGAGATTCTCTGAGGGCTGGAGCACCTCTGCCATGGAGACAGGCTGAAGGAGCTGAGGGTGTTCAGCCTGGAGAAGAGTAAGCTCCACGGAGATCTTAGAGCCCTTTCCAGTGCCTAAAGGGGGCTTGAGAAAGTGAGAGAGCTGGGGACTTTACATGGGCAGATAGTGATAGGACAAGGTGGAATGATCTTAAACTAAAAAAGGAAAGATTTAGTTTAGATGTTAGGAGGAAATTCTTCCCTTGGAGGGTGTTGAGGTGCTGGCATGGGTTGCCCAGAGAAGCTGTGGCTGTCCCATCCCTGAAAGTGTTCAAGGCCAGGTTGGATGGAGCTTGGAGCAACCTGGTCTTAGTGGAAGGTGTCCCTGCACATGGCAGGGTCGTGGAATGAGATGAGCTTTTAAGGTGCCTTCCAACCCAGACCAGTCTGTTATTGTATGGCACTATCCATCCCCGCTCCGTGCCACACTGTAGTGAAGAGTAGCATGGTCAGTGGCAACCCACCTTTTTCATTCCAGACATCAAGGAGTCCAAGAAGGATGCCCTGCAGCCACCTGCGCCTGAACTGGGCCCAAAGCCCGAGGCCAACGGGGAGCTTCTGCCCGAAGCAGCTATGCCAGAGAAGCCTGAGGTGGAGCTCAGCAACCTGGTGACCTGCTCTAAGCTGGCACAGTCGCAGGCATCCCTGCGCTCGGCCTCCTCGGTGGGCTCTGTGCGGGGTGACGAAGGTGGGGCTTATTCCGAATTCTTTGGGGATTATGCGCCCCTGTTCGATAACCGGCAGGACCCTGATAACATCAGTCTGCAAGGTTGGTGCCACTGGTGCCCGGCCAATGGCAGGGGCCAGGGGAGGCACTTGGCTGGGATCCAGAGGGTTCACCGTGGCAGGGCAGGGCTGGCCCTGGCCCCACAGGGTATGCAGTTGTGTCCGAGATGGGGGGCTGTGCTTGCTGGGATGAGAGCCTGTGGGGAGGGGGCTGATGGTGCATGCACCAACACTGCACCCAGAGGGCCACAGCCTGTGTGGGAGGGCTGGGAATAGGCTCTTCCACCAGTTTGCACCCCAAACTGGTAGGTAGGGTGTGTGTAGGGGGTCTCGTGCTGAGGCGTGGAGTCAGTGGGGGCAATCACTGCTGGCTCCTCCTCTGCCTTCTGCGGGTCTCCAGTGCCACCTTGCAGACTTGCCCCACTAACATGTTGGCTCCCTATGCTGGCACCCACTGGGTTTCTCCGCCTGGGCCCTGGGCATGGAGTCACCCTCTAGGTGGTGGCTTCACCTGCCACACCTTGCGCCAGGTGCAAGACTCCATTCTCGGGTGTTGGGTTTGCTGGATATGGAGGGTGCAGGCAGGTGCCTCAAGGTTGCTGCTTTAGTCACAGATCTTGTTCTGGGCTATCTCAGCAGTTCTTTTCATTAATTCAGGGACACGTAACCTTACCCATGCCCCCAACAGGGCTGCTCTAAGCACTGTGATTTGGGCTGTGGGAGGCAGAGCTGGGACAGTGCCACAGCAGAGCTCCCACTAGCTTGCTGGGACCCCATCTGTATCCTGTACCCTATTCATGACTGTGCTGACCCCTCACCAGCTGGGACAGCTGATGGGAAAATGGAGGGGTCTTGCAAAAAAAGCACCAGTTTAGTTTGGTTTTTTTGAATTGTCTAAATTTCCCATTTGGGGCCAAGAGGAACCTGCCAGCCAGCTGTCCTGCTTCACACCACGCTGCTGCTGTGGCTCTGTGGCAGAGTCAGGGTTGGGTACTGCTCTGTCCCTCAGGTGGCTGTGCTGGACTGGGTGTCTGGCTCAGCTTCCTGGGAGCCCTGGCAGGCATGGGAGTAGCTGTGCCAAGGGGCTGATGTCCCTCTCCCCTTCCAGAGCAAGAGACAGAGGTGGAGGCAGAGGACCACGACCTGGCGGGGCAGGGGAGCTTCAAACTGGAAGGCTCGTGGCTGAAGCTGCGCCAGTTCCATGGGCTGATTGTCAAACGCTTCCACTGCGCCAAACGCAACACCAAGGCCCTCTTCTCACAGATCCTCCTGCCTGCCTTCTTCGTCTGTGTGGCTATGACTGTGGCCCTTTCTGTGCCTGAAATAGGTGTGTACAAGCCACCCACCTACCTGCCCGCTGGGGGTTCCTGGTGACCTTTTCTGCCTGCCCCAATGTGGCTGGTGTGGATGCTGGCTGGAGGAGGATGGGGTCAAGGCACAGTCTGCCTGCCTGCAGTGGTGCTGGGGGTGCGAGTAAGTTCCTGACCTTGTCCCCACAGGTGACCTGCCACCCCTCATCCTCTCGCCATCACAATACCACAACTACACCCAGCCCAAGGGCAACTTCATTCCTTATGCCAATGAGGAGCGGCATGAGTACCGGTGAGAGCTGCTATTGCTGGTGACCAGCATCCTGTGCCCCAGCCCCGTCCCTGTCTCCATCCTTGGACTTCAGGGAGGGCAAGGGGAATGCAGCCCACAGCAGGCCTGGCACCGGGGCTGGCTCAGGCAGGGAGCAGGGCCTGGCTGGTGCAGCATCGCATGACAGAAAGCAGTGTCTGTCTTGGCCAGGGTATTTCTGGGAGAGGTGCCAGTCCTGAAGCTGCAGTCAGCAGATTGATCATGCCAGGCACAGGCTGTGTGTGCCCATGAGGATTGCTAAGGCTGGAGGGAGGTCCCAGCAGAAGGTGGCCAAAGTGGTGATAGTCTGTTCTCCTACTCCTTGCTCTTCCTCACCAGCTCCCTTTTCCCTGCAGCATCAGGCTGTCTCCCGATGCCAGCCCTCAGCAACTGGTGAACACTTTCCATCTGCCCTCTGGTGTGGGGGCCACCTGTGTGCTCAAGACACCATTCAACAACACACTGGACCAGCCTATGCAGACCCTGAACCTCAACAGCAATGAGTCCAAGATGCTGGCAGCCAAGTACTTCGATGCCATGTGCATTGACTCCTTCACCCAGGGCCTGCCGCTCTCCAACTTTGTGCCACCACCTCCATCTCCAGCTCCTTCCGACTACCCCATCTCCGTGGATGAGGACCTGCTCCATGCCTGGAACTCCACGACCTTCTCTGCTGTCAAAGGTGTGGGTGCTGGGTACTCAGGTGGCTGGGATTTATCTTCTGCAGGGAGATGATGCCTCTCCCCACAGAAGAAGCACCAGGGACCCCTGGAAGTGCCTGTCAGTCTAGCCTGGCCACAGCAGTGCCTCGTTGGGCTGAACTTGTGGCTCAGGACCAGTGTTGGCCGTGGAACACTATCTCTGTTCAGCCCCCACTATGCCAGTAGAGCCCCTGGGATGGTGACATCATCATGAGCCCTCTGGCCAACCTTGTGTTGCCTTTACTGGATGCACTCCCCTGCCATTGGTTTCTCCAGCCACACCTCATGGACCCTCTTTGCACCTTTCCCAAAGCTCTTCCCTACCTCCATCTCTTGGTCCTTCTTAGTCACCAGGACCCTGCCTGGCCAGCCTCTCACCCTCACACTGTCCCCAGCAGCCCGGGGTGGGCAGGAGCCTGACTGTGAGCCACCCTCTCTGCTCCTCAGGGACTGTGACCTCGGCCCCTGCCCTGCCCCGTATCATCCATGAGCCCATCAAGTGCACGTGCTCCATGCAGGGGACTGGCTTCTCCTGCCCCAGTGGTGTGGGGGGCCACCCTCCGCAGATGAAGGTAGTGACGGGGGACATCCTGGCAGACATCACGGGTCGCAATGTCTCCGAGTATCTGCTTTACACCTCAGACCGCTTCCGGCTGCACAGGCAAGAGGGGAGGCTGGGAGGGTCTGCCCTGCACCATGCAGCAGGGGTGAGGACCAGGGACTTGGGGATACCTGCCCCAGCATGCTGGCTGGAGCCAGAAATGTGCTTGAGTATTGCTCCACTCCCAGTCTCAGCTTCCTCAGCACTGCCTTGTCTCCCAGGTATGGGGCACTCACCTTCGGCAATGTCCAGAAATCCATCCCAGCCTCCTTTGGGGCCAGAGCTCCTGCCATGGTGCGCAAGATTGCTGTGCGGAGAACGGCCCAGGTGAGACGGCACTGCGCCCTGGAGCAGGGGGAGATGGGTGGGGAGAAGAGAGGGGCAGGCAGGGATCCCCGGCCCGCTGCTCTGCTGCAGTGCTCTCTCCAAGGGCTCTGGAGGGGCTCCAGCCCCGTTGTGCGTGGTCAGTAGGTCTGGCCTAGCACAGTCAGCAGTGGCCTGCACTCCCCACAGCCCTGAGCACAGGACACCTACCCTGTGGCTGGCTGTTCCTATCCCTCTGTCCCAGTACATCTGTGGGCCCAGCATTCTTGCCACCTCCCACCACTCCTCCTCCTGCAGGTCTTCTACAACAACAAAGGCTACCACAGCATGCCCACCTACCTCAATGCCCTCAACAACGCCATCCTGAGAGCCAATCTGCCCAAGAACAAGGGCAACCCTGCTGCCTACGGTGAGGACCTGGAAGGGTATTTGAGGGCAGGAGCATGTCAGGAACAGCATTAGGGCATGGTCCAACCAGGCTCCAAAATGCCATGTCCCACCTTGGGCTGAACTGGGTCAGAGGTTTCACACACCTTGACTCTGAGCTGTGAGACCTGGGCTGGGGCAGAATGTCCCAAAGTGCTGCTTGATGGTGCCTGGGCTTGTGAGAGTGCTCTCCAGTGAGGGAGGGCTCGGTCTCAAGGTTCTGGTTTACTTCAGAGAGCTCATCTGGTGAGCGTCAGGTTGAAAACCCATCCTGCTCATAAGTCAGGACCAGGCAGACTAGGGACAAGGTTCTGTGTCCTGAGCCAATTTTCATGCTTCCATGTTTCTTCTTGGTCCTTGCAGGCATCACGGTCACCAATCACCCCATGAATAAAACGAGTGCCAGCCTATCACTGGATTACCTGTAGGTCCAAGGAGAAGGTCTGAGGGAGGGTGGCTGTCCCATGGGAGGTAGAGGGCTCCTTACTGGTGGTTGCAGGGGAACGCTGAGGCTCCTGCCCTGGAGGCTGCATGATGGGGGACAGGGTGGCCATGATGCAATGGTCCCCATGCCTTGTGCATGGCAGCTACACCACAGCCAGGATGGGTGGCCCTTCCCCAGGCCACTGAGAGTAATGGGGTCCCCACTCTTCTTGTTCCTCATCCAGCCTGCAAGGCACAGATGTGGTGATCGCGATCTTCATCATTGTGGCCATGTCCTTTGTCCCAGCCAGCTTTGTGGTGTTCCTGGTGGCTGAAAAGGCCACAAAGGCCAAACATCTGCAGTTTGTGAGCGGCTGTGACCCTGTCATTTACTGGTTGGCCAACTATGTGTGGGACATGGTGAGCAAGGCATGTGGCCCCACCAGCCAAGCCCCCAAGGCTGTGCCAGGGAGTGGGCAGCCACAAAATTTTCTGTCTTTTCCAGCTGAACTACCTGGTGCCAGCCACATGCTGCATCATCATCCTGTTTGTGTTCGACCTCCCGGCGTACACCTCTCCCACCAACTTCCCTGCCGTGCTCTCCCTTTTCCTGCTCTACGGGTACATTGCACAGAGGAGTTTTCAGGAGGCACTGGGGATCCCTCCAGAGCCTCACGGGGTGATGGTTTTAAACTAAAAGAGCGGAGATTTAGACCAGATGTGAAGAAGAAATTTTTCACGATGGAGGCGGTCAGACACTGGTCCAGGTTGCTCAGACAAGCTGTTGCTGCCCCATCCCTGAATGTATTCAAGCCCAAGTTGGGTGGAACTTGGAGCAACCTGATCCAGTTGAAGTTGTCCCTGCCCATGGCAGGAGTACTGGATTAGATCTTTTTATGATTCTGTGGTCTGTCTGTGCTGTGGCTGCACAGGCAGGACCTGTTCTTGGGGCTGATGTTGTGCAGCCCCCATAGCAGTTTGGGGTGGATTGGCTGCGGAGGCTGGGTGTGAGAGCCTGGGAATGGCAGGCTGGGAGATGGGTGATCTCAAGGCTGGGAGTCCCTCTCCTACCATACTAACATGTGTTCCCATTGCTCACCTCCCCAGTTGGTCCATCACCCCCATCATGTACCCAGCCTCCTTCTGGTTTGAGGTGCCCAGCTCTGCCTACGTCTTCCTCATCGTCATCAACCTCTTCATTGGCATCACAGCCACTGTTGCCACGTTCCTGCTGCAGCTCTTTGAGCACGACAAGGTATGGGATTCACTGCTCTGCTGAGGGCCATCAGGAATGGAGGTGCTGCCATTGGGTCATGGGATGGTTCAGGCTGGGATGGACCTCTGAAGGTCTCTGCTCCCAGCAGGGTCAGCCATGAGACCTGATCAGGCTGGATTTTGGGGCTCCTGATCCTACCACATACTCATGGTTGGTTGATGCTTGTGTCCTCTCTGCTGTCCCCCAGGACTTGAAAGTGGTGAACAGCTACCTGAAGAGCTGCTTCCTTGTGTTCCCTAACTACAACCTGGGCCACGGCCTAATGGAGATGGCCTACAATGAGTACATCAACGAGTACTATGCCAAGATCGGTACGGCCTCTTGCTCCCTCCCTCCCTTGCTCCGGGGCATGTGGGGCTGGAGGGGACCGTGATGCTGGCACATCCCCTCCTCCTGCCCCGTGAGGTATCCTGACGCCCAGAGCAACCTGGAACAAAAAGCCAGGGGAGCAGACTAGACAGGACACAGGAAGAGATATGTTTAAGGGTCAGCAATGGCATGATGCCAGGGGTGCTGAAAGTGGTTCCTTGAGCCATCCCGAATAGCAGCCCCATGGGGAGAGGATGGTATGAACCCTAACAGAGGTGCATGATTCTGCTGCTGCTGCACACTGCCTGTGGTGGATCACAGTGGGACCGTGGTGGAGCTGAGATCGGTTATAGTGGGGCTGTGCTGGAGGTGTGGTGGGCCAGGGTTGAACTGTCCTGGGCTGCGGTGGGGCTATGCTGTGACAGGAGGGATGGGGAATACCAGGTCTTTCTCCTCCCAGCTGGGGTCTCTTTGGGACTGTGCTGCCCAACCAAAACAAGCATTTTGCCAATCACCTGGCCTTGGAAGCTCCCCTGCTCTCTGCTTCTTGAACGGCTTCTGTACATAATCCAGGTGCTGCTGGCATCAATGAGGGGCAGTTTTGGATCAGGATCTGACAAATCCAACCAATACCACTCTCAGTTGGATTGATTCATCCTACTGAGGTTGAAAAGCTGCCAGATAATTTCCACAGCACCTGTGCTGTGAGTGGGGAAGTGTGTTGTGACCAGCCCAGGGAGCTCTAGTGGGGAGCATGGGAGCAGTGTCATTGTTACAGGCCAGCTCAGGAGGTGCGATTAGGCTGTCCCCTCGGGAAGGTGTCCTCAATCACTCTTTCCTCTTCTACCCACTCAGGGCAGTTTGATAAAATGAAATCGCCCTTTGAATGGGACATCGTGACACGGGGACTTGTCGCGATGACAATTGAAGGCTTTGTCGGCTTCTTCATCACCATCATGTGCCAGTACAACTTCTTCCGGAAGCCCCAGTGAGTGCAGTGGGGGTAGGCATGGGGGGCTGGCTGCAGGGTAAAGCTTTGCCATTGGGACACCTGAGCTTCAGTCTGCCCCTCTGGTGGGTGTGAGTGGGAGCTGCCCAGCCCCAGCAGGGATGCAGCTCCTGATCCTGCATCCCCCTCCACCTGTGCCCTCTACCACAGGCGCCTGCCCGTCTCCACCAAACCCATCGAGGATGACATTGATGTGGCCAACGAGCGCCACCGGGTCCTGCGTGGTGACGCTGACAACGACATGCTGAAGATCGAGAACCTTACCAAGGTGGGGGCTGCACCAGGCTGCAGGGAGACACCTGGGACCAGCCTATCCCAGGGATGTGGGCGAGGCTGAAGGTTCAGGTGGCTCCTGGGGTGAGGTGAGCCTGCATCCCCTGCCCTACCAGGTGTACAAGTCCCGCAAGATAGGGCGCATCCTGGCTGTGGACCGGCTGTGTGTGGGCGTGCGCCCTGGGGAGTGCTTTGGGCTGCTGGGTGTCAACGGTGCCGGCAAGACCACCACATTCAAGATGCTGACTGGAGATGAGAGCACCACGGGCGGAGAGGCCTTTGTTAATGGGCACAGGTTAACGGGGGGCACGTTTTGAGCGGGGCTGGGGGCTGCCTACACTCCTGGGGACTGGATGGGGTTTGCTTGGATGGTTCCCAGGATGAAACAGCATGAATAAGCCTGTGTGTCTCCATGGGACTCTGCAGTCCTCTGTCCTCCTGGGTGACCATCACCTGGGATGTGGGGCAAGTGATAGAGGCTCTGGGCTGAGGCTGCCTAGTGGGGTTTTACCTGTGGTAAGATGCTGCAGTGTAAAGGAATGTAAAAGGGGCCTCAGCAGCAGGGTCCTCATGAAAATCAATTCCTTCTCCCCATGGCCCCCCCCATTCTCTCCCACAGCATCTTGAAGGAGCTCCTGCAGGTCCAGCAGAGCTTGGGCTATTGCCCCCAGTTCGATGCACTCTTTGATGAACTGACTGCCCAGGAGCACTTGGAGCTCTACACCCGTCTGCGTGGCATCCCCTGGAAGGATGAGGAGCGGGTAGGGCTCTGGGTGGGCAGTTGGCAGCATCCAAGGGCAGGTGCTTGGGAATGACATCTCACCAGTCAACAGCAGGATCCTGAGGCAGTAGAGCTGCCCACATGGGCTGCCAGGGCCAGGCACACAGGCTCACAGGCCCTCACTGGTGCTCATGACTGTGCCAGGGGCTCTCCTGACTTGGCACATGGCTTGTGGTCCCAGCAGTGGTTTACATGTGCTGTGGAGCTCAACCCCTGCCAGCTCTGCCAGCCCTGTGGCTTTGGCAGGGTGACAGCAGCCCTCTGCACCTTGCAGGTGGTCAAGTGGGCACTGAAGAAGCTGGAGTTGACCAAGTATGCGGACAAGCCTGCCAGCACCTACAGTGGAGGCAACAAGAGGAAGCTGTCCACAGCCATTGCGCTCATTGGATACCCGGCCTTCATCTTTCTGGTGTGCCTCGAGGGTGCAGAAATAATCCTGCGTGGGAGTTGCCCACCCCTGGCTCTGCCATGCATTTAGGGAGTGTGGGATGAGTGGCCTGAGCTAGGCCCAAGATGGGAAGGGGCTGAAAGGGTCCCTCCCAGGACTGCCATGTCTGAGAGTGCTGTCTGTCCCTCAGGATGAGCCAACTACGGGAATGGACCCCAAGGCACGGCGCTTCCTCTGGAACCTCATCCTAGATGTCATCAAAACGGGTCGTTCTGTGGTTCTCACGTCTCACAGGTCCACAGGGGTTCTGGCTGCCCCCATGATACCTCCAGACACCTGGGGGTGCTGTGTGGGAGGGAGGGAGCTCCCCAATCCCCAGGGAATGGCATTTGGCAGGGGCATGGGGAGCAGGGGAAGCCTGGGACACCCTCTGTTGCCTTTTCTCATCCCTGGTGGTGGGGCCATGGCATGTGGGTGATGGACGGGGGAGCCCGGCCCCCCACTTGCCCCCAGCATAGCCTTGGCACTGTCCTCCCATGCACTCTCGCTGAACCCTGCCCTGTCCCCCCAGCATGGAGGAGTGCGAGGCGCTCTGCACTCGCCTGGCCATCATGGTGAATGGGCGGCTCAAGTGTCTCGGCAGCATCCAGCACCTCAAGAACAGGTAAGCGCCCTGCAGGAGCGAAGTACCCCATGTTCCCTGTAGGCCAGGAGGGGGCTGGGCCCCCACGGTTGGGTGACAGTGTGGCACCCTTTGTGTGGGTGCTGCTTTGGAGGTGGGCAGGGAACAGGCTCACTGGAGCACCCTGGCACTGTCCTGGTGTCCAGCAGTAGCACCCTGAGAGCATTGTCCACTTCCATGAACTCAGTCCTTCTCTATGGGAGTGCAGATGAGGGGACAGGTCCTCACAGAGTCCCTTGTCTCCTTGCAGGTTTGGTGATGGCTACATGATCACGGTGCGCACCAAGTCCAGCTTCAACGTCAAGGAGGTGGTGAGGTTCTTCAATCGCAACTTCCCTGAGGCTGTCCTCAAGGTGAGCTGCCCTCATGGCCATGCTCTCCCCTGCCAGCCCCCACCTTTGGGCACAAGCAGCCTTCATCCTCCATGGGGTGATTGGAGGGGGTCTGGGAGTGAGGGTCAGTGCCCCCTCTGTGCACCCCACCAGGAGCGGCACCACACCAAGGCCCAGTACCAGCTGAAGTCGGACCACATCTCGCTGGCACAGGTCTTCAGCAAGATGGAGCAGGTGGTGGATGTGCTGGGCATCGAAGACTACTCTGTTAGCCAGACCACACTGGACAACGTAAGACTGGGGACAGCACGGGCAACTGGATGCTTGTCCCCAGGGATGGTGGCTGTGACTAACTGCCAGGCAGGAACTGCTTTTGGTGCAGGAGGTGAACCTGGATGGGGAACACAGTGGCAGCCACCACATGGCAAAATGCACTGGGTTCTGACCCAGTGGCATTGATGGCAGGCGAGGAGTGACTAGAGGTGGAGATGCTTGTGAGAATACCTCTCAGTCTCCTGTCCTTTTACTCCCCAGGTGTTTGTGAATTTTGCCAAGAAGCAAAGTGACAACCTGGAGCAGCAGGAGACCAGCCCCAGCTGTGTCCTGCAGTCACCCCTGGAGCGCATGCTGAGCCTGCTGCGCCCTCGTGCTGCCCCCACTGAGCTCCGGGCCCTTGTGGTGGAGGAGCAGGAGGACCTAGAGACTGACGATGAAGGCCTCATCAGCTTCGAGGAGGAGAGGGTAAGAGGTTGTCCCCGGATCTGGGTGTCCCTGGTCCCACCTGTGTCCCTGCCATGGAGCCCTGGGACTGGGTGCTGCAGCACTGGGAAGGGGACATGGGGGAACCAGAGCTGGGCCATGCTGGGCGGCCTCTCTGGGAGGGATGGCGGCTCTGCTACCTGGGCTAGACTCTGACCCATGATGCCCTGGGTGTGCTGGCAGAGTGGGCAACTCCTGAGTCCTGCCTGTCTTCCTGCCCAGGCACAGCTCTCCTTCAACACCGACACGCTGTGCTGAGACCCTGGGGGCAGCCACATTCCTGTCTGTGAAGCCACCAAACCCTTTTGGCCTCTTTCCCTCCCTTTGCCCCACGGAGCAGAGCTGCTGCAGCTGGAGGCACGTGCCAGGGAGGACACAGTGGGTACAGCAGTGCCTGGATGGACCTCACGAGCCACCGCTGGGTGACCTTTGTCCCCCTCCGCTCTGTAGCAGTATCACTGTGTGGTGCCAGGGGCCACAGTCCTCAGCCTGTCCAGCTGGCACATGCCACAGATGGAGACTGCAAAGGAAAGGGTGCAGTTTGGGGCCAGTTTGTGGGGCCAGTTTGGCCACACATACCTTGGGGCAGAGACGCACAGTCTTGTGAGCGGTGCCCTTTAGCTAGACACTTGTTGGCACTCACACCAGGGACCCTCAGCTGTGTGGACCCCCTGTGGCCTGGCCCCGTGGAGCTGGAGGAGGGATGACTGTCTCTGCATTGCCCCTAGCCAGCATTGCCCTGGGCAGGTGGTCTGGTGCTTCAGCCACAACTGATTTCTGTCACCAGTGGGATGTCACTGGGGGTCCTGGCCCCTCTGGTATGTCCTCCCCACCCTGGGGTCTGTCCACCCCAGCCCTGCCTGGCCTTGGGCACTGGCTCCATCCCCAGGCAGCAGTGTTCCTGCAGAGGCACATGGTGGGGCAGAGGGGTATTTCACAGGGTATTTCACATGCTGGCACCAGCTGTTTCTTCCCTCTGCCCCTAACCATGTCCCTCTCCCTCCAGTCCCTCACCCTGCCTCCTGCCTGCCCTCACCATCCACTTTCCCCATCGCAGGGCATTACTACAGCTCTGCCACCTTTTTGCTGTGTCGCCCTTGCCCTGGCACTCGTTCCTCAGTGTCCAGCCCTGTACAGGAGCCACCTGCACTGGTTTCTTATTGTTGGGTCACTGCTGGTACTGGGAGAGGGGTTGATGCACTCCAGGACGGCTTTGGAAGATGGTAGTGGGTTGGCCTTAAGGTATAAGGTCAGGACAGGGTAGGGTGTGGGTGCAGCTTGGCAGTGTTGTTTGGGGTGGTGGGGAGGGGAGGATGGACCACGGCAGTGGGGCTGGCAGTGTCACTGGGCCAGCAGTGGACACCCCCTCAGCCAGCAACACCCCTCCTTTTTGCAGAGGGTCCTCCTGCCTTGTCACCCACAGGGACCATGTCTGGTGCCTGTGGCTATCAGCAACCTGCAGCTTTGCCCAGAGGTGGGGTGACAGTAGGGTCCATGGTGCTGACCCCAATGCCCAACTGCTGGGTGCCCCAGGCTTTGCCAGCACCCCAGGGTGGCCATGCAACTTTCCTGGGGAGCACCCAAGGCCCAGCTGCCCTGTAAGCTCTGCTGCCCTCTCTGCCTCCCTGGCATGGGCTCAGCTGGAGGCCCTGAGCAGCACCGGCTGCCTCAGCTGGCTGCCACAGGAGGTGTGGGGCACATGGCGTGGGAAGGCTGCTTTGAGCTGCCTCTGGCCCAACTCAGGCACAGGAGCACAGCCTGACCTCCACTGTCCTTGTGTCCCCCTGGTCTCACCAGCCCTGTATGCCACCTGCTATAGATTGTCATACAATATACAGTATTTTCAACAGGGGGAAAATGGGGGAGAAGCTCTATTTTCAGATTTTTCAGACCATATTTTTTTTAATGGCATATGGGAAATTGGCTGGTTCTTGGGTGGGGTGGAGTGGGATGGCACATGGGGGTAGCCCCCACCAGGGTGCCCTTGCTCCCTTGCTGGGCACACTCTCCCTTCCTGGGTGATCACTGGGGAATGAGCCAGCTTGAGGTTTGCCCTTTGCTATCAGGGAGAGGGGATGGTGTCACCATTGAGTCCCCAGCTGTCACTTCAGTGTGGTGGCACCCTGAAGCACCCCAGGATGGGGGGTGGGCAATGCTGCCGTGCTCTGGCTTTGTCCTTGCCCCACACCTGCCACACTGCCCTGTTGCTCAGGACTCGAAGGGCACTGGCATCCCAGTCACAGTGTCTCCCCTTTTCCCAGCCCTCTCCCCTTTTCCCAGCCCTCCCCCCTGCCACTGTGCCATCATCCCTATGGCTTTGATGGTCAGTGCCCATACAGCCTGGGTGGCCATGGTGGCCTCCCTGCCCTGGGCTCAGGGCTGCCCAGGCACAGGACCCTGCTGAAGTCACCCCAATGGTGGCAGCAGGGGGGAAGCAGGAGGGTAGTGCCCCAGGGAAGGGGTGGCTGCTGCCTTAACACTTCATTGAGTTTGGCTCTGCTTCTGGCCTTGCCTCCCCCCTGCACGTCCTTGGCCACCAGCCGTGGGCACAGCGCCAGTGCCACGCTCAGCCCCAGGCATGGGGCCCCTGAGGGGTGGGAATGTCTTGGAGCTGCCTGTACATTGCTAGCAAACAAAAAGATGAAATGTGAAAATAATGATTGTTTTAAATAAAAAAGAGTAACTGGATCTAGCAAGGCTGTGTGGTTGGAGTGCCAGGCCCAGGTGCCTGGAAGGGATCAGGCTGAGGAGGGTGTTGGCAGTGCCCAGAGCGGGGGTGCAGAAGCCTGCTATGGGCAAGGGGTGCTGGGCACAACACGGGTGTATGCAGTGCTTGGCATCATTTGGATGATGGTGGGGTGGCTGGGGGTGCAGGCAGAAGCCGTGGCAGCTGGCAATGCCACTGGTCTCCCTCACCAGCCTGGTGTTGGGGCCCCATGGCAGGGTGCCCCACCTGTGCTGTGGGGCCAGGCGTGGGTGGGAGCAGGTACACCCTGGGGAGGAATGTGGGCTGGGAGGGGCTGTGGCTCCAGCTGGGGCACTCAAGGCACAGCCAGCACTGTACCGGCAGCCACCACCCAGCATGGCTGAGAAACCCCAAATCCAGCTCTTCATCAAGGTGAGTGGGGGTCCTCTGACCAGTACCCAGTGGACACTGCTGGCTGCCACCCCTGGCAGTGCTGCAGTGGGGTGACTCATGCCCCTGCCCATCACAGTGCCCAGATGTAGGGCACTGGGCAGGTAGTGGGCAGGGGGTCAGGCAGCAGGTAAGGAGTGAGGTGGCAACAGGCAGCGTGGCAAGCAGTGGTCGGATAGGAGTAGGGCAGGCAGTGGGCAGCAGGCAGGTAGAGCGGGCAGGCAGGGCTCTTCTCCACAGCATTGCATGCTGCTGCCTGCCCCACAAGCAGCGGGGCTGAGGGGGCTCAGCCTGGGGAGATTGGACTGGGATGCCCCCCACCCCAAACCAGGGCCCAGCAGCCGCCTGGCTGGGACAGTGTTCAGCTGCGCTGGGCAGGACAGGATTCTCCTGGGATTGTGCCTGGAGGTGACAGGGCCACCAGCATTGCTGTCCCCTTTCTTCAGCACAGTCCCTGCTACTGGGCTGTCCCCTGCCACAGCTGTCCCTGCTGCCACCTCTGCTGCTGCATCCAAGCCCTGGACCTCCTTGACACTGTGAAGCTGGCACAGTCTGGGGGTCCTGTTCCCTGCGAGGTGCCAGGGCTAGCACTCGCTGTGCCATATGGCTGCTCTGGGGCATGGGACCAAGACCCCCGGGATCACGACGGGGCCAGGGGCTGGTGCCCTGCCTGACATAGTAGGTGCCGCAGACTGCAGCACAGCTTGCTAGCCAGTGCCAGCCCAGTCTGGACTAGGGCACGTGCCCCTGCCACCCTCACCCTGTACCCACTAGGGCTGTCCCTACTGTGGCCATGCCAGGGTGAATGGGGAGTTGAGCTCTCTGTGCCCACAGGCAAGCGAGGACGGCGAAAGCGTCGGGCACTGCCCCTTCTGCCAGCGGCTCTTCATGGTGCTGCTGCTGAAAGGGGTGCCCTTCACCCTCACCACTGTGGATGTGAAAAGGTGAGTGGTGGTCCCCTCCCAAGGGGTGCCAGCCCTTGGGCCAGGGCCACGTGGGGGGTGCTAAGTCCCCAACAGTTTGGGAAGGGGTGTGAAGGGCGGGCACTAGGGGATGCATGGAGTTTGTTGTACCCCTCCAGGTGCCCACCAGTGGCTGGGCAGATTGGTTAGCATTTCCCTAGGCACACACAGAGGCAGAAGCAGCCTAGGTGCACCACCTCATCTCTTTGCTTGGGACACATGTGCACATATGAACACACACACACACACGTGCACGGTGCCAAGCAGAGCCCTGGACATGCCTGCATGAGCAATGTCCCCTTCTCCCGTAGGGCACTGGATATGCTGAAGGACTTCGCACCAGGTGCCCAGCTGCCCGTTCTGATCTACAACGGCGAGCCCAAGACTGACACTGTCACCATCGAGGAGTTCCTGGAGGACCAGCTGGGCCCCCCTACGTCAGTGGCCAGCACTGCTCTGAGAGGATGAAGGGGTCAAAGAGGGGCAGAACAGGCTGAGACAGGACGGGGCTGACAGGATGTGAGCCTGTCGGCCCCTGACACCTGCCTCAGCTGTGCCCATGTCCCCACAGGTGCCCCAGTCTGGTCCCACAGTACCGGGAGTCAAGCCTGGCTGGGAACGACATCTTCCACAAGTTCTCTGCCTTCATCAAGAACCCAGTGCCTGCCCAGGATGAGGGTGAGGAGTGGGTTGGGAAGCACCCCATGCAACCTCTCAGGTGTCACCACCCCAAAGCCTAGTCTGGTCACACCAAAACCTCCCAGTCCCCCCCGCCCCCACGGATGAGTGCCAGGTCTCTGTGGGAGGGCAAGCACCAGGTGCCAGCCTGGGCAAAGTGGGAAGAGGTTGGCAGGTGTTGCCTGCGCACAGGGCTGGGCTGGCACGGGGCCACAGCAAAACAGGAGCCTCGTGCCCTGACCCAGCCACCCGCCCCACAGTGCTGCAGCGGAGCCTGCTGCGGGCCCTCCTGAAGCTGGATGAGTACCTGAGTACCCCTCTGGAGCACGAGCTGGCCCAATATCCCCACCTCCAGGCCTCCCAGCGACGCTTCCTCGATGGAGAACACCTCACATTGGCTGACTGCAACCTGCTGCCCAAGCTCAACATTGTTCAGGTAAGCAGGGGCACCCTGGCAACATGCCCTTCTCCTTTCCCTGGCACCTCCAGGCCACTGGCCCCATGGTCTCACTTTCTCCTTGGAGTCTGCAGCAATGCCCTGCTCCTTTCACAAATGCTCTGTCAGCCATACGTCCTCTGGCATCTCCCTGCCCAGCACAGTGCCTTTGCACAGAACCCACTCCCCTCTGCATCTCCTGCTAAGTGCCAGCCTTCAAGTGTGCAGTGCCAGGGATGTCCCCTGGCCCCCTGCGACCCATCCCAGCTGGTTCCTTTCCTGGCAGCTGGGCCCTCCTTGGCACAGAGTACCAGGCAAGGGTCCCCCTGTTCCCACTCACAGGTCGTGTGCCAGCACTACCGTCACTTTGGGATTCCCGAGGACCTGCGGGGTGTGTGGCGGTACATCAACAGTGCCAACGAAACCAAGGAGTTCAAATACACCTGCCCCAACAGCCAGGAGATCATACAAGCTTATCGCTCTGTGGTCCGGGCACTGCAGTGAGCCGGGCAGGCACCCCAGCGGGTGCAAGGCCAGGGTTGGGGTTGGGCAGGAGGTCAGTGCCCACCCTGGTCCTGCCAGCACGCGCTTGGGAGAGCAGAGCATGGGCTGTGCCCCTGGCACCCAAATTCTCTCCACTGACACCCAGGTGCTGGCAGCAATTTGTGGTTCACTGAGCCTCTCTTGTGCCACCCTCCCTCCCAGCCAGGACATGCTCTGTGGCCCCCCGAGTACTGGAACACCATGGGCACCACCAGTGCCAAAGCTGGGCCCTGCTGTGGGCAGGGGCAGAGCTGAGGACAAGCTGCTAGAGGGCAGCCCTGCAGCCTCTTTTGTGGGCACACCATGCCACCTTTCCATGACGGTCTGAGGCCCAGCTGTGCCTGGGCAGCAGCCACTGCAGGATATCCTCACACCTGCAGTGGGTGAGGGGACCCAGTTCAGCCATGGAGAGCCCTGGGAACAGAGCTGGCAGGGGATGCCAGAGGCAGTGGGCACAAGCCAGTTCCCAGCACCCTTGGTGAGGGAGCAGAGGGCATCAGTCCCCCAGAACCTGTGGCTAGGAAGCTCTCAGGAGCAGATCTGGGGGTTGTGAAGTGGGGCAAGCCCAAGCCAAGCTTCAGAGCTCCTGGAAATCAATAAAGGCTTTGCAAGCAAGACCAGCCTGAGTCTGGAATGACACCACCAGCAGCTCTCCCTCACAGGGTTTTGCACCGACCTTCCCTTTCTCTACCAGTGCCCAGCAAGGCAGAGCCGATCTCCTAGCTCTCCGGAGGGGTTGGGCAGGCTCTAACCACGCCCCTGCCAGCCCATCTGCAAGAAGCTGGAAGGGAACTTCCCTGAGACGCGGACCTCCGGGTTCAGCTGAAACTGGCCCAAAGCTTCCTAAGAAAGGGAGAGGCAGAATACACCGACACATCCACAGAGACTGGCTGGCTAAAAACATCTTTACTGGCAAGAGGCTAAGCACAGGCAATCTTTCTATTCTGCAGCAATACAAACCCCACCAATTCATGGTAGATCAGCTCAAGAGGTGGTGGTCCCCATCAGCAGGGAATCGCTGCTGTGCACAAAGCCCCCACCTGTCCCCCTCAAAGGCCCTGCCCCCATCCCAGTGGAGGGTCAGCAGCCAGGTGCTGCTGGCTCTGTTGCCTTCCTGTGTTTGAGGGGCTCAGCAGGACACAGGGATATCCTCTCCTCCAACCCATACATATGCTAATCGGGTTCCACAGAGCTGTCAAGGGCATGGGACAGCACCAGTCAGGAGTCTTCGAAATTTACTCCAGATGGTGCCTTCTTGCTGGGATGAGATACAGGGAGCATCAAAGCCCCAAGCCCCATGCCCTGCTCCCACACAGCTCTGGAGCAGAGCCCATGGGGTCCCCCTCCACCCAAGCCCCGGCACTGACCTTTTGAAGCCAGGGTTGATGAGAGACTCTCCTGGGACCTTCCTCTTGGCTGGCAAAGCTGAGCCAGCAGCCTTGTTCTTCCTGGGGCTGGGGTCTGCCTCAGTCAAGGATAGGCAGGATGCGGACTGCAGGTCAGCCAGGTGTTCTGGCAGCCCTGCCAGTCCCTCCAGGGCCAGGGCAAACTTCCAACAGCTCAGCCTGGCAGGGCCAGCAGCTGTGGAGGCTGAGGAAGGGCCACGCCTGGCCTCCTTTCCCAATGGAGCCACGGACCCGCCACAGCCCCCCTGTTTGGAAGTGCAGCAAAGCCTGCTCTCCTTCTGAGGCTAGCGATGCCCAGCCTCTGACCTGAGCAGCCCAGATACCCTGAGAGCCACTGCAAGTGAGCTCTGCCCCTGCTCTGCTGGCACTGGCACCAGGACAGTGGGTGCCTGCCAGCAACCACAGCTGAGGGCATTCGGTGTGTCCTGAAGAGCACATGGACACAGGACCAGCAGCCTCCAGGGAGAAGGGAAAGGATAGCAGTACCAGGGCAGGTGCCCCCAGCTGTGCCTACCTGGCAGGAAGAGCTGCTGGCTCCGGGCAGTGTTCTTCTGAAGGCTGCATGAAGATGCCAGTGTTTTCACTGCTGCTGAGACAGGAGCCAGAGCCAAAGCTTGTGACAACACACCCCAATACAGCATGCAGCACACCAAGTCCCCCCAGCCAAGCTGAGGCCTGTTCTCTCAGAATTCCCATGCAGACTGCTGCCGCTCCAGAATCTTCCCAGACACCTCAAACAGATATCTGTAAGGTGACTCCCACATTCAGGATGCTGGTGTTGTGCTGGCCATGAGGACAGGGCTGTGTTTCTGCACAGAGACACACCACTGTGTCCTCTGGGCCTAGGCGGGGGGTCTCTTGTGCAGACCCTGGCTAGCTTTGGGAACTGGCCAGCTGAACTGGGAAGCAATGGCAGCAGCTCTGCTGTTGTCCTGCTGAGACTGGTGAGGAGAAACCACCCGATGTGACCCTCGAGAGGCACAGCCCTCTCCCACTGAGAGCCCCAAGGCTGGGCTGGGGCACGTGGAGCACTTTGGGTGGGGGTGATAATCCCATGAAGGTGGCAGGAGCTGCCGACTCTCCCCCTGTCCTCACCCCTTCTGAACCCACCACGGACCTTCCAGGCGCCTCTCCAAGCTCTCGATGCAGCCGGCCATGCCGAACACCAGCGCCTGCAGCTGGCTGCGCGCCTCGGCGGCGGGCAGCTGGGCGAGGGCCAGGGCCGGGCACCGCGGCTCCTCCGGCAGCCGCAGCGTGGCCGAACCCGGGCCCAGGCTCAGCTCAGCGGCCCCGCGGCCCAGGGCGGCCCTGCAGGGAGAGGGGGTGAGAGGAGCGGGGCACAGGGGAAGCCTGAGGTGGGGGGAGCCGGGAGTAGAGGGGGCTCGGGGCGGCGGCACCCACCTGAGCATCGCCCCGCGCTCCTCCGGCGGACACCGCTGCGGAGAGGGAGAGCACGTCCGACATGCCCTAACGCGGACCCGAGTCCATCCCCGCCCCGCCGGCACCCCGCGCCTCAGCCCCGGGCCCCACCACCGCCCCCGACCCCGGTACATACGCAGTCAAGCGCCGGACAGTCGCCGAGGTCACCGGCCCAGACCTCCATCGCGTCTGTCACACTGCGGGAGGCAGCGACTCAGGCCGGGGCTGCTCGACCCCCGCCCGGCCCCGCTCCCGCTCCCACTCCCGGCCCCCGCCCGCTCTCACCAGACGGCACCGCCGGGCCGGCAGTAGCAGAGGAACCGGCCCGGCCCGGCCCGCAGCAGGTGAAAGGGCCCGGCCGGTTCCGCCATAGCCGCGCCGGAAGGGGCGGGTGCGACCGGCGGGGCCTGCCCGGGGCCGAGAGCGGCAGCCTCGTCATGGTGAACCTGGGGCTGCGGCGGGTGGAGGACGATGTGGCTGCTAAGCACCCGGTGCGCCCTGCGGGGGACGGGCTGGGGGGCCGGGTGTGCCGGGCAGGGCCGGGTGTGCCGGGTAGGGCCGAGGGGGCCGGGGGGGCCGGGCGGGGTCGGGGAGGCCGGGCAGGGCCGGGTGTGCCCAGGGGGCCCGGCCAGGGCCGGGTGTGCTGGGGGGGCCGGACATCGCTCACAACCCCCGCGCTGACGCGTCCCCGCAGGCGCTGCAGCAGTACGCGGCCTGCCAGTCCCACGCCTTCATGAAAGGCATCGGCACTTTCCTGGCAGGTACAGCCTGGTCCCATCCCACCCCCCCGGCTGTCCCCCGCCGCTCCCCGGGCGGCCCGGCTGTGTTCGGTAACCCCGGCCCCGGTCTCTGCAGGCAGCGGGGCCTCCTTCGCCGTGCAGAAGCTGGCGCGGCAGAAGCTGCCGTACAGCCCGCAGTGGAGCCTGCTGCTAGCCGCGGGTGAGTTACCGGCCCGGGTGGTGCTGCGCTCAGAGAGGTATTTGCCCTTGCTGTGGGGAACTCTTCCCTGACTCCAGTCACCTTCTGGTGCCCTGGCCCTGGGGGTTCGGGAGGGTTCTTGGGAAGTTCAGGAGCGTTCATGGGCAGTTGCAGCAGGTGCTGTCCCCACCAAATTGCTGCTGGCACTCTCAGGAGCACCTTGGACTTCCCAGCCACAGGGTCCCTTGCAAGCTACGTGGTAACCAGAGCTGAGACACAGAAATGCTCCAACTTCTGGATTTACTTGGAGACAGGCAAGTCCCCACAGGAGCTCACCGTGACTAGTAGGGTGTCTCAGCCCACAGGTACGTTCACATCTCCCTGCTCCTTTCTCCAGGCCTGTCATGCCTGGTCTTTCCCTGCTGCAACAATTACTTTGCTGTTCCTGTTTTGTAATTAAGCTGGTGATTGTATCATTGCTAAAACTTCAATGTAAGCCCCACACTGACACCTTGCAGCTGACGGATGGGAGCAGGAGGACCTATGGTGGCTGGAGCTCCTTACGTGGTCTCATGATTCCCATGTCCCTCTATGCTCCAGGATGGTGACGTGGGCTGGGTGCACTTGCCCAGCTACCTGCTGCCCTGCCTCCATTGGGAATTCATGAGAGGCAGCACAAAGGGCTCATTTTCTGGAAGAGGAAGGGGAGGGTAAGGGATGGAGAGAGTAAATGAGGTGTGGAGGGGTTTGCTGTTCTGTAGGGTAGGCAGAGCTGGAGGGGCTGGACAGTTCCCATGGCTGCTCACTGCTCTCTCCCACATGCACCTTGAGCTCCTAAAGCTGGGCCCATCTGAAGAGACTTTAAACAATTCACCAGGGCTCTGTGGTTCTCTGCCCACTCTTGGCAAACACACCAGGGTAGTTGGGAGGTCCAGGAAGCTTGTACTTTCTGTTGCAGAAAATACGCTCAGCACAGAGGATGGGGACAGTGCTGCACCACCGGTGAGGAGGAACAGGTATGGGGACGTGGTGGAGTAGCCAGCAAAGTGCATCACACTGTGCCCATGCCCCACTTCACTCTCTGCTGCCTGCCTACGCTGCCTGAGGCTGGTGGGTTTGGTGGAACTGTTGGGAAGCTCAGAGGACTTGACCCTGCAGCAAGAGCATGATGGAAGCACCATGGGGATCACTGCTGCCTGCCCCATGGCCTCTAAACACTGCACTGGGAGTACAATAAAAGTCTAGATTCGAAGGCACTCATTGCGCATGAGGTGAGGGCAGGCAGTGGGACAGGCAGAGCAGGTGATAAATGTCATCCTGAGGGAACCTCTGCAGTGAATGTTGGAGCAGAGAGCTTTGGTTCCTCTGCGGCAGTGGCACTCACACTCCATCAGCACATGGATTGTTGTGAGCTGGCTGCAGACACGAACA
This sequence comes from Anabacerthia variegaticeps, assembly GCA_035583185.1. NCBI lineage: Eukaryota > Metazoa > Chordata > Aves > Passeriformes > Furnariidae > Anabacerthia > Anabacerthia variegaticeps. The sequence goes on from JAWWEW010000038.1 coordinate 11,235,875, forward strand.
CGTCTGGGCTAAGCTGTGAGGGCATAGCTGTTGCTGTGTGCTCTCTGTACCTTGAGCCCAGCCAATCCCCATATCCCTGTCCCTGCAGCAGCAAGGCTTTTCTCACCCACCTGAAAAGGGCTGAGCCGAGCCCCACAGCTGGGTGGCCTCTGACGTATCCTCTGCCCCTGCAGCACGGGTGACCATGTGCCCAGGGCCCCTCTCTGCAGTGCCCAAATGTCACTGGCCAGGGTATGTCGTCTGCCCAGTCTCAGATTGCCCATCAGATCCACTGGCAAGAAAACGGTACCGTCTCAAATCCTGTGCATAGAGAGGGGCATATGGGGTTTTTCCTCATGTCAGACTTCAAGTCTGACCAGGTAAACTGGCTGCTTTTGGTGGATGTCCATCTCTGATTCAGCTGCATCTGAATTTCTTAGAAGAGGAAATGCAGCCTGGATTCTGGAAGCTGCCTGGGTTCTTAGAGCAGTGTTTCAGCTTCAGGGATCAGTAATGCCTCTTCCTTCCATATGAGATATGGAGACTGACCCTGAGTCTCACTCCACCACAGGAGGGAGTCCCTGTGCTGGTGAGATGAGGAGCCTGGGGAAGCAACTGGGTTTGAGGGTGCAGAACATCAACTGAATGGGCATCAGGTTTGCCCTGTGCAGAGAGATGGGGAGCAGCCAGTGGAACAGTTGAAAGCAAAGTGCTGTGGGGAGTGGGTGAGTTAAGCCAAACACAGCATTCCAGAACCTTGGCCAGAGCAGGGAAGGGTGTTGAGAACTGAGCAAACTGAGAACTGAGCAGAGCTCGTGCTGCTCCCAGGAGCAAGGAAAGCAGCAAGAAACCACAGCTCCCTATGGCCACTCCTTTCTGGGGTGTTTGGGGAACATGCAGAGTGGGGGGTGGCTTCCCGGTGGATTGGAAAGTTGGGAACAGCCCCACGCAGCTGCCGGGTGTCAGATGTGTATCATGCTGTCTCTGAGATGCTAGTGACTGCACCAGCAAATGTGGGCTGCTCTGCTGCCCTGCTTGGGTGCCAGCACTGGGCTCGGGGAGTGGAGGCTGCCAGGAGGTTGTCCGTGCCTGGGGGCTCTGGCAGTGAGGGGCAGCTTGAGCCCTGCCTACTCCTGGCTTTGGGGTGACTGCACCTCCAGTGCCAGGGAAACCTGAACTTAATGACTGTGGCTGGCTAAAACTTCTCCACCTTGAGGTGGGCCAGGGTCTAGAGTGAGGTTTCTGGCCCAACCCCATCCATCTTGTCTGTCTCTAAGCTGGTAGAGCAAACAAAGCCATGATGGTGTCTCAGCACTGAACAGGCTGCAAGGGATAAGACATTTGGGCAGAGCCTGACCTGTGGCTGTGGGCGAGGGGCTCTGCCCCCATGGAACAGGCAGGCTGATCTACCTGTTGCTAATCAGAAGCCACCAAGCCATAGCAGTGGTTACAAAGGTTTATTTCAGATTATTAAAAAAAACCAAACAGACAAAAACAAACCTTCTGCATGTTTGCATGTCTCTGTTCTTAATTGGAAATGAAGGTGCATCCTCCCAGCTGTCCAGTGTAGGGTAATGGCAGGCTCAAATCCTAGTGCAGAGCAAAGCCTGGCTCCCACAGCGAGCCCATCGCCTTTGCACCATGGAGCTGCAGGGGCCAGGGCATGGAGGAGTCTCTAGCTGTGGCAAAGGCAAGTCTGATACAGGAACCACAGGGATGGGGAAGGCACCATATCTGGTTGCTAAAGCGGAACCTGGAAGATGCTGGCTCCCCGTGTCTGGTTATTGTTAAGCCCTTACCCAAAGCTGAGAGCAGTGGAAGTCTAGGCCAAGATCTGGCCTTCAGGAAGGTCAGTGGGGTTTGTGCACTGGCCAGAAAGGCAAGTGTGGGCAAGTGTGCCCAGAGCTTCACAGGAGGCAGGGCTGATGCTCCAGGGACAGACTGGCAAGGTCAGCTATAAAGACTGGCATAAGTAATATTCCCCACCCACCCCCATACGCATGAAAATGAATCCTCTTGTTGCCTTGGCTCACTGGCCTAGTGCAGCTCAGTTCTGGTGGCAGAAAGATGTCCTGTCCTGAGCCTGCTCCAGGGTCCATCCCTGAGTAGTGCTGGGAAACTCTTCCTCTTCTGTCCCTCCTTTCCTGCAGCTTGAGGGCAAGGGGAGAGCAAAAGGAGACAGCTTTTGTTCTGGGACAGTGCCAGGCCTTGGCGGAGGACATTGAGCACTCGCTGAATCCCAAGTGTTCAGACCATGGAGACTCGAGCAGGCAGGATGGTGCTGGGTCCTGCAGACATGGCCCACCCTGTCCCTGCTGTCAGATTGCTCTCGATTTGCTGTGCCGGAGCAGGCAGACGGCAGTAACCAGGGACATCAGGGTGGTAACCACAAAGAGCAGGATAAGGATGACCCAGTAGTTGTACAATATGCTTTTGTGGGAGGAGGGTTTCTCTGCTGGGATCATGTTGGTGAGATTCAGCATGTAGCCCAGGGCCCAGCCAATGGAGGTTTCTCCTGCCTGTGGAAACAGCATGGTATGGTCACCCACCCAGCCAGCCTAGCTCTGTGGGCCTCGGGAGACCTTAGAATCATGGAATCATGGAATCATTAAAGTTGGAAAAGACATCTAAGATCATGGAGTCCAACCACTAACTCAGCACTGCCAAGGCCACTACTAAACCATGTCTCCAACTGCCACATCCACATGCCTTTTAAATCCCTCTGGAGATGGTGACTATCACTTCCCTGGGAAGCCTGTTCCAATGAAGGAATTTTCCCTAAAATCCGACCGAAACATCCCCTAGTGCAACTTGAGGCTGTTTCGTCTTGTCCTGTCGCTTGTTCCTTGCGAGAAGATCCCAACCCCTACCTGACTCCACCCTCCTTTCAGGTAGTCGTAGAGAGTGAGAAGGTCCCCCTGAGCCTCCTTTTCTCCAGGCTGACCTGCCCTCCCTCCCCCCCACCCCAGCTCCCTCAGCCATTCCTCATTAGAGTTGTGCTCCAGACTTTTCAGGGACCACCTCAGTGTCAGCCCAAGGGAAGAGAAGGGTATGGGGGAGCCCAGAGCACCTTGAGCTCTTGCTTGCCCATGGGTCCAGTCAGCCCAGAGACAGAGCAGTGACCATCCTGTGCTGAAGTGGGCTCATCCCATAGGAGCAGAACCTCATCCACTCAGTTCAGTCCTGATCTCATTGCCTGTCCCATGGTGTGTGCAGACAAAAGTAGGATTCTGCTGAGGTAACTTCCCAAAAAGCCTGAGTAAAGCATTGTTTGGGATGGCTGGTGTCTTGAGGGCCAAGGAAGGGCTGAAGAACCTCACCCCACCCTACAGCCAGCTCAGCTCTTTTTTTTTCCATCCCACAGGAGATCCAACCAAAATCTCATTCCATCTTGCCCCCATGCCCTGACATCTTCCTTCACTCTGCTTGGCCCTTTCTTCATGTGGGATCATCTCTCCTCCAGGATTCTTTGGTCTAACTCCAAAGAGATCCCATGGGATGGATATGTGCTTTTGTGCTACTCACCTTCTTCTGGAAGGCGATGTTGGGGAAAGAGTGGTTGTTGAAGTTGTAGCCTCTCGTGGTGAGCAAATACACGAATGTGCTGACAGCACAGTAATCTGGCAACCTCTTCTCCAGCTTGGGAGCTTTCTGGAGTAGCTGGGTGGATACATGGAGGGAAAGAGAAAAGAGGTCAAGCCAGCTTGTGTCTGTGCCCTGAAGCTCTGGGTGGTTGCATCTGTCAGGCCAAAGCTGCCCATACCCACCTGAGCCCCTCCTGGTCCCATGTGGGAGCCATCACCTGCCTTACCCCTACTCCATGGGTGCCAGGACACCCAGCCACCTCCAAGGGCTGCTCTCAGAGCTTGGGTTATGCCCCACACAAAACAGCCCCCTCTTCCCCACTGTGCCTAGGGAGCCCACCTCGCTCCAGCTGGTGGCACAGATGGTTACTGCAGCATCCTTCAAGTCATTGGGCAGGTGTACAGATCTCCCCATCACAGTCTGGATGAAGTCCACCGTGTAGAAGAAGGCAGAGAAGGCCTGATGGAGGGAAGGAAGCAGCTGTGGGACAGGCTCTTTCTCTCACCATGTGCAGAGACTGACTGGTGTGGTGAGCACGAATGACCACCCTTGCAGAGCAGGGGGCCTGGCTTTCCCACCACGTGATGCTGGGGGGCTGGGGACAACCTACCTACCAGCAGCTGGGTCACCACCCTCTCCATGCCAGGACTTACAATGAAGTTTCCTGAAACCTTTGGCTGGAAAACGCCGTCAAAGGAGCAGTGGGAGAAGGAGCAGCTGGTGAAGTTGAAGAGGTTGCTGACGTGCAGAGTGCAGAGGTTCCCGTTCCCAGTGCCAACCAAGGTGACAGTGGTGTTGAGGGCAAGGCTTGGCCTCTCCTTCTCTGTGCAGGGGCTGTCATAGATGCTGCTGAGTGACAGGCTCTTGTTGTAGCCCATGGGCCAGCAGGGATGTGGGACAGTTGCTTGGTAACTCTCAGCCTGCCAGAGGAGGGACACACAGGATGCACGAGCTGTGCCATAGCTCCAGCTCCCCTGGAGCTTGAGCAGTGAAACAGAGCAGTTGCCACAAGTTGCTCAAGATGACTTGGGGTATCTTGGCTCTACCCAACGGGTGCATCACGTTTTGGAGATGGTGGATGGAAGCTCTGGGAACACGGGAGAGGGTTTAGGGCAAAACCCAAGAGTGGGCTGGGAAAGGGATACACGTGGCCCAGGGCTGGGCGACAGCCCTGTGTAAACACAAGGGTGAGGAGGCAACTGTGAGGTTGTGACAAACAGCATTCGTGTCAAGCACATGCTGTACCTGGAGGAGCTTGGAGAATAGCCTCTTGAGGACCTGGTCCCTCCCATAACAGAGGAAGCTGTGGGTGTACACTTTGTATGCCTGGCCATACAGCTTCAGCATCACCTGGTTTCTGGGGTTTTCAATGGTCTCCTGGGTTTCAAAGGTGATCTGTGTAGAAGCACCCCCAAAGTCCATGGCCCCCAGGGTCTTCTTCTGAGGCTGGATCCATTCGCCAAGCCACCCACGCTGAACCAGGAAGACAAGAGCAGGCATAAGGATATGATGAGCTGTGGGGCCAGCCACCACAGGCATGCTGCTGGGTGTCACCATCCCCTGCCCACCTTGATGAAGTTTTCCAGGAGGTAGTTTGCAGTGACCCAGCCAAAGACTCCTTCCTCTTCCCCTGATAGGATCTTTGCCCCCCGGAAATCAAAGGGGTATGTCTTCAGCGTGGCTGTCACGGCTCTGAGGACTGCATCCGACGCCTGTGGGTTTGCAATGCTGTGGGCCAGATGAGAGAGCAGAGTGACGGGAGTGCACCGGAGTGCAGCAAGCAGATCCCTGCTGGCCCCCACAGCCCTTGGGGGCAGGACTGTCATGACAAGGGAGTGGGAGAAACGTGAGTCCTTGCCTGGGTACCTATCATCCCCAAAAAACCCCAGCTAATTCCCCTTTTCTTTGCTGGAGGAGTCAGGTAGCTGGGATGGAAGTGTGCTCCTCCTCGTGGAACAATGGGAACCTCCTGGGCTAGGGTGTGCTTTCTTGGGGGTGATTATTTTCACTGTGTTCCATCAGGCTGGAAGTAGGTGCAGGGGGATTTTGCTCCTAGCTAGCCAAAAAGTCTTGAGTGGGTTATCCTGGTGCTGGTCCCACACCAGCCCCTTTCCACCAGGGCCGTGCTAGCAGTGCTCTGCAGAGCATATCCTGCTCTGCATGGTAGAACCACCTCTGTAAGTGGAAACTGGGTGGTAAGGAGCTTTGCCCACAAAGGGACAACACTTCAGCTGTCCTTCACCACCTCTACCACTTCCCCTGAGCGGCAAGGTAACACGGCAGGTGGCATGGCAGGGCCCCCCTGGGCAAGCACTCACTTGAGCAGGCGCATGCCGGCAGTGGCACCCAAGTAGAGAGGGGTGCCTATGTGCTTCTCTTTGGGCACGTCTCTCAGGGCCTGGTTCAGGCACTGCTCCAGACTTGTCCCAGCAGCTGGAGGGTTTGAGCTGTAGCTGGAGATGCCAGGACCTGCAGAGAGGAAACAGCATTGCTCCCTGTGGGTGGGGGTATGATGCCCAGTGGGCAGCTTTGTCCATCCCAGGCTTTCCAAAAGGCAGGTTTCTGTGAGCATGGAGCCCACATGGTCCAGGGTCCAGCCACTCTGCATCCCCTGCTGGCTGACAGCCTGGGGAAGGTTGATTAATGAAGAGTGGAAAACCAACCCTGGCTCCTTACTGGGCTAGGCAGGGAGCTGGATTGTTTCCTAGTAGTTGAGTGCCTGCCAGGAAAAGATAAACCACAAGAATGCATGGCTGCAAGTCTTGGGGGAGTTGGGAGAGGTTTCGGGGTTAGAGCTGAACTTCTTAGAACACTTCACTGCACTAGTGAGTACAGAGGAAGGCAACTGGGCACGGTAGGGGCATTCACATCATGGTGCCCTGGCACAGGCACAGGACAGACCGCGCCACCAGCCCCTGGCCCCAGGCCAGGGCCAGCGCTTACCCTCCACATCACACATGCTGTGCTCGCTGACCACCCCAGTGTCGTTCTCCTTGTCCGCAGGCCACTTGTAGACAAACATGGCAGTGTGGGAGGACCCAGCGTCGAGCACGATGCCATACTGTGGGGAGAAGGCTGTGGGTCAGGCCTGGAGGCAGGAGGTCCCCCAGCTGTTCCAGCCAATCCTGAGGGAAGGCACTGGGGATCAGTGCACAACTGCTCCTACCCTGGTAGTGCCCAGCAGCTCCAGAGCATCATCTGGCAAAGGAGAGCTCAGCTCTGCTCAGCCCAGCCCAGCCTGGCACGGCTGTGCCCACACCTGCCTGCACAGGGCACTGCCTGGGATGCAACTAGGAGCGGGACACTGGCCTTCCTGGGATGCTGCTTGGAACAGCATGGGGACTATGGGTTTTTGGGCATAGGGACCCCCCTGAGTGTAGCCTGGGGGACTCTTCCCCTGCTGCAGGCTCCCATCTCTCCAGCATCACTCCTGGTCACCTGCATCCATGCTGAGCCATGCCAGCAGGTCCCTGGGGCCAGTGCCAGGGAGGGACACCTGGAGTGGCCTCTTGGGATGTACTCGCCAAAGAAGGGCAGCCAGGCACCTCGTGCTTCCTGCCCTTGTATGGCTTGGCTGTTCTCTGGCTATAAATAACCCAGCTCCTCTGGCCAAACAAGGTTACCCAGTTCCCAGGGAGGGGACACCCCACATGCTGCCTTCAGCCCCACCAGGTGGACCCCTCTGCCTGACCCCCATCGACTTGGGGCTGCCCACCCTGGCCTCCGCCATACCCCCTCGGGGCTGTGAGTCTGGGGTGAAGCAGGGCAGGACCCAGCACTGCCCCAGCTGAGCATCTCTGGGGTGAAGCCATCTAAGGCTTAAACCTTGTACAAGGCTTCATCTGCTCCTGCCTTGCCTAGACCCAGGGCTATAATGGGCAGTTCCTCTCCCTGCCTGGCTCCTGGGAACCACCTCAGCCCTGCCTTCCATGGGTGCTCCATCCCATTCTTGTCCCTATCCCTTGGTCTTGGCCAGCTCAGGCAGCAAAGTGTCAGGGCAGAGGCAGGGAAGCCTGGGGTACCTACTTATAGGTAGCCCTCATTCTCCCATGAACCCATGGCCTCACCAGTGGTACACCCTGCTTCCTCAGGGGACCATTTCACACACATGACACTCCCCAGCCTTCCCCAGTGACTTGCTTGCCCTGGGCCAAAAGCTACAAACCATCAGAGAATCCTTCTCTGTGGCCAGACTAGGGCTGGTGTGCCACAGCACTGGTGTGAGGGATCAGCTTCCAGCACTGCCAAATCTTGTAGGGAGGAGGAAGGCAGATCTGGCAACTCCCCTCGACACCCCAACCTGGCCCCCTGGGCTGGGTGCTGGAGTGAGTGTTCCAGGCAGGCTCAGAGGGCTCTCAGTACCCCCTTTGCCCAGTTCAGCATGGGTCATGCACCCCCTTGCACCCCAGCCCCTCCTCACCATAGCATCTTCACCCCCAGATGGGCAGTCACCCACCAGGCACAGAGGACCCAGAGGAGGGTCCAGCCCCAGTGGACATCCTCTGTCCACCTCTTCAGCACGTGTGCCTATGCACCCTGCAGCCACCATGCCCCTGGTTTTCTCATGGGACAGCACACCACCCCAGGTATCATATGAAGTGACAGTAGCAGGAGCATGGTGACAAGGCTGTCTCCAAAGGAAAAGCATTGACAAGTCACCCCCAGAACTGAGGCTGAGTGCAGCCAGGACCCTGGGAGCAGTCTCCAGCACTGGGATGCCATGGAGGGGCTGCAGCCCACAGAGGGGGACAAGGTTTGAGACAGGGATATCTCTACAGTGGCAGGGGCTGAGAAATGCTGGAGTGTGAGGCAGCGAGGACAACCCACAGCATCAGGGATACATGATGCCACACACCGGGAATGGGGTCAGCCCAGGAGGGGGACGCTGAGGACACCAGTCCAATGCAATGGCAGAAATGGAACTGGCCACATGGCTGACTCTAGGGTGAGCAGGAGGAGACCCACCCACCACCTGTAACAGGGGGAAACCTGGTTTCAGGGGTTTCCTCCTGCCCTCAGTAGGGCTGGCTCAGCTGTGGCCTGCTTCTCACCCCATGGAGAGCTGGTGTGGGGGTGCATGTGTGGGGTTGCATGCATGTATGTGTGCCCGTGGTGTGCATGCTGCAGGCGTGCATGTGTGTGTATGTGCATGGACATACACAGGTGTGTATAAATTCAGGTGTGGAGGTGGGTGCATGGGCATGCCTGTATGTGAATGTGCACAGGCGAGATTTATATGCACGCAGGTGTGCCAGCATGTTTTGTGTGCACATGGGGGCACCTGTGTCTGCATATACATGCATTTAGGAGGGTGTGCGTGTATGGGTGTGAGTGGCCACACATTCCATGCGGGTGCCTGGGGAAGTAGAGCACACCTGGCTGCAGGTGGGTGGCAGTGAGGAGCAGCATGCATCCAGGGCAAGCCCTCTGCAGAGGTGACGTGTTGCAGTGACAGTAGCACTGCTGGGGTAGGCTGCAGAACCAGCTGCTCCATGTAGGCACATCCTAGTGCCCTTTGCTGCCAACACCTGTGGATTGGGGGGGTGGTCTCTCGGACCCCCAGCCCATTACTGCCAGGTGTGGACATCCTGTGGGACCCCTGGCCTTGGTGGTGGAGGCAGCAGCACTTGGCTTCGCTGAGGTAACATGGTGGCACTGCCGGCCACAGGGAGTGCCTGGTGCCCAGCCATCTTCTGCGATAGCTCTCTCTATGGCCACCATAGCATGAGAGGAGCCACCACAGCCTCATGCCATCCCCCTGTCCTGCCCCTGGGGGCATGGGGTTTGGCACCCCAGGCTGCTCCTGTGGAGGAGCTGTCCTAGCCAGCAGTGCTGGTGGTGGTGAGCAGGTGTGGGAGCCATGTGTGCAGGTGTGTGTGCATGAAGGGACTGAGGCAGACCTGGACAGCCAAGAGCATCCCAGCAATAAATGAATGTCCCCTCCTCCAGACCCGAGGGTACCACATGCTCTAGCATGCACATGGAAATCATGGATGGGGTCACCTATAGTGGTGCCTGTTCCTGCCCCAGAACCTCTCCCAGACCCTGCCCCAGTCCCTGTGCCTGGGCATAAGAGCCACTGCATTTCTCAGTACAGGTGCACTGCCATGCGAGCACAAGTCATGGCTGAGCCATAACAGGCAGATGGGCTGCAGGGGCCCTATAGGTGGGAAGCCCTAGGAGGGAGGACAAAAGCCCATCCCATTAGTGATTTGCAGTGTAAGCACTGCCCTCAGCTCTGCCAGCTGAGCTGCCTGTGCCTGTCAACAAGCACACTGCAAATGAAGGCTGGAGAGACACAAGGATGTCCTGGCATGCTCCCACGCTGGTGCCTGGCTCCCATCACCCTTCTCATCTCCCCTTGGCATGCTTGTCTGCCATTGCCCAGGGCTTGGCAGGGCCTCTGTGTACATGTGGGACAGTCCTCAACCCAGCATGTCCTGGTGGCACAGGGATGACAAATTTTTTTAACAGGATGCCCTGACCAGACCCTGGTGATGCTGCAGGGCTGGGGGACATGGAGGTGTCCCCATAGTGGCCCCACACTGGGACAGTTTCCCAATGCCAGCCCTGGCTCTCCTGCCTCCTAAGCCACCCATGGCCCCATGGGATTTGCCCCAACTCAGCATCACCCAGCCCAGCCTCAGCCAGGGCTGCTCAGTCCTAAAGCCCCTGCAGAGGGGACACAGAGGACAGTGATGTCCCCAAAGGCCATGGATAGGTCTTGGGACTCCTGGTCAGTGCATGGTTCTGCCCAGAAAAGTCCCCACATCAGGGGAGGTGGTGGACAGGGACACTGAGAATGCCTCATGTGCTGCAGCCTGGGGTGTTGAAATGGCCAGTGAAGACATTTGCTGAACGAAGGAAGAAAAGGGCTGTTGAGAGCAGGCAGCAACTTGGGGCTGTCAGGCTGTGAGCCTCACTGCGGATCCGTGAGGGAAATGGGACACTGCTCTCCTGAGATCAGTCCCTCAGCAGCAAGATAATCCCGGGTGGGTTTAGGGCTACATTCCAAGCAATGGAACTTGAAAGAGAAGATGTGAAGCTGTAGCTCAGCAGTGAACAGCACTATCACCCAGCAGCTAATACTATCACCCAGCAGCTAATGTGGACTGAGCCAGCAAGGACTGCATCTTTTGCGGGGCGGGGGGAGGGGGAAAGGATGTGCCCTGGGTCCCCCACAGCAGGACTGACCTCTAAATCATGTGGGCATGTTTTGGGGCTGAGTTAGACTAACACGAAGTTCTGCATTCCTAAAACAGCTCTGAGCTTTGTGCAAAAGCAATTTCTTAGGGCCTGCCTGGTGCCAGCCCTATGGGAACAGGCACTGCTGGACACCAGTGCATGCACCATGCTGGACCTCATGGCACTTGGCAGTCCAGAAACTCTTGAGTGTCCAGGACAGGCAGTGCAGCTTTGGATGAAGCAGGCCAGGACCCACATGAGTGTTCAGGGATGCTCAGCCCCAGGCCACAGCACTGCCTGCAGACTGGAAGGTGCTACCACTCAGAGAGAGAAAAAGCACAAAAAAGCACAAAAATTAAATTTCTGGGAACTAATTTGGCTTAAAACCAAAGTTCCATCTTAGAACCCAGAGGAAGAAAGGCTTTCCAGGCTGCCCCAAGTGCTGCATATGGGGCTCTTGGTACTGATCTAATTCCCCATGTCCCAAGATATAAAATCCACTTTGAAATCAACTCAGGCACTGCCCAAGATGCCTCAGCATGTGGCAGTGGGTGGCAAAGAAAGGTGTCTCAGGGAAGGAGTTAATCATTGCTAGTTATATCAACAGCAGTGAGGATCATCTTGGCTATGCCAGCTCATCGTCTCATCCTAATCTTCATTACATCTGACAAAGCCAGAGACAGGGCAGCACATCTGGCATGCAGGCTGGCTCAGAAAGTTTCCATGCAAATTGGTTGGGATGAGAAAAAGGGGGTTTTAGATGAACCATTTTCCAGGACAGGAGCCTGGGACTATTTTAAAACAAAAGACTTGAACTACAAAGGAGGTACTTGGCCAACAAGAAACTGTTCGGAAACTTCTTTCAGCATCTGATTTTAGAATGAAAAAGAAAAAAAAAGCAGCTTGCATTCAAAGGGAAGTGTATTTGTCACCCGGCAGCGCTGGCTCAGGCGATGCAGCGGAGCTGGGAGATGCTGGAATGCGCCGTGGAGCCCCGATCCAGGCAGAACTGCAGCAGCAGATGCTGACATGGCTGCTCTGGTCTTGGGGGGCCGCTATCTTTCAGTGTGCCAAACAGATTCCCCTCTCAAAGGGGAAGGTCTAAGCAGGTCTAAGGCACCAGGGATGGGCGGCCGGGACCCCGCAGCCGGGGATCCCGCACTGGGGGTCTCGCTGCCAGGACAGCCTCGCCCCTGCGCACCCGGCGGGGGCTGCTCCCTGCGACTCTTTCCCGCAGATCGGGGACTCCTCAGCCTCGGCGCCTCCCGTGATGCTGGGGATCCCTGATGCCGGAGTCTCTCCTGCACGGGCAATCCCGCACATCGGCGTGCACACGGCTGCTCCCCCAGCCCCCGGCAGCCCAGAACCCCCCAATGCCCACCGTCCCGGGCACTCCGCGCACGGGGTACCCCCGCCGCCCCGCTCACCTTGAAGCCCGGCGCGCCTCGCGTGTCCCCGGAGCCGAGGAGCAGGAGGAGGATGCCCAGGAGGCAGCCGAGGGCCAGGAGCAGGAGCAGGGCGGCAAGGCGGCGGGCCATGGCGGAGCTGGGCAGGTGAGCGGCTCCGCTGCGGCTGCAGCGGCTCCTGCCGCTCCTCCTCCCCCGCCTCCTCCTCTTCACCCGCCTCTCCCGGCTGAGTCACCGCCGCCCCGGCCCACCCGGGCGGGACACCGGGCTCCGGGGCACTGCGGGGGCCTGCGGGTCCGCGGCTGCCCCTTTCGGATCTTCCTGCCCTCCGGCTCCGGGACTAGGCACATCTACGCCCCCGGGCACGGTCCTTGTCCTCAGGGTCAGCCCCCGCCCGGACCCTCGGGCATCCCCCCGTCCCGAGGCCAGCCTTGCCCCTCGGGCATCACCATTACCGAGCGGTTCAGCTCCATCCTGTCCCTCCTCCCTGGGCACAGCCTCTATCCCTGGGGTCAGCCCCATGTACCCCTCTGGGCATGGTCCTTGACTCCAGGCTTAGCCCCATCCTGCCCCCACCCTGGGCCTTAGCGTGTACATGGGTTCAGTGGGGATGTGAAAACACCCCAAGATACTAAAAAGCTCCAAGAGTCTTTCAGCTACCATGATTAATGTGGCTGTGTTACCACTTTTAATTATCACAAGTTTATGACGGCCCTGACGAGCCCAGATATATATTGAGTTCTGTTTTTAATATGTTCACAAGTGAATAATGTGATGCATTTGCACATGAAGCAGCAAGCTCAAAGGAGGTTGGGCTCCTGGCTCCAAGAAGGACATTTGGAGCTTTCTTACACAATGGGATAAGACTGTGAACAAAATAATAAACAGGGAGATATCACTAAGGAGAGGAGGCTGGAGGACACAGCTCCTAGCACAGCTGGATTGCAGGCTGAGGGCCATACATTCACACTCCTCACACTCTGCCTTCTGTTTTTTGGAGCAAGGCACTTTACTGCTGCTCCCAGCTGACCCATGCACAGCACACATTGCACCACTTCTGGATCTTCCGCAGAGCTTCCTGCCCATTGCTGTGGTATTGGGGTGCAGAGGTACTTGCAAGGCTTAGCCTGTACCAAGGGCTTATGATGCAGGAGCCCTCAGTCCTGATGTCCGACTCCATTGCAGAGGTTCTGCTGGTGGAGGTCTTGCAGGGGATGAGTTCCAATGTCACAGCAATGATTGGCAGCAAGGTCTGGGGGAGAAAATGTCTAAGTAGGGACACAGAGAATGACCCCAGCCCTGGCAGTGCCTATCACCATAGCACAGGGCTTCTCTGCAGGACTGTTCAACCTATGAGTCTGTTTGCAGGGTGTTTTACCTTCTCACTTCAATTCACTAAGCATTTAACCCTGGAAAAACTGTGTCAATCAACTCCAAGATATTCATATATTAATTTATGTGAAAAAGTTAGTCCCCTTTGCTGATGCCACAAAAAACCACAGTCCTGTCCCTGAGACTCAGCACAGCATCGTTTCTCCTGCCTTTCTGCCTACCCAGACTGACTCTTCTCAAGTTTCCATGGGAAAATACCTGCCTATTCTTGACTCTTCTTACTGCCCACCTCACCTTCTGAGGCACATATCTGCCATCCTCTACAGGTACAACTGCATCAAGGATTACCACAGAAGCAGAAAGGTCTTCTCTGGATTGCATTTAACCCCTTTCTCAATAGCTGCCAAGCCTCCTGCTTCACTCTTAGATGGACAAGCAGTGAAGACTTTAAAGACTGTAAAGGGACAAAAAATCTCTTTTCTGGATGGTAGCAAGCAGAGACAGGGTTGGGAGAGCACTGTGGGCATAGGGATGGTCTCTTGCTCCTCGTCCTTATTTTGTTTTTGGGGACTTTGTAGCAAGTCCCTATCTGGCAGGAGGTTCTCAGTGTGGTGGGACTCTCCTGGGATTTGAGTGGAGATGTGAGTGCCTTGCTCTTGTGCAGACTTGGCCACCCTATTCCCAGGCTGTCCATAGGTGGCATGTCGATAGGGGGTTGACATCCCTTCCCTACCTAAGGGGAACTGATCCTCCTTCTCTTCATGGGGTCATATTTGCCACCCTCTTTCTGACCCCAAGGAGGTGGGAGGGGTGAGCCAAGGTCTGAGGGAGCCTGTGCCCAGCTGTGGCTGATCACTGGTGTCCCAGGATACTCAACCTCCAGTGCAAACAGGAAGGCACCAAAAGGTGAACATGCCAGGTTGGAAATGCTCCAGTTCCCAGGGGAATGACAGCCAAGCAAACCCACATATAGCCAGAGAATGTGATGGTACATTCAGGCAGGGAGCTGTCTGAGCTTGGCCTGACCAAGGTTGGGCTCTGACAGCTGTGGCTCCAGCAAGGGGGACTCCTGTTATCTCTCCTTTCCTGTGGAGCTCCATCGAGGCACCACTGTCTGAAGACCAGGGCATCGAGGGTGACAGCGTCTCTGCCCATGCTGTTTGGGCAGCCTCAGCCACTCACAGACAACCTAGCCACATCTCTGGGGAGGAGCAAGAGGCTGTACTGAGGTGGCCACCCCAGGTGGGCAATGCCTTAGCTCCAGGCACAAGCAGGTTCAGTGGGAAAAAGAAAGCGAGAGGCAGGGAGGCCTTTCTCTGCCATGGAAGCAGGTGACCTTCCCCAATGCCAGAAGGTGAGCACAGCCTTGTTAATCTGAGGAAAAAGGGGCATGTGGATTTTGAGCTCCACTAAAGCAAGGCAAGAACAGATGTCACCTCTGCAGGACTCAAGCTCTGAAGCAAAGGATCTGCCCAAATAAGCAGGTTCAATGTGCAAGCAGCTTCATAGGGAGCCAGTCCAGCACAGACTGGTTGTCTTGCCAGACTGCCACCCTGCCACTGCTACCTGTTTGCCTGCCATCCTCTCACATCTGTCACCTCTGTCCTTTGCAGCACTGTTCTGTATGCTTTCATTCTGTCTTGAGCATACCCAGGCACATGGTGACTTTTTAGGGGGCTGCTTTGATAGCAGGAGTGACAGAGCCCCTCAGCATGATCAGATCTGAAAATCGTATTTTCAGTAACCTGAAATAACCAGATAATCTACCAGATGCAGGAGCAGGGGTTGCTGTGGGACAGCAATAAGTTTCCCACAATTTAATGCTCATGTTGTATGATTTCAACCTGTGTATGGGCTGTCACCACAATGATGGGGCCACAGCAGCAAGGGACCAGATGTACCTTGGAGGTGGGGCAGGTGCTGAGCTCGTCTCTCTGGCAACCAGTGACTGAGGCAACAGCATGAAGCTGTGTCAGGGGAGGTTTAGGTTGCATGTTAGGAAAAGGTTCTTTTCTCCAAAGGGTAGTGGGCACTAACCAGGCTCCCCAGGGCAGTGGTCACAGCCCCAAGGCTGCCAGAGCTCGGGGAGGATTTGGATAACACTCTAAGGGACATGGGGGATTGTTGGGATGTCTCTGCAGGGCCAGGAGTTGGACTCAATGATGTCAGAGGTATTTTCAAACCTTAATGATTCTGTGATTTTGTTATCCTTGTGGGTCCCTTCCACTTGGGATGTTCTATGGTTCTGTCATTCTTTGTGGCACTGGACAGGAGCCCAGAGGATCAATGTCCCAGGCAAAGGCGAAACTAGATCAGGAGCCCCAACTCCTCACTGTTGTGGGAAATAAAAGAATATGGTTTTATTACAAGCAAATAGTTCATTAACTCAGGAATTATCTTCTTTAAGCGTATCGTGGAAGTTGTAAGGTACCAGGTCCTGTCTGGAGCTGGTGCCAGGGACAATTTGCATTCGGGAATAGGGAATTATGAAAATAGATAATGATATGGCTGAAATGGGCCGTGCCACGTGGCAAGTTCTTTGTGTGCAGAAGAAGGTGGTCATTCTGACCAGGAGACCCCGTCTCCCTGTACGGGGGGCATGCCAAATCCAATCAGAAGAAGAGGCCCACTCTTCTCATTTTACTAACAAGGCGGGACCCTAGGGGCACATAAAAAGCATGATTTTTAGGGTGGTGGTGTGCCTTTTTGGACCTCCTTGGCCAGGGCACCCAGGACGTACTGAAATAGAAACTTTCCTTTTGCTAAACTCTTTCATCTCACAGATACTTGTATCCTAACTAAATTGAATAAATAGATTTTTCTCACAACTGTGCTCGTTCCTTTGGCTCACCCCACACCTGGATAAACAGAGCTTAATCCCAGGTAAAGCTGGATGAGGATGTGTCACGAGTGTGCCTTAGGCACCTGAGAATTCTTGCCTGTATTTCTACAACTCCTGCAGCTGGTGTGGTTGCAGGCTTCAGCTCAGTGGCGCAGGGAGACAGGGCTTTTCTATTCCTGCTTCAAGGAGAGGCACAGGCACAAACTCCCCAGATGGGCAGAAAAGCCTGTCCCCACCATGGAGGAGGGGAGATATTCCCTGTAGGCAAAATGGCAGATGAGTACAAAGAGGAGAAGGTGGGGAATTCATTACTCACCCAGCAGTGGGAGACTGCAAGGTTGCTGGATAAAGAAGAGAGGTTTTTCTAAATCCACCTCTTCCAGCAAAAGCCTCTGAGGTGGGGCCATCTGAGGGCTGCAGGGCTGAATGAGGGATAAAAGGAGACACTGGTGCAGGAGAAGGAACTTACTGGTGTCTCTGAGAGGTGGGTTTTGCTGGTTGTGGGGCTCAGGTCTGCTCAAAGTCTTCATTAAACGTGGACGAGCACATCTGGGAGCACTGGTGGGCGGCACTGCAGCTCCATATGTGGCTGGAAAATAACAGGAAGAACAGAATGAGTCTGTAGACACTGCAGTGGGCTGGGGTCCAAAGGGAGGGATTAGGGACAGGATTCTCTGTTACCATCTGTGAGCTCCTCAGACAACAGCAAGTGCAGGGCAGATACATCTAGGAGTGTTCAATAGCCTTGGAATTGGGATGCGCCACCAGTATGGGCCAGCCATGAGCAATGCACAAGCAATCCCACAACACACTCTACAGCACAACACTGATCTCAGCCCTGGCAGGAACCCCAGGGGTCCTGACCTGTGCCTGAGAGGACACCAGAAAGCAGCAGGGGCTGCAGTTCCTCTGCAGAGACACCCAGGGCAAGAACCTGCAGGGACAGAGAGGGGCTGGCTGGAGAACAGCCTGGTCCCTCTGGCAGGCAAAAGCACATTTGGGATAGCGCAAGGCTGCAAAGGTGTCCCCAGCTGGAGCACTGCCCCTGTCTGCCTCAGCAGCGCAGACCTGCGAACAAAGGCAGGGACTCGCTTCTTGGTCTTGGGTTGGGCTGAAGCTGCTCCAAGACCCCAGGCTGTGGTCCGTGGGAGGAATCCTCCAGCCCTGCTCTCAATCCCAACCCCCATCTCACTCGCAATCTCAGCTCTGCCTAGAAGCAGCACTGGAGGCACAGATAGATGGTGGAGTGGGAACCTGCTCCCAGTCCCCAGGGCTCTGATGCTCCTGCTGGAGTCAGGACCTGAACTGACACACCCTGGGAACTCAGCTGAGACATCAGGTGTATTTTCTGGGGAGTGCAGGCTAGTGCAGGCCACTCTGCATGCCCAGAGCTACGTCTTCCTCTTGGATCATCAGGCAGGCTGAGTCCTGCACCAATAAAAGGACTTGAATGTCTGGGCTTCCTCAACCGCTGGGGCTGGCTCTCTCCCCAACATCTTGTTGCCTTGCACGGAGGAGTCCTAGAATTGTGTGGGGTACCAGGAAACCTCACATCTGCCTTTCCTGATGGTGGGTGCCTCTCTCAGCCCAGCAGAGATGTGTCAACCTGGAGCCAGAAAGATGCTTTTGCTCAGGGTGTACCTACCCGCATTTCCACATGCATGGTGTCACTGGCACGTCGAAGCCAGAGAGGGCTGGAAGGGAAGCAAACACCTGTCAGGAATTTCTGGGGATTACCACACCAGTCCCAGCACTGAGTAAGCCCACAGCACACATATGCTAGGCATTTTTTGGGTGTTCTTGAATCTGTGGACAATGAGGCTGCAAATGCAACCAGTATTTCCACCGGTAGAGGAGAAAAATAAGGGGATGCAACAACCCTCCTCAGTCAGAAGCTCACTCCTGACTGAGTGCAGCTCCTGCTGAGCCTCCATGCAAGAGCCCACTGATGTATTCCAGCCTCGGCTCCAAGCCCAGAGCTTGTCCTCCCAGAGGCCTTGAAAGGCTGGAAGGATCTCAGCGTATCCAAGGCTATAAGCCCTCTCCTGGCAAGGATTCTTGCCTGGAAGGAAGATCAAATCCAAGTACAAGTCTCCATTCTCAACTCACTTTTTAAACCCTTTTCAGCCTCCTGTTTCCCAGGGCAGTGTCTCTGTGATGCCAACCTTGGGGTCTCCAAGAGCAAAGATCCCTGTTGTCCTCACACTGAACCGTCCAGGAAATAGGCAGCTTCTCCAGAAAAGCCGCACTGGTTTTCCCCAGTTGTCTTGCCAGGAACCCTCTCCTGCCAGGACAAAGGGAAGGGAGGTATTGGACCACGGGACAGCCTTTTGGGCTAACAGGGGTCCTGTGCTGCCAGCCCTGATCCTTTAGCTGTGGCAGGATGCCTGGTGAGCTCTTTCCCCAAGCTGTAAGCATGTGGATGCTGGCTCGGGACATGGGACCTGCTGGGAGAGCAACTGTCCCCTACAGTGACCCCAGCGCAGAGGTGTCCTTGGCACACAGAGACCCAGGGTCATGGTCACATCCCATTGGCTCCATGCAGCCACCACAGACTCACCTGTCCCTAAACCTGTGGGACAGGAGGTGGACAGGAGTTAAGCACATGAGGGAGCACCACATATAGACCCTCCTGGGCAGCCCTATGGCATGGCGCTGATCCTCATCCTCAGTGTAAGGGAGGGAACAGTAGTAGGGTGGGGACAGAGCTGGTGGGACAGAAAGGAAAATTATCCTCTGCTTGGAATAAAGCAGGGAACTGCTTGTTACTTTTCTTAAGCTAACCAACACTACCCAGGGCCTTCAATTTCCAGTAAGAAACCATGTTTTGACTAATCTCAGCTCATCCCCAGGAATACCAGGCCATGGCCATGATGAGCAGCTAGAACTGCAGAGGCTGAGACCTTGTGTGATTCTTGGGGTGGTAGGCTCACTGTGGGACCCCACAGCCCCCCTACAGCCCCCTGAAAAGCCACAGCAAGGAGGGACTCCCTGAGGAATGCTGAGACACCCAGGCTGTCCCCACTAAGATCCATTGGAGCATAAGAGGGCTCTGATTGAGGAGGCGGCTGTTGGGGGCAGCTGACAGGCACCCCTGCCAGTGCTGCTGTGAGGTCTGGAGGTGAGCAGGGCCATGGGATGCTGCAAATATCCCCTATGAGCAGCATCAGGACAGACAGCAGGACAATGGGGAGGCAAGGGGCATGGAGCTGTCTCCTCCTCCTGGGGTGGGTACAAGCACTGCTGTCCACTTCCCCCAAAACGCACATCTCTTTCTGACCTGAAGTGGTCTCTTAGTCCCCAAATATCTACATTTAACCTGGCTATATGAGGGATTTCTGCCCCTTGAAAATCCAAACAGGGCCTGTTTTTCCATTCTTGGCTGTTGTATTGATCTTGCAAGGAGAACTGAAGTAACTGAAAGGATGTGGTTTGTGTCGGCATCTCTCCATCAGCTCTTCTGTGCAGTGAATTTCCTCTTTTCCCATTTCTGATGCATGGAGAAACTTTCTGCTCGGGGGTTCCCTTGAGTCCCTAGAGTTGTTAGGGAAAAGCAAATGTTTTAGGAGGACTTGAACACCAGGAGGGCTCTTAGCATCCCCCACCCTTCCGCTGTGCCACAGCTGCCAGGAGGCAGCACCAGCTCTGTCAGTGCATAAGCCACCTTTCCATCACCATCCTGCAGCTCTTTGGAGGCATGCCCCAACCCAGCAAGTTGATGATGCTCCAGCATCCCTTTTCTGAGCTCTGGGAAAGGATGCAGGTAAGTGTCAGTTCAACCCAATTGCATTTTGCACTGAGAATGATAATTTTTTTTCCTACTGCTGCTGGCAGTTGGTTTGAGGACCAGCGTCCTGTGGAGGGTTCTGCTTGCCATCCCGTCCCATCCCTCCATCCCGTCCCTGCTTCTGTGCAGCACTGTGGCTGGAGAAGCTGTCCTGTCCTGTCCCAGGGCTCCTGAAAACCTTTGGCATCAAACTACACTTGCTTGATTCAAGATCTCACACTGGAAACTCAGCCTCTGGGAAAGGAGGGATCTCTTCTTTTCTTTCTCAGGACTTCAATAAAACCTAGATTTCCAGCGCATCTGGGGCTCCCTGGTGGAGTACTGACACCCAGCAGCACTGTCCAGCAGTGTCCCCTCCCCATGGAGTACTCCTGACTCTGCCAGTCTCTTTTCCCACTGTTTTCCACCAAGAGCCATGAAAGCAGCCCCAGCATTGTGGATCAAAGCTCCACCCCAGCCGGGGATACTCCCTTAGCCCAGTGTCTGCCTTGAAAATCCTAAAGTTAAGTATATCAGGAGTTTGTCACTGGATTTTCCTTATGAGAGGTCACTGCCTCTGTGCAAAGCTACACAGCCCTGAGAATACCCGTCCAGTCAGCAGGTATGTTTCCAGTCCTTTCCACACCCCAAAATGCAACAAGAAATGTCGTGAGAGCTGTTTTCTCTGCTGGAACCCAGGGCTTGCTCCAGCCTTAGCTGACGTGACATGTGTTCTCTTCCCGGCCTGAGTTCAATGGCATTTCCCCACCCTCTCCCCAGCAAACTGGGCAGTCAGATCCCTCCTTGCCTGCTGAGCTTCCAGCTTGCAGCCCCAGTCAGCTGACTGCTGGAGGTCAGGAGGTGACTTGAAACCACCCATCCCAGACTGGAAGAGCATCTTTAGTTCCTGAACAAGGACTTCCCAATGCCATCCTGCTGACTGAGCCAAAAAGCCACCACACTGCCCAGCAGTCCCAGGGATCAGTTTCCAGTGACCTCATGAAGTCAGTGCTCATGTGCTGCCAGGTCTCCCAGTCCTTTGCAGAGACAGAAAAGCACAGAACTCCCTCTGAAGGGGGCACTGGGGAGGTCATGGGCTGTGGTTATTCCTGCCTCCACCTGTCACTGCTCCTGGCAGCAGAACCCTTTGTGTTCAGCAGAGTAATGCCAGTGTGATGGCACACACAGGCAGAGGATGGCACAGGAACACAAACCAGATTAATTTCCCATCACTATGGCAGGCAGGGCAGTGTGAGGTGTCCACAGCAGCCAGAGTTGCTCCTGGGTGGCTGCAGGATCTGCTTCAGGGCTGGCAGCAACCAACCCACCACAGCACAAGGGCAGGAGAGTGGGTGCTGTAACACAGCTGCCATGTCCTCGGTGTCCTGTTGTGCCACCCAGTGGTGTCCAGGAATGAGGAAGGTGACAGCAAGCACATTGAGACACTTTCCTTGAGCCCTCTCCCTGTCTCCAGCCGTTTTCAGATGGGGGGATTTCCTGAACCAGCATAATTTTCTGATTTCTCTGCATTTACAACCTTCAGGAGATTGTTCCTCTTTGGACTTAACCCCTACCCCTCTACCTTGGGATGCAAGACAACCTCCAGTAGCAACATCCCTCATCAGGGAACTGCTGCACCCCAGCACCCAAGAGCTGTCTGCTTCAGGGTGGGTTGGATGTGTGCCCCACCTTCACTTCATGTGCTGGAAGAGCTGGTTGGCAGGGCTTAGCTGACTCTGCTTCCCCTTGTGCCCCTGCACTGCCCTGGTGCATCCTGGGGAGCAGGATGGTCCTTGCTGACACACTGACTGCTCCCACAGCCAGCTCCCAGCCTGCATCTCCCCTGGAGCAAGCAGGATATCCACACGGGGCAGAGGCATGTTGCTATCCCACAGGCTGGCCCAGACCTCTGGGGTTTTCCCTCCAGTGATGTACTTTCCATTGCTTTTAAAAATAAAATCCCAGTAGTAAAAACTCCAGCTAATTTTATCCCCAGCCTGTTTATCTGAGACTGCTGCAGGACAAGATGCCTCCCTCAGCCTCGCCTTGGGAGTTCACTGTACAGCACCATCCAGGGTGTGGGGGGGTATGTGGGCTGGAGGGGCAGACGTTGAGCCCCAACAGTTGCTTGCCTACGTAGGAGGTCTTTCCTCTTCACGTTGCTGGGGACCCAGGAATGAGTAGGGATAGCAGGGGGTTGGTGTGGGGCCCAGGGGGACAGTTTGGTGTGGTGTGACCATGGTCACAGCGTGAGCATGGACAGAGGGTGAGCACACAGGTGGACAGAGTGTGTGCACAGACACCGTGTGCATGTCTACAGGACAGTCTGTCACAGTGTGAGGGTGTAAACCGGCATATGTGCTGCAGTGCTCATGCCCATATGTGCTCTTGTGGCAGGGCATTTCTTCAGCAGTGTCTGAATCCTCAGGCATCTCCCAGAGCACTGCCATGGGTGCTGGAACAGTGGTGTCTGTGGTGGTGTTCCCCTCTCTGTCTGTCACTGGAGGATTTTGTTACCACACTCACGGGCAGTGCTAGAGCACCTGGTAGCTGTTGAGCTGTGGCAGTGGTCTGGGCTGGGGTGACTGTCACAGCCTGACACTGGCACACACTGGGGACAGGGAAAGCCATCTTCTGGCTGGGCATGTGTGTTGGCAGCTGGATGGATTGGGGAAAGCTTCCTGGCCCTGCAGGCATCATCCTGGTGCCTCCAGCCAGCAGCAGTGGGAGCTGGTTGCCAGATCGGGTATTGAGGTGAAGGAAGGGCCCAGGGGGTTGTGGACCTGGGAGAAGGGATCCTGCTCTGCAGACCCACATATCAGCTCAAGCCGGGCATGCCAGTGTCCTGGAGCGGGGAGAGCCGTCAATCCCACTTAGAGGCAGGAGGAGGAAAAGCAGCTCACTGCCCCAGGAAAACGGTGGAAATTCCTGGAAAAGCCACAGGAAGCAGAGATGGGCCCCAGGGCAGAATGGGCAGGGCAGCTCAGAACTCCCATTTTCCACAGGACAGGGGTGCAGCCACAGTGGGAGGTGTGCCCCTCCCCAGACCCCCCAACACAGCTGCCCTGTGGGACGCAAAGCAACCAGGGCATTCCTGGAGGTGCTGGATCCTGTAGGATGAGCTGCTCCCAGCCCTGCAGCCTTAGTAGCCCAAACAACCCCACTGAGTTTTGCAATATTTAGCTTTTCATAACCCCTTTGATTTTGTAATTCTGGGCTCTCACTGGAGGTGGGCATTGCAGGGGAAGCTCAGGGATGGGAGTGAAGAAGGCTGAGGACCCTGGAGAAAAATAAATACCCTCTCTTAAAATTATTGCTTACAAAAGCTGCTTTTGTGGGGGGTTTTCTTTTCTTTTTTTCCCCCCCCCCCCTCCTGATTTCTTGATTTTAGTAGGGCCAGAGAGATTTATGGCTTTCTGGGAGCTGGCAGTGATGCAATAGCTTACTCATCCAAGGAAAATGTGAAAAATGGCTAGGCTGGGAAAACCCCCTAAGGATTTGTAACAGAGAAGCAAAATGAGAGCTGATGTGCAGGTGTCTGGGATGCGCAGTGTGGGACGGGGGAACCTGTCCCTGCAGACTTCATCAAGAACCCCCCCAGAATCAGTCACGTGCTCCCAGCTGCCCCGGATGCAAGGATGCCAGGGATACTACTGAAGTGTTCTGATGAGAAAAGTCTGGCAGCCTCTCATGGAGCAGCAGCTGCAGGCACGGACCAACGACATGGCCACCAGTGAGAGAGTGTTGGCATCGGTGCAGGAGCATCAGCACCAGGATGTCTCTCACAGGCCCAAATTATTGTCTTTCTAAACTATCAATACTAAACATTGTTAGATTATTTGGTCGTTACCTTCCTGGCCCATCCAACTGAGGTCTTTCCAAGCTGACTGGGGTCCATCCTTTGCAGGGCATAGGACACTGGACCCAGACTCCAGCGTGATTCCTGACCTGGCACAGTGGGGAGGTTGATCTTCCCCACAAAGTGGTTCAGCCTGAGGACTGATGGAGGTCTTGGGAGATTTAAGAGTTAATGAAGATTTTGGAAGCATCCCAAAGAACCTAGTGTTTTCTACCTGGAAGAGAGCTCATGCCAGGAGCACCATGACAGGGCCATTTCTCCATGTGCTACTGAGAAGCAGCTTTGCCATTTCAACTGGCCCTAAATACAGCAAAAAAGAAAATGGAAAGCATTTAAAAAACGTGAACTTATAACAGTACAAAATATTTTCATCTGGGACTAAACAAAACCTTGGGAGCTGATGCAGTGTCTTTTGGGTTTCTTGGTTCAGTCAATAGAACAAAAAAGACTCTTTCCCAGTTTGAACAGCACCTCACGGGACCCAGTTATCTTCAGCAAAGAGGCTGTACCTGGGGACATGGGTCTGGGGGCTTGGGCTAGGATGTCCTGCTTGCACTGGGCTGTCACTGCTGCGTCACTCTGCCCTGTGGGCACACAAACATGGCCATGACTGTGACCCTTGCACAAGGCAGCTTCAGTATGCCAGGGGCAGACAGCATAGGCAGTGGGGCAGGCTGTCAGGTTCTTGACATGAAGATAGATAATTTAGACAATAAAACTTAGGGGTTTTTTTGTCCCCAAGAAAAAGCACAAGGTGACATCTCTACAGCCACTATGACCCTATTAGGGGTCTAACTGAGCTTGTAGGCACCCCCAGATCTCCTTCACGGGTAGGAGTTGTTTTCAAGAGCCAAGATAAATCAAACCTGCCTTCCTGGACAAGTCTGAGGATGCAGTATCCCTGGCTGCAAATGGAAAATTTGTGGCATCCCTCAGATCCTTGGAGAGATGCCTTGTGGGGAAATGGAGAGCACATGCCTAGGAGAAGATCCAGGGCGGCAAGACTTGCTACTTCCAGCACTGTCCCCTGGATTCAGCCAGAGGGCAAGCAGGAGCTATGTGTCTCCTGGGGGGCTAGCGAAATGCTGGGCTGCTTGTGTGAGCATGTGCCCAGGCTTCCTGCTTTGGGGATGGGATGTGCTGGTCCATGAAGGAGGTCCACAAAGATGAATAGAGGGATGGAGCATCCCTCCATAATGAAACATTGAGTGAGTTGGGGGTGTTCACCTCGGAGAAGAGAAGGCTCCAGGGAGACCTTAGACCCCCTTCCAGTGCCTAAAGGGGCTCCAAGAGAGCTGGAGAGGGACTTTGAACAAGGGACTGGAGGGACAGGACAAGAGGGAATAGCCTCAAGCTTTAGATGGGATATTGGGAAGAAATTCTTCCCTGTGAAGGCGGTGAGGTCCTGGCACAGGTTGCCCAGAGAAGCTGTGGCTGCCCCATCTCTGGAAGTGTTTACGGCTAGGTTGGACAGGGCTTGGAGCTGCCTGGTCTAGTGGAAGGTGTCCCTGCTGATGGCAGGGGGAGTGGAACTAGATGGTCTTTAAAGAGCCTTTCCAACACAAACCAGTCTGGGACTCTATGAATCTCTGATTCTATGGTCCATGCACCCAACCCTTGTCTACAGCTGAGGCAGGGTAGTCAAAGGGTGTTATTAACATGGGTAGGTTTTGATGGCTCCTGAGATGTGGCTGCAGCCAGGGTCCAGTGCAGACACTTCTGCCTGTTCCCACCTAGACCACGATCCCATGTTCTAGGAGGAGCAACCAGAGGTGTCCCAATGGCAGGACAGGTTGACAGGGGTGCCTGCACCCAGGGTCTGTACCCGTCGCCATATCAGAGTGCCATGAAGGGACACTTTGGGTCTAAGGGAAACCACAGAGTGTGTATCCCCCAGGGTGCTGGCCAAGATCCCAGCCTCTGCTCTGCTCCCTGACAGATGCTTTTCTGGGAGTGAGGAAGGATGGTGGACACCTGCCATGGGCTGCTGCCTCATTGTGTAATGTGTGGGAGTAAAGTTATGGTCCCCATGACACACAGCTGCAAAGCAAATCAGAAATTCTGAGCCTCACCCTTCCCCATCACATAGGTCTCCCAGAAGGAGCATCTGCCTTCAATCAGTTGTACCTTGGAACAGACCAAGTTGGCTGCACAGGCAGAGGTTACCACCCACACCAGCTGGGAATCACAGCCACAGGAAGCCATCAGATCTGACAGGGACCTGATGGGATATTGCAGCAGAGCCAGGATGCCATGCTTTTTTCTCTTGGGATGGAGATGCAGGGGGTCCCTGGCACAGCTGTGCTGTGGTGTCCCCCCAGAAAAAAGCCAGGATTGTGAGCAGAGGCTCAGCCACCACTGTCCCTACTGTAGCCCACATTGGGGAGGGCAGGCCCCATCCCTTCCACCTGGGAAGTGCCAGGTGATGCCCTTGAGGAGTTTAATTGCTGCCAAGAGGAGTAAAGCACTGGCAACCTGGAACCTGGGATACAGGCAGGAGCCGAGCATACAGTAAGGGCTGCAGTAACACAGCACAGGGATGGTCTGGGACAGGAGAACACCCTAAATGAGGGACTACAGGGATGAGCAAGAGGTACCAGGTGCCAGCTCACAGGTCTGAGGTGCACCAGGCACCTCCCTAGGCCAGTCAGCCCTGCATGGCCCAGCTCCCCATCCTAGTGAGAATCAGCCTCAGGACCCAGGGTCTTCTCCGGGTCATTACACCCTTGGTTCATCTTCCAGGAATTGCACTGAAAACAGCAGAACAGTGGGTGCAGATCATAGGAGCTGATGGTGCGAGTCCTGGGCAGCAAGGCCTGCAGCAGCAGAGCATGGCTGATCATGTGGCAGGAAAGAAAAGCAAAAGCACAGACTGTTCAAGTCAAGGGCCCATAATGTGGCTGTTCCCACTGGCATGTGGGATAATCACTCTGCTGGAAGAGTAGCCCTTCTCTAAGGGGGCAGGTGAGCATGCAGTCCAGCCTCTGAGGGCATGAGAAGGGCATGTAGCTGGGCAGAAGAGAGAAACTAGAAATAGACCTGGGTGAGTGGATCCTTCCCAAACCGCATGGCTGATGACACCAAGAATGAGATCCTGGATCCCTGCGCAGCCCAGAGGCCAGGCATGTCTCCAGACTGAGTCCAGCCCACTCTGATAAGCAGTTGCAGGCTCTGGCAGTAGGGACTCACCATGTGGTGTTAGCCTGGTGCCCACCATAAATCTCTGGAGGCAGGCGTGTTGACCCCATGGTGTTGCACCTAAGTTTGACAATATCCAGTGCGGAGAGGCTGCAGCAAGTTGAGGTGAGTCAGCTGGAGCTGCCCTGGCTGGGGACAGCAGAGCCCTGCTCCAGCTGTTTCCAGTGTTACTGCAACTTCACACAATGGTTTCCAGCTGTTATCAGAGCCCTTGAGGCACTGTCACAGATCTGTGCAAACCCAGTTCCAGCAGAAACAGAGGCTGAAGAAAAGGGAAGATGTTCACCCATGGCACCCAGCATATACATCACTTACAGACCTGGCCTCAAAACCAGGTCTCATGGCTCCTGAACCACCACTTCAGGGCTGCTAGCCCTGACAATTACGGGTGCTGAAATGGACATAGCCCAGGCACAGAGGTGGGGGTCAGGC
Organism: Anabacerthia variegaticeps; assembly: GCA_035583185.1. Classification (NCBI taxonomy): domain Eukaryota; kingdom Metazoa; phylum Chordata; class Aves; order Passeriformes; family Furnariidae; genus Anabacerthia; species Anabacerthia variegaticeps. Next base: position 11,263,459 of record JAWWEW010000038.1, read on the forward strand.
CCAGACCCAAAAACAGCATGACCAGGCCACAGTGACAGCTTCAGGTTAGCCCTGCAGCTCCTGGGGGCATCCCAGTCTCAGCAGGCCCATGGTGCTGCTGGTTCGCCCCTGTAACCCAACAGGAGCCCCACAGGCTAGGGGCTAGTGCTGCTGGCCAGAGCTGGGATAAAATCCTGGGCTGGGGCAGGGAGAACTGCCCTGGATCTGCACACAGTAGCCTGGAGCAGGAACCATGGCCCTCTTTTTCCTTTGGAAGCCCTCATGGGCTCCATATCCAAGCAAAGGCATGAAATGGTAACTGAGGGCAATTATCACTACCCTCCCTGCCCCAGCTGAAACTCATGGCTGCCCTAAGCAGTGCCTGAAAGAGGCCATGGCAGAGATCCCTCTCCAGCTACTGGACAATTGGTTGGGGACTTCCTCCTGAGTTCATTCCCAGCAGGGGAGGCTCAACCCCGGGGGAGGCTCTGCAAGGTGCAGGAATCACCCCACAGCCTGGGAAAAGACGGTGCTCCAGACCAGTGCAGAGCCCCAGGTACACCCAACATCAATATTTCCACCTCAGCATAGGGTGGAGGAACACCTACCATAGGATGCTATGCCACTGAGGTCCCCTCTGGATGCTCCTGAGGGAAGGAGTCACTGCAGAGCACCAGGCACTGCTGCCACCACCGTGGGGCAGCTCTGAGGACGGGCACTCTAAAGCAAATAACAGGTTGTGAACTGCACCAGCACCACCTGAGGAGTACAAGACCTCAGCACACGTTCTAAGAGAGCAGACAGATGAGGCTACAGATATTTAAAGGGGTGCAGATGGCTTCAAGACTCTGTCCCACAGCAGAGGACAGGGAGTTCCCAGCCCCCGGAAAGCCCAGAGGGGATGGGAAAGGCCTTGGAATTTGTTCAGAAGCAGAGACTTACGGGCTCTCTGTGCTCACTAGACTGTGCAACTTCAGCTCTCTCTGTATCCCAAGGGACAGAACAGTCAGGGCCTTCAGGGCTGGCAGCACTGATGGGCTCATTTAGGCAGAGAGACAAAAGGATAAGTTAAATAGTTCACCCCACTTTATTATCCCTACAGACAGGTGACCCTCCTCATAAAGAGTGTTGCTTTTAATTAAACCTTAGGCAAAACAGGCACTGGACATCGAGGTGGCATCACAAAAGAGATGGCAGGCACTGATGCCTAGGGGACAACTAACACCCTACTCCTGCAGGGAGGGGACATGACTAGCCATGGCCTTGCGCTTCCTCCTCCACCCTGGCACTCTGCTGCAGAGGCATCAGGGCAGAGCAGGGATTCACGCCTTGCAGTGAGCTTTACGTCAGGATCAGCCTCAAAGAGAACAGCTGGATGGGACAGAGAGCACCAGACAGATAAAAACAGGAGTGAGAACAGAATTGGTTCACATGGTGCCAGCCCAGGGCACGGCTAGCACCTTCTGCCCAGCTCAGCTCAGTGCTACAGCATGTCAGAGCTTGAAACAACCCTGAAGAGAAAGGTCCTGGCTTCAGGGGTATGGAGGTTCACTGGTATACCAAGTACAGAGCCATAGTCAAATATCATTCAGCTCAAGCATCATCATTGAGCTGGGTGGGAAATAGGAGGAGTCCTGAGATGCAACATCCAACAGGACTCATCTTAGACCACCACCATCCCAAGAGACCTGCAGAGGAGTGTAGCTCACAGTCAGGATGTCACCCCAGGAAGTAGCATCAACCACTAGGACAGGCAGAGCTGCCATTTCTCCATGTGAAGATGTGTAAAGGGAAGAGCCTGTCAGCTTCTATCCATCACCCATGCTCAGTTAAATACAAAACTGAGTTCTAAAGCCCCTCTGCAAGGTCAGGCTCATGTGAGCATCCTCAGGCTATGGGACATCACCTCTCCTTTTGCAGTCACCCTGAAAAGAATCTAATCCTGGCAGCCATCAGGAAACATTTGCTAGGTCAAACCAAGTAAAGGGTGAGGTGTCTGCCTCAACCTGTCAACAGCCCAAAACAGCAGCTCAGAGGTGCAGGCTACCTTGCTTGGGTTTATGGCTCATTCCCTACAGGAGCCTGCAGACGTGTAAACGACGACTATAGCATCATTACCACAAATGGGACAGAGGCATTGCTGGGAGGAGTACCAGCTTGGGCACGGCCTGGCCAGGGCAGCATCTCTGGCAGGCAGAACACAGGCAGAAGAGAGAGGCCAAGCATGACCTATTAGATTTCCCATCTTGTCTTCTGACAGCAGGACAAGCAGGGTCAGGCAACCCTTCAAGGGCCAGACTTGCCTGGAGATATTGGCTGAAGTGTTGAAGATGCATTGCCATTTCCCAAGAGGAGCGAAAATCCAGCTTAAGTCAGGCCAAGGGCACAGCAGCTCCCTCTGCACAGACAGCACAGGCAGCAGCCACGTCTCCCGCACACTGGGAGTCACGGGGCTGGGGAGAGTCCCTGCAGCCCATTTAGAGACAGAAAAGGAGCAGCTTGAGAGCAGTATGGCTGAACAGCCAGTAGCACCACAGGGTAGGGATGTTTCCCAGGCAGGGTCCCAGCTTCCTGCTGCAGAGATGCCACTGGCAGTCCCAGACCTTGAGACACAACACCTGGAGCACTGGGTGTGATGGGTCTGGGGCAAGACTCCCACAAAACCCCCAAGGAAGTTCAAGGATGGGGAAGGGGAACGCAGGTGCTAGATGAAAGTGGAGTCCAGCTGGCTCATCTCATGGTTGTTGTGGGCACGAGCCTCAAAGAGCTGCTTGATAAGGGCAGATTTCTCCTGCTCCAACTGGGTGATGCGCTCGCTCTTGTCAGTCACTTCCTGCAGGAGATAGGGGAGGAAAATGGTGCTCAGAGGAGGAAAATGCTGGCAGGTAAGATTTCATAGAACCACAGAATCACAAACTGGTTTGGGTGGGAGGACCTTAAAGCTCATGACATTCCACTCTCCTACCATGGGTAGCGGACAACTTCCACTACACCAGGTTGCTCCAAGCCTCATCCAACCTGCCATTACACACTTCCAGGGATGGGGCAGACACAGCTTCTCTGGGCAACCTGTGCCAGGACATCACTACCCTCACAGAGAATTTCTTCCCAATACCCATCTAAGCCTGCCATCTGCCAGTGGGAAGCCATTCCCTCTTGTCCTGTCCCTCCAGTCCCTTGTCCAAAGTCCCTCTCCAGCTCTCTTAGAGCTCCTTTAGGTACTGGAAGGGGCTTCAAGCTCTCCTTGGAGCCTTCTCTTCTCCAGGCTGAACACCCCCAGCTCTCCCAGCCTGTCTCCAGAGCAGAGGTGCACCAGTTCTTGGAGCACCTTTGTGGCCATGTGCTGGGATGGGAACCCCAACAGTGAGCCTGGCCCTGGTGGAGGCACCATGGGTATCCCTTTCCCAGGAGCCCTGCTTACAGACCCAAGCTGCAACCTCATCACCCTCTTGTGACCTGCATTTGTCAGTCTTTTCCCTCTGGCAGGAATATCCCATCCCTGCCCACTAACTTACCCAGCAAACAGATGGACATAGCTGGGCACAGCTGCATGCCAGAGGGTCTCTAGGTCCACCCACACACCTTTCTCTGGGATGACCAAGGCTGGCCAAGCTGAAGGAACACTTCCCACTGCCTAGAATTCCTTCTCCAGCCCCATTCTATCCCCTTCCTTTCCCAGCACCACCAAAGGCATCTCCTCTACCTGTATACCTACTCACCTTGGTGAGAAGCCGATTCTGCTCCTTTAGCATGTTGATGGCTTGCTGAGAGCCTGTGGAGGCTGGGGATGCTGTGGGGACCAGCCTGCTCAGGCCTGAGGAGGCGTTTGCTGGCTGCAGAGAAGGTGAAGGGATGAGACACTGAGTCTCCTCTGCTGTGGCACTACCCAGCCTTTCTTCAAGGCTAGAAGCTGTTCCTGTGACACACAGGGAGCTAAGAGAAACCCAGCAGAGGATTAAAATCCAAGCACAGGCTATTGCAGGGTCTCTAACCCACCAGGCAGAGCAGGGAGGCATTCCTGCCAGTGTGCCTGGCTCCTGCCAGGAGTCCGGCGGCACAGCCAGCTCTGACATGGCTCATTCAGCACTTCAGCAGGTTGGGTTTCTTATTCACTTGACAATGGTTATACCTTTTTGGGGATCTCATTTAGTCCCCCAAATGCCTTGACCATCCTCCAGCCCAGTTCAGGATCAGCTGTGATGTTCTCTTGGCTGTTCCCCGTCACCTGTCTTGCCCATTGAGCCAAGTCACCTCTCCAGAGCTGGGGGAACCTCGGGCAGCCCCAATGTCAGCCCTGCCACCAGCATGGAGGATGACAGGATGGCTCCTAAGGTGAAACAAACAACTTCAAGCAGCTGATGTGCTGTTCTCACCTTGCCAGTGGTGGAAAGGAGGTCACCCAGGCAGCGGTTCACCTCCTGCAGCTTGGGGACCAGGCGTCCCAGGTGGCTCCAGCCAATCTCAGGGGAATCCTGTGGGATGGGAGGAAGAAGAGGCTGGGGCTTATGATGGGGCTGGTTCCAGGTCCAGCCAAGTCCCAGCCCAGTTCTCCAAACCTACAGAGCAGTCCCACCTCCTCCCAAACAGCCAGGCACCCCAAGAACAAGCCCCAGACTCACAGCACTGGTTCTTTTCTTCCCCAGGAGCTGCTGGTGCTCCTGCATGAGCTGGATATGCTGGTGATACCACTCTCGAGCCTGGTCTATAAGCTCCAGGCCCTGCAGCAGGAAATCCTTCTCCTGTTCCAGCTCCTTCATGTACTTCAGCTGCAGAGAAGAGCACAGGGATGTCACCCACTCCCCACTAATGCCTTGTTGAGTCCCAGGAGCTGGTTTCTTCACGAGGTGTGGAGGGATGTGAATATGGGTAGGGGTCTCAGCCCCCTTCCCCATGAGAAGCCACAGAGGGGCATGACGATGGCTTCTGCCTGATGCTGCTTTGGAGGATGAGTTTTGGAGGAAGAGTTCTCCAGTTTGGGAGAACAACTGAAGTAGGAGATGGACACTCAGATCACCTCTACTCTCCTGCTCCCAATTGCAGAAGCAGGTTTCGTCACCTCTTATTTACCCAGGGAGCCAGCCGGAGCAGCCACCCACAGCTCCCTTCAGGGTGTAAATGTCAACTCCAGCACAGACACACGTGGATTTCGGCAAGTAGTGAACAGCCCTGCTCACTGTGCAGGCTGGGAGCTCGGGAAAACTCCAGCCCTGTTTCCTCAGCACTCTGCCCCCACTCTGCTTCACCCCGCAAGGCACTGAGCTGAGCTGTGCAGAGCATAGCACAGCACACCTCTCTGCTAAGTGTCTCTGCCAGTTGCTCAGGTTCCAGCACCAGCATCATCTGAAAAGGTAGTGGGGACCTCGACGTGCCTGGAGAGCTGCTACGAGGCTTTCTGGGTGCCCTGCCCCCAGAGCAATCCCTTGGGACAGGATGAGCAGAATCCTGTGCCAGGCTGCAACACAGCCAAGGCTGGTGGAGGACAGTGGGCTCAGCTGCCATCCACAGGGGACATGGGGTTCCCATTCCACTGCAACCTTCTGCTCCTGCTGTCCCCCAGCATCACTCTGCCACCAGCAATCACAGAGGTGGAGAGGGAAGAGGGGATATCCCTGGGGAACAGAGTGACTGGTGCAGTGACCCATTTATCACTCTCACACTGTGAGCCCACAGGCCCAGCTCCCCTTCTCTGTGCCAGGCTGCTACCCCAACTTCTGTGTTCTTCTCTCCAAGTCAAGGGCATGGAGAGGTGCCTGCTTTCTTTGCCACAACACAGCCTGGCCTTCACCCACAGCACAGACTGGGCTCCAAAGTGCCTTCTGCTCATCCCACACCTGCCACCTATTACACTGGGGTTGCTCTTGCTCCCACTGCTCCTGGAAATGCTGTTTGCAACATGATAGCCTCCCTGTGCATTTTGCCAAGGGCCCAAAGGGACATACTGAGAGGAAGAAGCGCAGAGCCTTGTGCTATGCAGGCTGTGGCCAAGGGGCACGAAAAATGTGCTGTGGCCAGGACCTCCAGCCAGCTAGGGGTGCAGCCTTCCACTGCCTGTTCTGTCCAGCTCCCACCAGGCTTACTGGCCAGCATGGTGACCAGAGGAAGAGGCAACATCCCACAGAGCAGACGGACATTGACAGCCTGCCTGGTGTGGTGACAGATGGCATCTCATCTGGATAGGACGCTCTGGGCAGAGGCAGCTTCTGAGGCAGGAAGAAGACAAAGCATTGGACTTGGCTGGTGCTGCTCAGGGTTAAGGGGAGAGGATAGAGCTGTGCCCTGAGCTATCAACAAATGACAACACTCAGCCTCTCACAGATGGTCTCATCCCAGCCACCCTCATGGCTGTGGGGAATTCAGGCTGATCAGTGGGGGACTGTCTGGAAAACATCAGCTGAATGAGTGGGGACTGCAGTGCAAAGGGTGCTGGGGCTGCAGCACAGCTCCCACAGCTCCACTCTCTGCTCAGGAGGAACCAGTCCTGGTGCACTTTGGGATGCAGGATGGACACAATTGCTCCTATCCCCCGTGGGTTTTAGGCAAATAAGTCTAATGAAAGCAGAGTTCCTTGTCCCTTGGGAGCCCAGTATCTCCGAACACGAGGGCAGGGAGGAGGTAGGGGAGGTGACAGCATAAGGATTTGGTCCTTGCTGGACTCAAACCTGTTCCAGCTGTCTCTGTAGGCTCATAAATGGGACCAGTGCCCAAAGGCTGTGCCCAGAGTGTCAGGAAAAGCTGAAACAGGGATAGATACCACTTCTCTGGGGTCAGAAGCATAGAAAGAGTGCAGCTCTCGGGTACATGGGGAGAAAAGAGATGCAGAGGACACCCCTCCCACTGTCCCCACATCTTGGGAAAATAGAGACCAGGACAACACAAGCCCAGAGAAAGAGCACTTGTGGCAGAGCTAGGGACAGACACAGTGGCCACCAGTCCCTCCTCACCAGCACTAGGTAGTACCTTGAGTTCACAGCAGTGATGGGCTCCAGACCAGAGTTCCACACACAGGGAAAAGCCTTGCCAGGGAAGCAGGGACCTTTCCCCCTCTAAACAGCAACTCACAGCCACCAAAAACCCTTAAGAAACAGAGCCCTCTATCCCAGAAACACAGAGCTATGTTTATCACTTCTTGTCAGCAGCTCTCAGCAGAGACTGCTTGGCCCAGTGGGGACCCTGGCCCTGGCATGTCTGTAAGCCCAGCAAACTGTGTGCACAAACACCCCCTCCCCAGAGTGGTATCAGGGCATGTTGTGTCCCCCAAGGCTAGCGCCAGGCTGGGCACTGCCAGTCAGGCCTGCTGGGCTGCAAGAGCAGGGTGACACCAAGGTGTAAGTAGTGGAAGTGCAATGGTGTCAGTCCTACCAAGCACTCATCCTGCAGGCTTGGCCCTGGCTCTCTTCCCAGGACAATTCAGCTTAAGCCTGTGAGCAACATGCCCAGGCAGCTCCTCCAATGCAGATCCCTTCACCCAGGCAATCTGATACAAGCCTCTCCACTCAGAGGCAGAGAGGGGAGTAGATACTTCCATCCTGGGCTGCCAGGCTAAATTCAATGTGGATTTCTCTGCTTTGCTGGCAAAAAGACTCTTGGGAGCCAGGAGGACCAGTGTGCTTGAGCCTTGACCTGCAGGGAACATCTGGGAGGGTACACAGCCTGGCCCCACGACTTGCCAGCACAGACAGTACCTGACCCTCACTGGGGTGCTTTGAAAGACCCAGAGATCCACCCACTGCCACACCTGCACCTTTGTCTTTCCCTGCCCAAGACCTTGCCCACACGGAAGGCAGCCATGCAGTCAAATGCTGGCTCCAGGGGCTGACCCCACTCCAGGGGAAGGCACACACTTCCTCCCTGCCTGGCATGATTTCTGGCAAGGAAAGAAGAAGCCATGGAAGTAATGGCAGAACCTCCATGTACATCAGTAGAGCTTTGTATCCAAAATATCAGTATCAGCCCAATGTCCCGTGGCTCACGCATGCAGGTGGGCAGCAGGGGAGCCATAGCCCAGAGATGGTGTCAGTAGTGAGGAGCCCCTGCAATCCACCTTCCCTTTCATGGGAGCCCATGATATGGCTGTCCCTTACCATGCTGAAATCCACGCCATTGGTGATAGTGTGTCTCCGGTGTTCTGCACGGCCCCTCTGATGCCTCCGAGCGTTGCCAGCTCCTGGGTGTCCACCGTCCCTCTGGGACTGCCCAGCAGGCTTCGCATCACCACCTGGAACAGAGAAAGGCATGAGGCCACCAACAACTTCCAACAAAAGCCTCCCCAGGGCTCCTTCTGTGGGATGATCCGCAAGGTGGTCTTGCAAACAGGGAGAGGCAGAGCAAAGCACCAGCCCGAGTGCCTGCTCCCATCTTTGTCCAGACAGGACAGGCTTCAGAAATAACTGACTCAGCTGTGCCAGGCTGGCAACAGACTTCAGTGCCATCTTCTGTAGAAACCAAGCAGCTTCCAAGGAAAACTGGTCCAGTCAGTGATATTGCCTGCCCTCATGGGACACCTGGCTCCCACTTAGGTGGCACCAGCTCTACCAGGAACCCAGCTTCTCCTGAAGGCAGCTCCTGCTTGGTGATGGACTTGGCCATGTGGACATCCACCCCCAGACTCCATGCCTGTGATATAACCACAGAGTAAACCAGGCTGTAGTTTTTCCAAAATTTTTATTAAAACCCCAACATCCTATCCTGCAAAAGACTAATCTACTGCAAACACATGGTGCTGATGCAAACCCATGCAGAACCTGTTTTTGCAGTTCATACTGGCAGGTTCTAGGATGGATCAGATACCTCCTGCCTGTCAGCCAGGGTAGGAATTCCCTGGGCACCTGCAACAAAGTTTGTACAAGTCTTGCACCACTTGCCCTTACCAGAAACCCAGCCCTGCAGCCACAGCTGAGGAAGCTCCAATCTGTCGCTGGCTGAGATGGCAGAGCAACACCCTGACACCCCAGTGCCCCAAACCACAGCACCAGGGCAGCTGGGGCTGCAGCCACCACATCCCTAGGCACATCCGGGCACCAGCCTGCTGACCCTCCCTTCCTGGCCTGGCACAGGCTGCCTCATGCTACCTGCTCAGTCCTGCACCTTGCTTGGTCCCTGCACACAGGTTTCCTCAAGAGCGCTTTTCCCAACCTGGCATTTCAACAAGCGCATCAGGGAGCTGGCAAATGATGGTAGGCAGCTGGGGAAAATACTCCCCCACCCCACCCTCAGGACTGCTCTCCACACATCTGCCACCCATCGCATATCCTTCTGCATGGTTCGGCACGTGTTGGCTCCCAGGTACCAGAGCTGCCTGGCTCAGATCTGTCACGTTCCCTGAAGGGCTGTGAGTGCCAGGACAGGGTGCATGGCATCACCCAGGCTGACATATTGCTTCCTTCTGCTCCACGAGTTTCCTCAGCTGAGCACATGGACACAACAGAGTTGGGATATGCAGCAAGGGAGGGCAGCCACGGCCACAGGAGCCATCCTTCATTTTGAAGGCAACAAGATCTGGGAGAGCTGCACTGTACCAGGGCTGCCTGTGCTGCCACATTCACACTGGTGCAGTGACACAAACCAGATGCAGGCTGAAGGGGCAGTAGGCAACGTGACAGCTTAGTCCATCACTTTATGTCATGGGAAAAGTCCTCCTTCAGGTCTATCACTGCATCCTGCTCCACCTCCCAGCAAATACTCTGGCACAGACAGGTCTCCAGCACATCAATGTACACAGTCTTTAATACCACCCTTCCATGTGCTTTGCCAACTGCTTCTGGTTTCATACACCCAAATCTACCTGGGAGGAACCCAGCAAGACTGGTGTGACCACGCACATGTTCTCCTAGCAGACCTGTAGCACATCCTGCTCAGAAAGCTGAGGAACAGTCCAAAATCAAGGGTACCTTCAACAGGCAGACTCCTGAGGCAAAGCCAGGAGCACTTCTGGTAGGAGCTGCAGGACAGATGTGTTAAAAAGCTTTTTGCTGCTGTTACCTGGGTTGAACTGAGTTGAACCTGTGATAAACAAACCTGGTCTCCTGGGCTCCTTGTCAAACAATTGAGCACTGCACACCTGAGCTGACAAGGTAGTAGTTGACAAGAAGTCTGCTAATAAGCTTGGATAGTTCTTCTTAGGAAAAGTGCAGAACAAGATCACCAGAGGTGGAAGGGATCTTGCCCTGAGATAAGGAACAGCCTCCTCCCTCTGGGAGCCTCTCCACCCAAGACAGGCAGACACTTCATGGTTGTTTTACACATTTCCACACTTGTCCTTGGCAATGGCACAGACAAGCCTTTACAAACAATCCCATCCCTCTTGTCAGTGCCACCAGCTCTCCAGAGAGCTGTTAAGAGCCAGACCATCCCTGAAGCAAGGGCAAGTGCTGTGCTGGGGACAAGACAGTGCCCAAGGCCATCACACACCTCCTGGGCAATGCACTTGCTGCTGTTCCTTGACTTCCCCAGGTCTTAGCTCACAGGGGAACCACAGGGGTAAAGACCCCCAGGAGTGACACACTCAGACACTGCTGTGACAAGGCACCAGTGGTAGGGACACCATCACAGTGACTTCCCCAACATCCACCTCATCATCCTTGTGCCTAGAGGCTGCAGTTGGCTCCTCAGGAACCATGGGGCACCCAGCAGCAGCTGGTGGGGAGCTGTCTGAGTACTGCTGGGCTGAAGAGAAGCTGGAAGCTGACTTAAGCAGGGACTTCTTCAGAAGCACTTCAGCACACACAAAAGGGGAGCTCATTGGGAGATAGGGGACAGAATTGTTGCCCACTAGCTCAATGCAGCCCTGGACATGCCAGGAGAGTCACCTGGCCCCAATCTCTGCCATTTTGCCAGGAGTCACACCCAAATCACCTGACTCCAGATCTTAAAGCACAGCAGGGGGGGCATCCTGTGAGCACTCCCTTTCCCCAAATCATAGGCAGGGAGAGCTTCTTCCAACTCATTGCAGCTGATAAGCACTGACACATCATCTTGCTGCACTTGATTGGGTTCTTACAGAAGCCACTACATGCAGATGGAGGCCCAGGGCAGCCCCACCACCAAAATGATATAATCTTACTCGAGTCAGGGCTTCCTGGAGCCACAGGCAGCTCCCAGTACCCAGCACACTTCTCTACATTGTGATGGGCAGTGCTGTGGCAGGACACAGCTCCAACTCTCTCACGACCAGCTGAGGAGAATATCCACCTGTTCAACCACACCCTGGGAAACCTTCCACAGTAGAAGGGAGCACTGGGCAGTTGTGCAGGACCTAGAGCTAAAAGAGATGGAGTAACTGAGTTGTAACATCCTCTAAGCTGACAAATCAACCTGAAACTCAGGACTCTTGCCAGAATATAGCCCTGTAGCATGGGAAGCTGGCAAGCAAGGACTGAGGCACTAACCCTGCCCAGAGGCTCTGGACAGCTGTGGAACATCAGCCTATAAAAATCCTCAGCAAGCAGAAAGCTGCTGCAGTCATATGCTTGCTCCTTCCTAGGGCTGAGTTTTTAATCTGTTGTCTACTCACCAAGCAGGATTTTTTCAGGTTTTTCCAAATTTACACTCTTTATGATAAAAGAGTCAGCCTGCTTAATAATATTCCCTTAGATCAAGCTCCAGTGATTAGTCTGGAGGCAAAATGTAAAGCAGAGAACCTCAGCCATGGTTCAAGTTTCTTCTCCACCCAAGGGACTGGAGGGAACAGGTGGGACAGGAAGGCAAACCAGCCCAACCTTCTGAAAGTGGAGGAAGTCAAGTCACTGCGCTCAGGTGCTGCAACAACAAACTAGCTCTTCACACAGACCTTTGTGTCCTCAGATCTCAAAGCACTTCACAAACCTAGATAAAGAATCATTACCTACCAAGATAAGCCCAGAAGCTTGGTTCCCTTATGGCTCCTACTGACTAGTACCAAATCAAGATGCAAGTGAAACGGCTCTCCCCCATACCACCCCAGAGGGCTCTGCCAGAGCCAGCACGGGGACCCCAAGTACCAAGGAAGGGGGAAGAGTCCACGGGGACCTGCAGGGGAGCTCTGCAGACAGAGCCTGGGACAGCAGAACACATCACCCTGGTGCCACTTTCCCATTTATTTATTGCTTAATTATTTACTCTTGGGAATAGTGCTGCAGAATGATCCAAACCAAAAAGCTGGATCAGGTTTTGCAACTTTTATTTCTATTTTGCAGTTTTTATTGCACGTGCATGACATTGTTAAAGAATCCTTCCTGAGGGCCACCCCAACCGAGAGCCCACCAAACACACGGCTACTCCGTGGCCGCAGCCCTCGTCCCGGCGAGGAGGCTCAGCTCTGGTGGTCCCCAGGTCCCGCCATCCTACGAGACGCCCAGCTGGTGTCACCCACCCCCGGGGAAGGTCAGGACAGACTCTGCGCCAAGGGACAACCACGGACACGTTACGGCAAAGCCCTTAATTCCTTCTGTCAGCGCTATAAATAGTCCAGCGCCTCACGAAAGGAGCACAGCCCTGGGCGGTCGACGGTGTCGCGAGACCCACACAGGGATCAGAGCCCAGCAAAGCCAAACTGGGACTAGCACTAACTTTGGTGGTTTTACACTGGCCCTGCGGGAAGCGCTGGCTCTAGCCCAGAGGAGGGCACGAGGGACCGGGGCAAACCACAGGTTCCCAGCCCGATGTCCGAGCGCCAGTCCCCGGCGCCGGCGCTGCCATCAGTCCCGCGAGCCCGGAGCCCCCAGCCCAGTCCCGCCACTCACCGCGGCCTCGGGGCTGGCTGTGCGGGGCTGGCGGTTCTCGCTGCCCGCTGCTCTTCACCCGCCGCTCCTCGGAACAGCGAGGGCTCTGAGGCTTCTCCACGCTCCGCTGCCCGCCGCTGCCGTCCTCAGCGGGGGGCTCAGCTCCGGGCAGGGCCGCCCGCAGCCCCAGGACGAACCTCTCGAAGGTGAGGTACCCGCTGGCCGGTGCCGCCTGCCGCAACCCCTCCATCACCCCGGCGGGCAGCTCCTGGGCTTCCGCTCCCCGCCAGCGCGACTCGATCTCCCGTAGGTGCACGTAACCCCTCCGTCGGTCATCTAAGATATCGAAAAGAGTCCGCAGGCTCTGCAGGAAAACCCGAGGAAGACCCTCGGTACCGGCGGGGAGCGACCGATCGCCCCGTTCAGGAGCCATCGTCGCTCCCGAGCGTTACTGCAAGGTCAGCCCCCGCGCGCCTATTGGTTGGAGGTGGGATGTCCCGAGTTGTCATTGGATAGTGGCGGGAGGTCCCTCTGGCGATTGGCTGAGAGGGAGGTCGGCAATTTGAGTTCTGCGCGGCGCCCGCCCCGCTCTCCGCCGGGGGGTGACGAAGGGTCCCGGTCCCTTCGGTGGAGGGATGGCGGAAGAAATGGGACCCCCTGCCACCTTCCAAGCTGCAAGCGAGACGAGCTCAGGGAGATGCTTATTCCTCCATCCCCCCGGGACCCTGCACCCTCGGAAAGAGCCGCGCTGACCGGTGTCCATCGGTCCATCCATCCATCTATCCAGGCACAAATCCTGGTTTCTTTTCAAGCTGAGATACCTGAAGACCTGTCATAGTTTAACCCCAGCCAGAGGCTAAGCACCACACATCCTCTCGCTCACTCCTGCTGGGATGGGGGAAAAAATGGAAGGGTAAAAGTGGGAAAACTCATGAGCTGAATTAAAGTCAGTTTAACAGGGAAAACAAAAGCCACGTGCACAAAGTACAACGAGGACTTCATTCACTGCTTCCCATGAGCAGGCAGGTGCGCAACCATCCCCAGGAAAGCAGGGCTCCATCCTGTGTAACATTTACTGCGGAAGACAAACACCACACCCTTCCTTCATCTTCTGCCCCTCTTTATACACTGAACATGATGCCATATGGCCCAGAATATGTACCCTCCAAACGGCTTGTGCACCCACAAAGCCCCCACTGGGGGGTTGGGGTGAGAAGCAGAAAAGACCTTGTCTCTGTGCAAGCATCACTCAGCAATAACAAAACCATCTCTATGTTATCAACACCCTTTTCAGCATAAATTGAAAATCTGTCCCCATAATTCTACCCCAGCCAAAATCAGTACAACTCCTAGAGACTTCAGAGCCAATGTAATTAGTGAAGAGGGACAAAAAAAACTCCAGTTGTGGCTTTTGCTCTCACTGCCACCTTTGCAAACACACCCAAGACGTATCAGTCAATGCATCATCCCTGCAGGAGAAGGACATAGAGCATGGTGCTGTACTTGCCTGGTGCCATGGGAGAAGTGAGTGCTATCAGAGGGAACTGAGTCCCATCGTCCCAGTGCTGTGGCTAGTGAGGCACCAGTGGCCACCAGCTGGCAGGAGCTGGGGTAGGAGCTCAAAGGAACCACGGACATGAATAAAGGGGGTGGGGGGGAACTCTCTAGTGTTGACAAATATGAGAGAAAAAGGATTTGGATATTATCTTTTATAAACTTAATATGTACTGGCATTGGTAGGAGAAATGAGTTTCTCTACTTTATAGGGAAATTTGCTGTGTCTGTCAGATGCAGTGATATGTTAATCCTAGGGCAAGATGCTGCCTCCTCTGCAAATCCCCTCCATCAGAAAGTGTTTTGCAACACAGCAAACTGCAAAGTGCAAGTGTCACCATTCCCATGTCACAGCACCACAACTTGCTCGAGGGGCTCTGGGCAGCTGCATACCAGTGCCTTCAGAGTCCCCATCCTGGTTTGAAGCTCTTGATGCTGAGAAGAGTGTCAGGCAGTGAGCCTGCTGGAGAAGGGTCATGGCTACGAAGGGTGACTAACCACTGCTCAGGGGAACAGGTTGTGAAGCTGACTGTGTCATGGACATGTCCCTGTGCCATAGATATCTCGCTGTGCCACAAATATCTCTCCATGTCACTGATACCTCCCTGTGCCACTGACATCTCTTGTGCCATGTGCCAGGGGTGATTCCCTTTAGCTCTGAGTTGGCTTCAAAGGGAGGGGGTGGAACTTCCTTGGCTTTCAAGCTTTTCCTCCCACGTGGCCTTTTATGTGCTTCCCTGTCTGGGTCAGACTATATCCAGTTGTTTCAGCACCTTCGTCCTACGTCTGGCTTCTCAGATCATTCTTGCTTCTCCTGTTCTCCATGGAGACTCTCAGCCTTGCCAGCCCCAGGCTGTCAGGTAAATCACAACAACCTTTGGAGAACCTCAGGGGGCTTTTCTCTACCAAGGTCCTTCTCCAGCCGGTCTCTGTGCTGTGGCTGAACTGGTCACAGCCTGCTTTTCTTTAACTCATTTCTTTTCACAAATTTCCTGGACCTGTTCTACCTGTTTGAGATCTCTGCTTGGCTTAGCTGTGTTTGACTGAAGAGGTTCACACCTGTGCAGGATACAAGGAAAATGAGCCTGTGCCTCATCCCTCCCCTTCCTACTCCAGAAACAAGGCAGTCAATGTGGTGCTGCTCAGCTCTGGCAGCATCAGCACATGGGCTGTTTTGCCCAGCAAAGGCTAGATCTGCAAACAATAGGGGTTTTCTCTGGGTTACTCCCCCATTTCTGGCCTTGCAGGAACAGCCAGCAATAACAGGGGAAACTCAGAATGACCTTAAGGTCTTGTGTCCAATTTCCCTGCCTAGCCAGTCTATTCTACCAGGAAAGTGATCCAAAGATACCAGAAACTATTCCTGGCATTGACTGTGTCTGCCACGTCAGCCAAAATACTCTTGCTGTCTGTGTGGAGCTTCCTGCTGTTGGGACACAACTGCGTAGGGCAGCTCTGCTCTTATTGCACTTTTTATACCAAAGTGCCCTCAAAAAGCTGCCTTGAGATAGGCTGATGTTTCCGTCCTCAGCATGTTGGGTGGATGAGGCTACATAGATTTTGAATATTCTTGGAAAAGACTTTTTGGGTTCGTTTGTTTGTTTGTGAGGGTTTTTATTTTCTCTCACTGTATAGTTCATCTTGGGGCCAGCCCAGACTCCTCTGATGGACAGAGACTTCTTTGTTTTCTTAAATATAAACAATATAGTTATTCCTTCAAGCTGCCATTCAGACTTGGCCCAGCCCTCCCTCTCTGCTGTCCTGCAGGCACCAGCAGTGACATGCATGGCTCTGGTGCAGTAACACCTAATATATCACTGCCCCTTTCTAGAGAGGGCTCAGGGTGCCTGGTGTCCCTCGGGAGGCTGGTGGCAGGTCAGCATGTCCCACCAACCAGCATTGCCATCTCTATGAGGAGAGGTCACAATAGCTGCACCAAACCCCAGCAGAGCACTGGAGAATCAGGGTGCTGGTGATGGAGACTGGGACATCTTCCTACAAGACCTATGAAGGACCTATGGGTGCTGATGGGTGATGGTGGCAGTAGATTGAGCCCTGTGGTGTCTTTGGTGGCATATAGGTGTTCACATGTAAATCTTGGTTATACAGAGAACATATGGTGACTTTACAGCCATGGGGTTGTCTCCTGGTGACCAAGTTCAAGCAGATGCTGTGAACCTCTGCTGCTGCATCCTCCAGAGTGGGCTTGTCCCCAGCCAGCGCAGGCCACCAGAGTGTACCCAGGAATGATTGGTCAGGGCTTGGTTAAAACCAGACTAGGACCTGTGTCCACAACAGTCCAGGTACCAAGTCCCAGTACTTCCCATTACTGAACAATTCATTAAGTACAAGCCCCAAAACTGGCAGGTGCAGAGAATTATTTTCAGTGGGGTACAAAGGTGTCAACCCAGAAATGCATCTGGCCCCAAGAGACCTCTGGGAAGGGATTAAAAATAACGAGGGGAGCATGGTTGGAGAGCTCTCTCTTTGGGGAGAGGTATCTTGTTTGATTTTCCCAGCTCTACAATGCCATTGTGTTTTCCATCTTGCTGTTATGGGGCCTCTTGGGGACACACTGCGTTTGCTTTGGTGAGGGCCAAGCATTTGCCATGAAATGACTTTTCTCCCAGACTGTTTTTTTTTCCCAGAAGGCCAGCAAGCAGGAGGTCTGGTGGATGCCTGGCAGTTCACAAGCTCTCACAAGGGCTGGGAGAAGGGCAATGGGTGAGAAGCTGAAATAAGCTGTCTTGGGGGGTGGTGGGTTGTTTGCTTGGCTAGGTCCACAGAGCAAGAACTGGCCTTAGTAGGAAATGGCAGTCACTATGTCGTGCCTCACCATCTCGCCCCTCCTAGGGTCTCGGCACAGCTGGTTTAAATATAGGGAATTATCTGGAGCTTAAATGGAAGTGTGATAGCTACTGCAAGGTTTCTAATTAGAATCCATCTAGCAATTGCTTTGTTCTATCATAAATTTCACTCTCTTGATGATGACGAGGCCAGGATTGGTCAAAGGCAACAGCAGTCACAGGTGTGCCATAGCCAGAAATTCCCCAGTCTGTCATGTTATTCGGGGAATGACTGTAAAGGCATATTTCTTTGGGGAATGTATTGGGGAGAACTTACATGTTGAAGCCTGGAGCAAGGCCCTAAACACAAGAAGCTCTGCCTCTCTCTTGGTGGGATACCTCACCCCAATGGAGTGGTGTTTGCTCTCTCTCTGCTCTCAGCATGTTGGAGCTTTTTTCATGCTGAATTTCCTGTTCCACCTGCATGTTTATGTTTTGTTTGGTCCAAACATCCCTCCCTCCTGCTCACTCAGCTTGTCCTGCCTGGTGCAACTGATCCAACTTGTCATCATTTTTACTGCTTTGCAGAAGAAACTGTCTATGCACACAGTGCCACGGGTTGTGGAACCAGTCTGGGGTATGCTCTGCAGCCAGACAAACCTGTTCTGGTGGATGGCTGGATTTGGGGGGCAGGAGCACATTCACCAGCAGCAGCATTATTTGCTGTGGTTCTTCTAGGATCTCAAGAGTATGAGATCCCACAGCTCTGAGTTGGGATTCCTTTGAGGCAAGGAAGCGAGTTCTGCAGGAAAAGGCAGGGCTTGATTTACAAGTTGTATCGGACAGAGGCTTTTTTGATGAATAAGGGCACCATGTGTGTGGAAGGACCTGCACCCATCCACACGCTGGGCAGGCAAGGAACGCAACCACGGCAGGGAGAGATTTCGTGTAAAGGGAAGCAGAGTAAGGAAGTTTCAAAACCCCAAAGCTCTTCTGAGCAGGAGCTGTGTTGAGTCACATGAATTAGAATACAGAGCATGAAACAAAAGCTTTGGCAACTCTCAGGGATTCTTTATGACTTGGTCACATGCAGATGAGGTCCAGCTGCTCTGGCTCCATTTACATGCAGGGAGGTGGTTGTGTCTGAGCTACTGTCTGTCTATCTTCTCATCTCCTTCTGCCCAGCTGGGCTCTGACTGTGTGCAGGATGCGAAAGAGACAGGTGGGTGGCTGGAATGAGGAGTCAGTGCCAGGCTGCCTAGCAGTACAAGTGGACTGTATACATCGGGTGGAGCTTGAGGGCAGGAGCATAGCACAGTGCACTGTCCCCCCTCTCAGTAAGTAGCCTGTGAGCACGGGCGGCAGAGGGGACTCCCTCAGCCTGTGCCTTCCAATGCTGTGACCGGCCCAGCCCCAGCCTTTGGGTTGTTGAGTCTGGTTACTTCACTGCTGCCAGTGCTCTCTCTATTGTCCCAAAACTGGGCTCTTTCACTCTGTGTGCAAGAAGCCGATCCACACATAGAGTCAAGATAATTGATTTTATTTCGTATCTATGCAGAGATGGGTGCCGGGTAGTGAATCCACAAAGCTGGCACACCTTCAGCATGTCACGTGACGTGCGGAAAAACCCCACAACTAGGTAGTTATAGAGAAACGTTTATTCAGCATGCTGGGTGCCTGGGGGATTGGTCCACCAAAAAACATGCACACTTGTCTGTGCTTATAGGCCTGTTTATATACAGTTAAAACATGCATTTTCATTATTTCTTTATACATATGTATTATTTTCTTAGACAAGGCAGGGTTATTCTAATCAGTTCCAAGAAGTAATTTCCATCTTCTCCACCCCACACTCCTCCCATCTGAGTTTGCGCATTGGTTTCCATTTTTCCTGGGCCGGGGTCTTTGGAGGTCTTGGGGATGAAGATCGTGGGTCTTCCTCGCTGTGCCCTTTTCAACTTGGCTCAAAAAGTAACTTAAACTGGATTTGTTGGCAACTTGAACTGCTCTAATTAGCAAACTTCTACAGTTATCTTATTTTCTTGATATATTTCCTGATTCATCTTAGTTTTAGAAGCTTCAAGGCCAGGTACTGATAGCAACCATAACATATTCTCTGTAGCTAATAATTATGACTTCAACCATGCAGTCTATCTTTGCTACTTCAGCAAAAGCCTCTACAATTATTTTATTAACCCCTTCAGTGTTAGTTCCCTATTGATACTTTATATCAGCTATTGATACCTTATATCACACGTGCCCATTTTTATACACTCAGATCAATAGAAACCAGCATTTTTCTACAGATAATAACCTAAAGCTCTAATCATCAGCTTTGCAGTCTCTTGTTTCCTTCTAAAGATACCTTGCACACTTGTTTTACTACTCATGGTCTATGGGGAAGGGGCTTATGTAAGGGGCAGTCAGTAAATGGGCAAGGATTTTACTATGCTAATAAGCACAACGTTCATACAAAGTTGTTCTTTGACTTTTTACTTGGATTTATAGTGGGCTCCTGCTCTTCACTTCTTGGGTCATGGCTCTTGGCTCCTGCTGGTTTGGTTATTGACTCGACTTTCATAAATTCTGTTATTTGTCCTGTACTATACTTCACTGATTCAGTGCATTTTTAACTTTTATTCTTATTGGTACTTTATTTCAACAATGGGGAGTTGAATTTGTGAGCTGGACGCCTGACTCGGCACCATGGCTGGGGTACAGCCCGGCCCACCCAGTTCCTGCCGCGCTGAGGGAACTCCGAGATCTCAAGACGCCTTTGCAAGAGCGGGGTGTAAGACGGGACGTGAGACCCCCTCCGGTACAGATGCCCCAGCACCAGCGGCCGGGGATCCCGGCAGATACACCTCAGGGCAGCCGAAGAATCGCTGCGGAGTGCGGCTTCGGCCGCGGGGAAAGCGCTGCACGGGCCGGAGGTGCCGTACAGGGGCCCCGGGGGGCCGAGCTCGGGGAGCGCCCGCTCCTGGCGGCTGCGGGAACCGGGCGGGGGCCGCGCAGCACCCCGGCCGGGCGCGCCCCGGGACGGCCGCGACTCCGCCCGCTCCCGAGAGCGGCGGGGACGGGGCTCGGGGGGCGGGACGGCACCTCCGGCCCCGCCCGTGCCCCGCCCGGTCCCGCGCCGGGCAGAGCGGGCTCCCTGTGCCATGGATCCGCCCGAGGAGGTGCGGGCGCGGCTGGAGCGGTGCGGGCAGGGCCACCTGCTGCGGTTCTGGGCCGAGCTGGGCCCGGAGCAGCGCAGTGCGCTGCTGGCGGCGCTGCCGCCGGGGCTGGGCGAGCACTGCCGGCTGGCGGCGGCGGCCGGGGCCCGCCAGCGCGGCCCGCCAGAGCGCCTGGACGGCCGGATGGAGCCGCTCCCCGCCGAGCTTCTGGGCAGCGCCCGCCGCAGCGGCCCCGCCGCGCTGCAGCGCTGGGAGGCGGAAGGTGAGCGGGGCGCGGGGCCGCTGTCCCTCCGTCCCGGGGCTGGCCGGGGCCGAGCCCCTCTTCGGGGGCGGCCGCGTCCCGCCGAGCCCCAGCCCGGGGCAGCAGCCGCCTCCTGCGCTGGCACCGCGGGGCACCGGGCAGCCCCCCGCGCCGCCCCGTGCTGCCGGAGGTCGGTGCTCGGCGGGTCGGGCAGGGAGGGAGAGAGCCGGGGTCACGGCTGCACCCCGGCCCTGAGCGCCGGCAGCCGCTGCTCCTCGGCCGAGTTTGCACCCCGCGCTGTGAAATGCAGCGGGCCGGGGCAGGGGCTGAGGCCGTGTCTGGCAGGGAGAGGTGAACCTCTCTACAATTCCCTGACAGGCAGTTCAAGCCAGGTGTGTGTGAGGCGTCTGTCTCTCCTCCCAGCTAACAAGCAGTGGGACAAGAGGCAACAGCTTCAAGTTGTGCCAGGGGAGGTTCAGGTTGGATATTGGGAAAAATTTCTTCACAGGAGGGGTGTTCCGGCACTGGCACAGGCTGCTCGGGGCAGTCATGGAGTCACCATCCCTGGAAGTGCTCAAAAGCAAGTGGACATGGCACTCCATGATATTGTTTAGAGGGCATGGGGGTATTTTGTTGAAATGATTTTCAGTATCTGTCATGAAAAACACGAGTACTAAAGTACTTAAAGGGGCTCCAAGAGAGCTGGAGGGGGACTTTGGACAAGAGACTGGAGCGACAGGACAAGAGGGAATGGCTTCACACTGCCAGAGGGCAGGTTAGATAAGATATGATGAAGAAATTCTTCCCTGTGAGGCTGGGGCAGCCCTGGCACAGGTTGCCCAGAGAAGCAGTGGCTGCCCCCTACCTGGAAGTGATCACAGCCGGATTGGGTGGGGCTTGGAGCAACCTGGTATAGTAGAAGGTGTCCCTGCTGATGGCAGGGGGTGGAACGAGATGAGCTTCCATTCCAACCCAAGCCATTCTATGACTCTATAAGTCCCTGGGGAGGGTGGGAACAGGGAGGGGTTTCATTGCTGCTAAGTTGGGTCGCTGCCTTGGAGTGAGCTCCTAGCCCGCCGACAGGTGCAGAGTCTGGTCTCAGATTGGTGCTGATCCCCATCCACACTGTGCCGTGTGTGGCAGGAGGGTGATGGGATCTGGGAGCAGAATGGATGGGTAGTGTGAAAGAAGCCCAGGAAAGCCCATCATCTGTGTGTTTTGGAGCCTGGTAGATGCAGGCAACTTTCCTTAGTGACTGTGGGTGTGTGAAAGCTGGCATTCATGGGGGAGACCATGGCTGGATGCAGGGCAATGTGCTCCCTGCACAGCACACAGATCTTACATGGATATCCTCTGCTTTTTTCTAAGTGCATGCTCTATTTTAGCTATTTACAAACACTCATATGTGTCTTGCATCCTTCTTTATAAAATGTAACAGCACTGTTAAAAAATAATGATAAAATAGCCAGGAAAAACCGGCTGGAGTCACAGACATACTTGCCTAAATTTTGGTAAGTGGCTGCACAGCTGTGACCCAACCCTGCCAGTAAAGATTTGGGGATGTGTGGGCAGGGGAGTCAAAATTTCCAAACAGAAATAGAAGCATCATGGTCACAGGGCAGAGAAGCTTTTCTGCCGTGTCAGACTTCACCGACAGGGCTGAGTGGCGATGGAGGGTACATTAGCTGGTACAGTGAGTTGTGGAATGTTTTGGGTTGGAGGGGACCTTAAAGGTCATCTCATTCCAGTGTTCTGCCATAGGGAGGAACACCTTCCACTAGACCAGGTTGCTCCAAGCCCTGTCCAACCTGCCCTAAGGTCTCCCTGGAGCTTTCACTCCTCTAGGCTGAACACCCCCAGCTCTCCCAGCCTGTATCCAGAGCAGAGGGGCTCCAGCCCTTGGAGCATCTCCCTGACCTCCTCTAGACTCATTCCATCTGCTCTAAGTCTTCCTTATGTTGGTGTCCCCAGAGCTGGAGGCAGCACTGCAAGTGGGGTCTCACCTGAGCAGGACAAAGGGGCAGAATACCCTCACCACCGACTTGCTCCCCATGGTGTGGGATGAGCCCAGGACACATAGCTGGGGCATGCTGAGCTTCTCATCCATCCACGCATCCCCAATTCCCTCTCAGAAGGGCTGTTTGAGGTGGACACGGTGAGGAGGAAGGAACCCCCTGAACCCTAGAGGCAGATGGGGCTGGATCAGGGCTGCACAGTTGAATTAACAGTTTTGCCAGACTGTGTCATTTGACTTCCACCCTTGCCAGGCAGGTGAGGAGCTGGCACGTCTGCCTTGTGCTGCCAACCACAGCATGGAAAGGAAGGAAAGACCGGGACACCACTGCAGGCTGGCCTCACTGGTTGCCACCACTGCCTGCAGGAGCGCAGGTCTAGTGTGTTTGAGACCCTACCACTGTGCCCAAGTCACCTGTCCCTGAAGTCTAATGGCCCCAGGCCACCTCAGCCCTGCAGGCAGCCTGAATTTCTACTGGAAGGAGTACACACAGATCTTCTGTTTCCTTTTGGTTTGTTTTTATGATCCAGTTTAATGTTGGAGAGGGAAACCAGCCCTCGGTTTTATTTTCTGGAGGAGGGCAATCAGGAGCAAGACTTTATGCTGCTGAACCTGGGCATTGCTGCATGTCCCTGCAGACATGGCCTTGTCCCCAGCAGTGTTCCTGTGTCCCTGCATGGCATTTCCCAGTAGAACTAGTGTCATGGGCACAGGCTTTGTGGGATCATGGATCACTGAGAGGATGCAGCTCTGAAAGGCCCTTGTTTGCAGTGAGTTGCTTGTGGCGTTGAGCAGGATGGGAGCAGATGAGACATCCTGACCTGATGCACAGCATCCCTGAGGCTGCATGGCCAGTGCAGCCTGTGGCTGCAGGGTCATGGCCACCCCTGAGAGGAGCTGCTCTCTGCTCTGTCCACGTGTATCTGAGGTCCCAGCAGCTCCCACCTGCACTGTGTCCCTCAAAGACTGAACAGCTGAAATGTCTTTTCCTTCCCCCTCCCCCTTTTTCTATGGTAAAAAGCAATGATTAAAAGAACCAGACAACTCAAAACTTGTCTTGGGAACACCTGAGGTATTTTTAGTAGTTAAAAAAATAATGCCACTCTTCTTGTCTCTGAGATGATAAAAGAGTCTAGTCAGATTTGCTTTCAGATTTTAAAAACCAACATTTAGGAATCACATTTTCCAGGCAGCCTTAGATATAATGGTATATCAAGCCCAGACACTTTTACATTCTGTCAGTGTTACATTAAAGAAATCTAAGCCTTGGCTTAGTCCCATTTCATCAGTTGATGAACCATTCTGGTTATCTGACTGCTTTGCAAAATTGAAAAGTTTTGAGTTTTCTTTCCTTGCTGACTGCTCTTGTAATGGGGCTGATGTTCCTGTTCAGCAAGAGAATTCTGTTTGCTCTTGCAAGATCAGTCTGTTCTTCCTGCAAAATCTATTTTTGTTTTTTTACTTTCTGTGCACCATAGGACTGATTGCAGCATTGGTGGGTATCTCAGCAGCCAACACATCTTCCCTTTTCTGTTTGGTTGAGCTGTTTGTATTTCATATGCTGCAGAAAATAAGGTGGATTTTTTAAAAGTGGGTAGATCTTTCCATTTGCTCCAGGACTGTGCAGCAGGATGAGTCAGTTCTTAGGAACTTTAGTTGTGAATATTGGTAGTTTTACATTTGGGAAGTCACAGCAGAGCTACGTACTCAGTTCTTGGGGATTTTTCATGGTGACCTGAAATGAGAACTTGGAAACCCTCTCTGGGTTGTAGGGTTGCACCATAAATACTGGGAATGCCCTAAATGATTGAAAGGAGTTCTTTTGCCGAGTTGTTCATGTGTGCCATGGTCAGCCCTCTCCTGGATTATTGCCCTGTCAGTCTGATGGATTGTGGCAAGAGAAAAAGAGTGACACCGTTGATGTTATCAGTAATATTGCTTTGAGCCTGGGTTCATCCTGCTGAGGTTGAAGTTTCAGTCTCCGCAGTGAGAGGGGAGATGGGTGTGAGATACCAAATCCCCCTTGGGCAGATCCCATCCTCTTGTCACTGCATGGAAAACTGAGAACTTCCATCTCCCTTGGGACATCCACATTTCAGTGGGGTGATGCCGGCTGTGGCATCCACAAGCCATGGCTGAGGATCGCAGCCACTTGATGCCGCAGGACAAAGTGGGGACCTTGCTGACTTTCCCGATACAGTGTTCATTCCAGAGTGTCAAATGAGTGATGCCCTTGGTTGTGGTCTTTGGTCTGCATAAACTTCTAATTTGAGATCTGTGGGATGCGGTCCGTTGCATCAGAACCTGATTGTGTGTGTTGGTGTGAGCCCAACAGGACTGGGAGGGGATGGAGAGCCTGACTTGCTCTCGTGGTGGGTGAATCTCAGTTGCACTCCAAAGCAGCAACCCCTGTGCTGCAGCAACTGAGACCAGAAAATGCTGAGTTCAAACCTCAAGCAGCTTTGATTTAAATCAATGTGAAATAGTTTACTCAAGCAATTTCAGTTCTAGATTATTTTTAATAAAAATAATTATTAAAAAATGTTTTAACTGCCCATCTCATAGAATCACAGAATGGTTTGGGTCGGAAGGCACCTTAAAGATCATCTTGTTCTAACCCTCCTGCGCTTGGCATGGATGCCACCCCCTAGATCAGGTTTCTCAGGGTCCTGTCCAATCCTCACTCCTGTGGCCTTGTGATCCCAGAGGCTGTTCTGCCACAGAGCCACGGCCAGGCTGCGGAACCAGCTCCCTTCCCTGTGCTTGGGCATCACCAGTGTCTTGGGAAAGGGTGTGTGTTGGCAGAAACATTGTGTTACTGCTGTGGTGGGACTGAAACTTGTAAGTATGGGGAGGGGAATAGTGTCATGGACAACTTGAGTTTGGTTTTATTAGTGAAAGCTGCGTTTCTGAACAGAATTAAAACAAAGCCATGTTGTTAGAGTAGCAGCAGTTGGTATTTTTCCACTATTGCTCATTTAAACAGTCAATTACTTAAAGATTAGCATAAAGCCAATCCTGTTTTTCTTCTAATTCAATCTCTTTGGTCCCTGTGTCTTTCAGTCTAAATCAGGAATGTTTTGGCTCCAGCTGTGGTTAATGTGGGGTGTTTGCTGGAGGCTGGGCTGACAGATGGGCTGTCCTGGGCTGCAGGAGCAGTGGCATCTTGGCGGTATGTGGTTGCAGAAGGCCCTGATAGCTACTGCAGCAGAGCTGTGGCTTCTGACCTGGGTAGGCCCAGCACTCCTTGCATTCCCAGAGGAAAAATTTCCCCGAGGAAAAATCTTTCTCACAGTTGTCTGTCAGTACTATGATAACGGCTTGGCAGAAGGCAGGGAACAAAGTCTAAGATTGAGCCTAATGTTTATGATGTGCTCTGCTTCTTCACCAGCTTCTGGACTTACTTGGTTTGTCAGGAGCAATGGTTTTAATTAGATTGGGAGAGGTGTGGCTTCTGCAGGCTTGAGCGTGTTATTAGTCCTGACTGCAGCTATGCTTGGCTTACATTTAAGCTGGAGCACAGGTACAGATAGTTGATTAAGGCAGATTCCAGAAATGCTCATGCTTTACTGAAGATGAGACTTGGCTTCTTTGGCATGTAGAAATGTTGGTGATAAGGGACTTCTGGCAGTCTCTAGCCCAACTGCCACAGGGAACAGGACTGTATGCCAGGTCAGCTATCGCTTTACCAAAGTAAGCCTTGAAAACTTTAAGGGACATCCCCTACCTCTCTCGATATCTTTCCCAGTGCTGCACCACCTCCCTAGTAAAGACTTTGTATCCTAATAAGTAGTTTGAATCTCCTGCAGCTCATGGCTCTTGCCTGTTGTTGCACCATCTGCTGCTTTAGGTGAGGAAACTGCTGCATCCAAGAGATGAAATGAATTTTTACCTGTGTGTGCAGTGTCATGTTTCTCTCTGAGCTGTCAACATTGAACTGGAGGCTTCTAGCTGCTTCCTGAGCTTTGCAGAAAGGCTCAGAAGAGCATGGGATGTTGGTTGCTTTGGAGGTTCTTATGTTCCCTTGGGCTTCTTTCTTGTGTTCAGGCTTGCATCAGATCTCTCAGAACAAGGTGGCAGTGCTGCTCCTGGCTGGAGGGCAAGGAACCCGCTTGGGAGTGAGCTATCCCAAGGGCATGTACAACGTGGGGTTGCCCAGTGGCAAGAACTTGTATCAGATCCAAGCAGAAAGAATCCGCAAAGTGGAGCAACTCGCTGGCCGTAGACATCGCTGCAAGTGTGCCATCCCCTGGTAGGTGACCCAGAGCTAGACCTCCTGTGGAGGGCTTTCTATTTTCCAGTCTTGCCCATGTTGTCTTCTAGAAGCACTGAGCTGGTTGCTGTACAGACAGGTCAGGGGGGAGGCTTTTGTTGGCAGGATTTGCGATGCCAGTGCCTGGAGGAGGGTGTACAGGGATGGGAGGAGGCAGGTCTGTGTCTGCAAACCTGAGGGATCAAGTGCTGCCCTTGCATCACCGACCATGACCCTGACTGCTGTACTTTGCTAACTTTCCAAGCACAGGCCCTGGCAACACTGTAAGCTGCACTTTTCAGTGATTTTTTTGGATGCTTCATAAGAAATTTCATCCATATCTGCTTTCTCAGATTCCTGCATGGAGGACCATCTAGAGCTCACTTTCCAAGCCCCTCTGCCTCCCCTTGCCCATAATCTCTGCCACAGCAAAAAACCTTTTGCTTCTGGTTCAGGCCTCCTCCTGTTGTCACTGTTCACAGTTGCTGATTCTGCTGGCTGCTGGTGGCTTTCAAAACAGACCAGCTCTGGGTAAAGTGCAAAATGTGAATTCCCCACGGGATGTGATGGGTGAGAGGAAGGCACTGCAGATGCTTCTGGGAATGT
Organism: Anabacerthia variegaticeps; assembly: GCA_035583185.1. Classification (NCBI taxonomy): domain Eukaryota; kingdom Metazoa; phylum Chordata; class Aves; order Passeriformes; family Furnariidae; genus Anabacerthia; species Anabacerthia variegaticeps. Next base: position 11,290,762 of record JAWWEW010000038.1, read on the forward strand.
TTTCTGCTAAGTGCTCTTTGTTAGACTATGAAGAGGTCTCTTTATGGAATCAGTGTCTGGTCTGAGGCAGGGCTTGGGCAGAGCGTATGAGGGCTTCAGGGTACCACACTGTTTTACAAATTGATTCATGTATTGTTTCCTCATGGAATATGAGTCCATATGTGCTTCGTAGTGAAGCCTTGCATGCAGGACCTGAATTGCAAATACACCATCCCTGGGGCTGCTGGAAGCCAGGATGAATTATTTGCAAGATGCTACATCTACTGATAATGTTTCTGGTTCCTGTTTTGGGGATGAGGAGGCAGTTGAGGCAGTGAACTGCTGCAGTATACCTGAGCCTAGGCTGTGCTGTGCTGCAGAGATGTAAATTGTGGGTCTTTGAGGTCCAGGCTGTCCTGTGCCAGGGATGGATTCCACTGTCATGCTGGCAGAGGACTCTCTATTCCTATGCCAGTGGTTGTTGAAGAGCTTGACAGGTAGATGATAAGGATGGCTTTTAGCCACTAGTGAAGGGGTATAGTGGAGGGAAAGAGAGAAACAACATGGAGCTGAAAGGAGAGGAGGAAACAGAAAAACTTAAGAGAAAAACAAACCATGCAGCCAACATATGGAAGTACTGCTTTTTTACTTGGCACTGAAAAGATGCTGGCAGAGTAAGCTGGTCAGTGTTTCTTTAGACACCTAACATCAGTTTGAATCTAGGGTGAACGAGGCTGTTGTCTGCCCTCTACCTTGTTTTCCAGCTCATCCAGATATCCAGATATTGCTCACATTTAGGGCGAGGCTCTTCTGTCTGGAGCTAAACCTTTTGGTAGAATTATGCACAGGACGCCGTGCAGCCTTCCTGCAGAATGAGTTCTGAAGGAGAGCCATTGTGCACAGTTGCTCACTACAGGATGCTGCAGTTTCTCGTTTCACACTCATGGGGTTCCTCCCTTTTGTGTTCCATTTGTAGTTTTGTCTTTCACTTGGGCTGTTCTTGCTCACTGCCCAGCCCCCATTCCTACCCAGGTACATCATGACAAGTGAGTTCACGCTGGGGCCGACAGAAGAGTTTTTTGTACAACACAACTACTTCACCCTGGATAGATCCAACGTGGTCATGTTTGAACAGAGGATGCTGCCTGCTGTCACCTTTGATGGGAAGGCCATCTTGGAGGAGAAGGGGAAAATTGCTATGGCTCCAGGTACCAGCTGTTTGTTCTTGCATGCTGCAGTACTGTCACATGTGTTGATAGTTGCTACTGGCCATCTGCCAGCCTGGGCACACGGAGAAGGCTTTGGGGGTTAGGGTTAATGCTTCCAGTTAGTGTGGCAGGGTTCTGTAAAATGTTTCAGGCTGGTAATCAGGAGTGTAGCAATCTTTGTTTAGTTCTTGCTGGAGATTTGCCTACAGCATATGTTTTTTATCAAAGTCTGGAAGTATTGGCAGGATTAGGGGTAGTGTGGCTACAGGTTAGGCAAAAGGTGCATTGGCAGAGGTGTGTGTGAGGTCCCTGGGGTGCTGCCTCTTGGGGTGAAGATGTCAGGAGCTGGGCTCCTGCTCAAGGCTGATAGCTGGAAATAGGTAAAAAAGCAGCAAGAATATTAACTCTTTCCAAAATGACAGCAATGTCTTGCCTTGTAAGGTTCTCCTCTTAACTTGGAGATGCTAAGAGACTCAGTGAAGGCAGCCTGGTTGGGACAGTATTGGGACAGGGATGGGGTGTTGCAGCTGCAGAGTGGTTTTCCTGAGTGACAGCAGTATCCAAGGAGGAGCTGTGAATGGGTGATCTGTCATGAACAAACATACAGGTGTCTCTTGTGCAGCTGCAGTTCAAACCTTTAAAAAAGCATTGGGAAGTTGTGGGGGGAAGATAAACAGAGAATAAGATTATTTTAGTCTTTCTCCAAGATGAGTTTTAAATACACTTTTGCCTTGCACTGGAGGAGAATTGAAACAGATTTTTACACCCTCTGCAAAATGTTTTGCCCTTTAGTGTTCTCCCTCTGAGGATCTTACTAGCCTTCATAAAGTCTCATAATGCTGCTCAGTGAGGCTGGTCCCCGTGGTCCCACTCTTGCTGGTGGGATGAGCTGGGGTGAAGAGAGGAACATGCTCACCTGAACTGTGTGTTAGAGTTGGAAATAAAATCTGGTAGCACTGACTCTTGGCTAGAAGGCATTCCCTGCTCGCTGTTCAAGAAAGTTTGTTCAGGACTTTCTGCTTTTGCTCTGTTAACTGCAAAAACACCCCAGCCCAAAGTCACTAATGAGCCAAGGAATTCTCTTTTCTCTTGCATTATAGACGGCAATGGTGGCTTATACCGTGCTTTGGTGGATAATAAGATCTTGGATGACATGAAGCAGCGTGGAATCCAGTATGTCCATGTATATTGTGTGGACAATATCCTCGTGAAAATGGCAGATCCGGTCTTCATAGGTTTCTGTGTTTCCAAAGGGGCAGACTGCGGTGCAAAGGTGAAGCAGTGCTAACGCTGGGCTGGTCTCCCACAGGGAGTTAGGGTAGCTGCTGGCTGGGGGGGAGTTTACATGACCTGGGATGTTCCGTCCTCTGCCCATCAGCAGAGGACTCTGTTCTTCCCAGAGAACTGTGGAAAATAAATTTCAATTAGAGCAGGGACTGTAGCTGTACAGCAAACTACAGAGTGGAATTGCTTCCCCTCTATGCCCAGCCCTTTCTACAAAGCCACTTGGGCAGTCTAGAAGCTGTATTGGACTGGGCTGTATTTTGTAAGTGCACCTCTAAGTCTAACATTTCTTATGCTTTGCTGTGGAAGATGGGGAAAGCCAAACCAGCTTGGATTTTGTCACCCTAAAGCAGCAGGTGTCTGAGGAGAAGTTTATGTTACTTTAGTCATTAGCATTGTTCATGCAAACATCAAGGCTAATAGCTGCAAACAGCTTTCATTAAACGCCAGGTCACAGTCCTTGATAAGAGAAGTATGCCCCCCCCAGCATGCCGATGGCTTTTAACTGGTTTGTCTTATGAGAAACTGTGCAATTAAGTGGTTGAGTACTGGGGTTTATGCTCTGTTGTTGGGCACAGTGTGCCTCCAGGCTGCTCTGTACCCCCTGAACTGCCCTGCCCGTGCTCCTGAGGTGCTGGGGGGGTCAACAAGCAACAGTCCTGAAGGATGTGTGTGGGAGTTGGAACAGTGCTGGGATTTTCTTCTTCCTTGTCATGTGTCTTGTCTTGTGGCTGCAGGTGGTGGAGAAGGCCTACCCCACGGAGCCTGTTGGGGTGGTGTGCTGTGTGGATGGGGTGTACCAGGTGGTGGAGTACAGCGAGATCAGCCTGGAGACCGCACAGCAGCAGTGCCCTGAGGGGGGACTGATGTTCAGTGCTGGCAACATCTGCAACCACTTCTTCACTGTTGAGTTCCTGGAAAGAGTGGCCCAGTAAGTCCCAACAGACCTGGTGGGCAGCTATGCCACCCAGAAATGCCTCCAAGAGCAGATGTTCCAATTTTCCACTCTGTAATTTCAGTTATGAGTACCTCCAGTGCTGCCTTTCACTTTTTCTCTCTTCCTAACGGTTCCAGAGAGCTGTATCCCCTCTCTGACAGCCCCAGCATGCTCCTCAGGCTCTACCCAAGGAAGAGGTTCACACTTTCCTTGGTCTGCAGGGGTGAGCAGCTGTACGGGCTGCAGTGTGGTCAGTGATGCAGCCCCACACCAAGGGTTTCCAATGGGAATGTCACCCATGCCATCCCTTGGGACAACAGAGTTTGCAGGAGAGAGTGAAGTTACGGGTGGACTCTGCAACACCTTGGTGTTAGGAAATGGAAATGTGATGCTGGGCATTTAGTGAGCAGCTTTATGACCTTCCTGAAGAGCTTGATCCACCCTTGGATGAGGGATCTGCTCTTCTCCATTGTCATCCCAGTCATAACAATTTGGGTTGCCTTTTTTTTTTTAGCCTCTGCCTGCAATTTCAGCTCGATGCAAAGTCCTCCCTCTTCTCTTGACTGTCATGTCCCATTTATACAGGGAGAGCCACTGGCCAGGCTGCTCTGCTTAGGGAAGTGTTTCCTGGATGTGACTTGGATCACTTGGGAGACAGCAACACCACCAGCAGCTGTGAGATGACTCAGTGCAGTAAAAAGCCATCTGCTTCCCACAAGTGTATTGCTTGTTTTTCCTAAGTGGGCATGAAGTAAATGAAATTGTTTCTTCTCCTTTTGCAGGAAATATGAGCCGCAGCTGAAGCATCATGTAGCCATAAAGAAGGTGCCCTACATTGACGAGGAGGGAAATCTGGTAAAACCGCTAAAACCAAATGGGATAAAGCTGGAGAAGTTTGTGTTTGATGTGTTCCAGTTCTCTAAGTTAGTGGCAGACATGATTTTACTTTTTTCCTTCCCTTCTCAATGTTTGTTTGAATGATTGTAGGTTGTAACAGGCCATGCGAGGGAGTACGTTGTATTTGTGGGTGGCTTTTTAGGAGGGCTGTTGAATCTAGACCCTGCTCCCAGACTGGTCATCTTGCCCAGTATGTGCTTGCTGTTCTGACCTCTGCCAGCCTGGGAAAAATAAAAGGAAATGGAGTGCAAAGCACATGAAGTCCATGTTGGAGTGTTCAGACTTGCAAAAATTGAGTCTTTCAGGATTGTGGCTTCCATGGTAACTGCAGCTCTGGTTATGTTTTTGCATGCTGTTATGCTAGGGCTCAGCTCACACCCTTTGTGCTTGGAAAACAGTTTGCTTAGGCACCACAGGGCCAAGTTCCTGTTGTTGTGGGAACTCTCAGTGTTGACTTGCCAAGCTCTACAACATAGCTGGGAATGCTCTGCCATATGCAGTCTAGGGGTACTTGTACCTAGCAAATGTGGGATTTTAATATTTTAGAAATTTAGCATAAGTGTTACAAAACCTATTTTGCAAGGTCTCAAATTCAGCAGTGAAGATTCCATTTTAGGCTTAAATAAATGGCAAAGAGAGACCTCAGACAAACTGAATTATCTTTGTTTGGGGATAGTATTTCTTTTTTTTAGAAGATTTTCTTTAGGATCAAGGGCTCAAGGTTTAAACCAGTCTCTGTTTCCTGACATGCGTTCAGTAAAGTAGTATCAAACCAAAGGCAAAAGCAGGGTGATGCAAAGAGTGCTGAGTTCTGAGCTGTCTCAGGACTTACTTGCATGCGGTGATTCCTTGTGGTTAACACCTCAAAACTAGCTTGGCAGATATGCTTCACACGTGAAGTGCAGAAACTAACAGATACTGCTGTGGGGCTTTTTAAATTTGCATTCTGATTTCTGGTAAACAGCTGTACTTAATGTTTATGTGTGAGGCCTTCCATACTGCTTGTTTGTCCCTGGGAACTCGTGTCCTTAGTTGGTCCTTACCTACAGACTCCCAAGCAGAATGGCCATTTTTTGGGGTACTCTGCAGTGAGTACACAGCTTGCAGTGTCTGAGCTATGGGCAGCTTTGTGCTCTGAGCCTCCCAGTGACTGGAGAGGTTTCTGTAGAATCTCTGCAGAACTGTTTCTACTCTCACCTGAGTACAACCTCCAGAAAGTCAGAAAGCTACTGTTATGTTCCCAAAGAGACAAGGCTTCGTGTGTTTTTCCATCCTACAGGCCCGGTATCCCTTGGCTCTTCAGATGGGCAGTGGGCTTCCCTTGGCTTGACTGCCCCAGGCTGCATACATCGCTGCTCCTTAAAATATGTATGAGCCTTTCCCCATGAATGTTGTTGTTGCATTAGCAGTGCTGATGACTAGCTCTGGTTTTCGTGATCATTGTTCTCTCCCCTTTGTTGGTAGAAATTTTGTGGCATTTGAAGTTTTGAGAGAAGAAGAGTTCTCACCACTAAAAAATGCAGACACTGCTGACAAAGACACTCCTACCACTGCTCGGCAAGCCCTTCTGGCCCAGCATTATCGCTGGGCTCTCAAGGCTGGGGCCAGATTTGTGGATGAAAATGGTTGCAGGATACCAGAGAAACTCAGGTATGAACCTCAGTGGCACTCTCTGCAGCTTCAGGGACTGCCCAGCTGTGCCAGCTGTCCAACAGCAGGTGCTCGGATCTTCAAAACCGGGTGTTAGCATAGCCACAGGGTGGCTCAGTGATTTTCACTCAGCTGGTCCTCTCTGGATGTGCAGATTGATGTCTATGACAGCTCCTGCTCCTTTAGTGACTGTGGGTGCTCCAGGCAGTTAGCACAAAGGGGCTCTGGGTGTTATCTCTGGCAGATTCCTCCCCTTGGGGTCATGAGTTGACCCCCTCCTGTAGCACCACTAAACAAGGCCAGCCTTTTCTGTCACTCTGGATTTAGCCCGCCCACGGAATTCTAATTTGTAGGACCTGCCACCTTTTCTGAATGTGGCCCTAACAGAATTCTCAGGTGGGCTTAGGGATTGACTATTAGAGTGATGACCAATTCGATACTTCCTGTGTCATGTGGAGTGGGAAGTTGCTTTTACTTCATGGGATCATTAGTTCATTAACTCATAGTTCAATAAGCTCACAAGCTGTTAATTTTACTTGAAAAGGACCTCTATAAAAGTGATGCTCTGGTTTTGGTGAGTAACACTTGGGACCTGCTAATTCCATTTTATTTTCACACTTTGTGTTCATATAATGTCTGGTGCATGTGACTGTAACAAATGTCTTATCCTTCTGGATATCCTACCCTGGATAGTCTTTTGAAGAAGATGCACAGGTTTTTAAGCATAGCAGGAAGTTAATTCTGTGTTCTCTTCTCTAGTCTCTCAGGAACTGAAGATCCTCCGACTGTGTTTGAGATTTCTCCATTAGTGTCTTACTTTGGAGAGGTGAGAATAACTATCTGTGGGGCTATTTTTAAGAGTGTGCAGGTATGCATCTGATGTGCTTCTAAACAGAGGTGACTTCTTTAGCCTGGGCTTGCTGACAAATGGTCAGATCAAGGGAACTGGGACTTGGGCTCTGTCTTCCATTTCTGTTTCCACTATGGGCATTCAGCATTTGTTCACTCTCAGTTTCAGCCATCTGTACAATGAGATTTGCAGTGAGGCTGCAGTTTCATTAAGACTCACAAGCACTTTGAGACCTTCTGAATGAAAAGTGTAGAATATTAAAATTACAAAATCTGCGTTCTGTGCTCATTTGTGCCTATCTCCCACAGTGAGTGAATACTGACTGAGAAGGGAGATATGTGCATTAGCTTTAGGGAAACAGTTTCTCAAGTTTGTCCCTCTGAAAATAATTGATCCTGAGAAACCTGTAGTAGTGAGAAGAGGATCTTCCCTGTGTTGGACAGAGAGAGTGAGAAATAGTGGATTGCAGGAAGATACGCTGGCAGTGTGGGGAAGGGTTTTCATGAAACCTTACACTTTTGCTAGGTTTCCACGTGTATTAACTTGCAAGCCAGCGACCTGCATTAGGTGTATTCCTCAACATGTGCAGGTAGCAAACTTGTCACAATTGATAGATTGTGAGAACAAGATGAACACAAGGCAATTTAAGCTGACTTTTCTTTGCTGGGATTATTCTAATGTTAGCTAAGGACACATCTTCCCATGTTAGCTCCTCCCCAGGAAGCTTGTTTCTGAGATTGTGTTTTACAGTTCATTGGCGCTACTCCTTCATGAACCCCAGGCTTGGGGCTGAAATGCTCTCCATCCCTGGGAAAACTGTTGCTATTGTCTGTCCTGCCTGTGACCTTTATCTGTCATTCTTTGAGGACTTAAAAATAGCGCAGCTGATCCATCTGATGCATTTACAGCCTAACAATACTGTTCTCACACATTCTCAGGGTCTGGAGGCATACCTGAAGAACAAAGACTTCCCTTCTCCCTTTGTACTCGATGAAACCAAAGTGGAAATACTGGAAAATTCTTGAAGAGGAAAGCCTTTCCCCCTCATCAGATATCTGTTAGTCAGATCCATTATAAGAACTGACATTATTAAAATGTCAGCTATGAAGTGCATTATAAAAAAAATTGCATTGCCGTGTCTGATTGATGCCAAATCCTCACAGCAGCTGTGTTTACACACATGTTCATGCTCCCCAGTTCTGTTTGGTGACTTTGAAGGCTGGGCCTCTTAGCTCAGTCTGTTTTATACACCTGGATGTGAGTGAGGATTAACACCTTCCAGGTGCTAAACAGATCTTAAATTTCTTTTTTGCTGTGCTTATGAATATAGGAAAGAGCCAGCCAGGCCTAATAACTAAGCTTTGCATTCAAGAAGATTAAATCTCTTCAGTGCACTCTTAGGTATTTTGTTTGTGCTGGTGTGGTTGGTTTTTTTTTTGGATTTGTTTCTAAACTGTGTGCACAGCTGCAGTCAGTTTGATGCCCCATCCTGAGAAATATGGAAGGACTTTGGGTACTGAGGGCTTTCGCTCCAGTGATCCATCTTTTCTCTAATCCTGTGATGATTAGAAGATCCAATTCAGCAATTGCATCCTCTAAACATATCATACAGAGTCTGCTGTAGGGATGTTGCTGTCCCTAAGCATTGCTTAAGGTTTGGACTCCAAAGCAGTCTGACTAGTTTTGTATCTGGGCTTGCTGGTGTCTTGCTTAGACTGATTGCTTCTGACAGCTGTAGTGACCTGGGGTTTTTTAATTTAAAAAAGAAAAAAAAGCTGATGAGAATTTTTTTCACAACCCTCCGCTCTTCCTGGCTATAACAAACATTTGTTTTCCTTTCTGTTTCCTGTTTAATGTATTCCATATCCCTCAGATGGAGCTCTCTCCAGGTTCCCGAAAGTAGCAAGAGGAACAAATCCCAATGGTAGAATTGAATGCCTTGCTTCAACAGTTTCTGCCCAGGTGGTTTTCCAGCACTCTTTCACTTATGAAATAATTCCTTAGATGCCTTACTTTTAAATATATTACTAACTGTAATGTTAAGATATGTGTCAGCTAATGAAGGATCAGAACATATGTAGCATGTGAACTCAGTCCTGGCCAAGGGATTCCAGGATGGCAGTGATCCACCAGTGATTGTTCCTGTTCAGCCTTTGGCCACTGTTCCAAGAAGCTCATGCCCACCTGCTGCAGAACCTGCGCTGAGCACACCTGAGTTGTTTCAGCGTTGGTGAGGATGCACTCACTGGTGGCTGGCCTTTGCTTCAGGAGCCCTCTATACTTTTCCCCTAAACCTGGTGCTAGGGAAGATGACGAGGAAGATGCCTCATCTGAAATGTTATTTCATGGATCAGCTTCTACTAAGGAATTGCTAATGATATTTCATTAAGCATAAATAACTACTATGGCTTTCTGCAATTCCTGATGTGAAGCTCTATTCAGAATGTTGGGGAAGTATAAAAATGTCTTTGAGAGTAAATACAGCTTGTAAGTAGGCTCAAGTTTTCCAAAGCAAGCATCTAAATGTCAGTATCAGAGTTTTTGGTTATAAACTGTTTCTGCATGAACTTGAGTAACAAGCCTTCCACACATGCAGACCTAGCTAATGGCAGTTCTGATTACCTCAGTGGGCATGTGCAGCCAGTAATTCCCATTTTTAGTATAAATGAAGCATTTGTCATTGACAATCAGTTCTGTAGTCTTTTTGCACAGTGTTTCTGTGGTACATTCCATTTCTGTCAGTCAAGTTTTATGTCTGAGAAAAAATTGTGTTGCATCTTTGTGAGTATTGCTTGGCAATTCTGGCACATGCTTGTTTTACATGGCACTGTGCTGTAAGGAAAGATTTCTTTTGCTCTTTCTAAAGTGCTTTGTCTTTTGAAGCTTCACTTCCCACGTACACAGCTGCGGATATGGTTTTCAAGAAGAAGCTGAATTAGAATGCTGAATGCCTTATCTGTTGGGCTTTTTCTTTTTTTTCCTATGACTTTACATTTTACACTGGAACATAGAAAGAATTTTGAGAGAACTATTAAAAAGGGAAGTCCATCCTGTTTGTAACAAAGTCTTAGTATGCATTATAAAGTGACAAAAGTACCTGAAACAAAGGGAAGTCCTGTAGTACTCGAGAAACTTCTGGACACCTAAATAGTTTTACAATAAAGATGTTACTGTGATTTCTATGTATCTGTCTATGTTTCTTGTCTGTGACAACACATGTTGTCTTTGTCCCTACACGTTGTGGGTGTTGTCACCACAGCTGTAGGAGAGTGTCAGCAGTGGTATGGCTGGAGGCTGAGTGCCCATGCTTGCTTGAGATTATGGAGGATGTGGAACTGAACAGAGTGTGATTCCTGAAGGGGTTTGATGCCATGGGGTCTATTTTTTCATCAGAAAACAGAAGATTGTGTTCTTGTCTGCAATCCTGTTTATTTTTTTCCCAAGCTTTTCAGCTCAGTTTACTGAGGAAAGGGAGTTTGTGGGTGGTGGTTGGTTGTCTTATTTAAAGTCGATTTGAGCGATCTGGCTCTGAGCCAGGCTCCTGCAGCTGAGCACTTGCTGGAATGCAACTTTTGCAGTGACAAACGTTTTAAACAGGCTCTATTTATAACACAATCAGTAGGGGAAGTCACTAATCTGTCACAAATGGCCTGTTGTCCTGTTTTGGGGGCTTAGTGCTGAACCAAGCAAATATCAGATCTTCCTTTCTTAGCTATTCCCAGCCATGTTTCTCTCTTGACACCCTTGTGAAGGCTGCTAGCAGGTTTAATGTGTTTTTAAGGCACGTGGATAGCTTCCTCTGATAGGAAAATGAATACTAAAAATGAATGTATGCTTCAGGCATCTTAAATTGTTCCTCTGCTTGTTTATGCGGTGTTTGTATCTACCAGAATTTTTGCTTGCTTAGTTTTCTTAATCATTAAATCATTAAATGCTCAGAAAACAAAAATTTTATCTGGAAGATTAGTGTGAGGTGGCTTCCAAATGTAAAGGCACAAATTATGTGTGCTAACCTGCCAGTTAGGCACGGCTGGAGGTGAATTCAATGCCAGGACTTAAAGCAGCAGTCTTAAAGCAGCTGCTTCAATGCTGCCTTCATCCTGTTGGGACTAGAAACCTGAGCTAGAAGTAATGGTTATTACAAACCTGGTCCTGCTGTGGCTCTGAAGATGTACATCACTAAACAATGCTCTTTATACTCCCACTAATAACATCCCTTCTCCTCAGGGAAGATTCAGGGAACTATTTTTGCACAGGCTGGGGGTTTGTGGAGGAGGAGATGTGGGATGAATGCATCCTGCTGAGTACCAAAAGTCAGTGCTAGGTCTTACAGAAGTCTTACATAGCTGTTTTAAGTTGCTTTTCACCCCCTAACATACATCCTCTCACAGATTCCAGTTGTCTGCTCTCAGGCATTGCCTGCTGTAAAACTGTGTCTCAGGTTCTCAGTGGCAGCTGATGATGACATCAGACAGCTCTTCCCTGTCCTCTCGGAGTCAGCAGCTGCCCCCGCACCCTCCTCGTGTCGGGCCGCTGGGCCGGGGCTGAGGCCTCACCACGGGGGCTCCTCCGGCTCCGTGGGAGCTGCGCCTTCCCGGCCTCGCCTGATGGGGGCTTGCAGGCCACCTACTGAATTGATTTTCCTTAGAACCATCCATATGCACGTCTTCATTTATGGTTCTTCCGTGCCAGTGTTTCTGTGACTGCTCTACGGGTTGTAATCTCACTACACCGAGGGTTCCCGGCCTCTCCTTTGCCTCACTGCCTGCGCCGTCATCTCCGCTCCTCCCTGGGCAGGGCCCGGCTCGGCGGGGAGCGCAGGGGCAGCGCAGGACAAGGGTCAAACCAACGCCGCACACCGGCCCCGGCCCGAGGGGGCCCGCCCGGTGCCACCGAGCGCGGACGCGCCGGCGCCAGAGCGGCACCGGAAGCGGCACCGGAAGCGGATCCCGGAAGCGGCCGCTCCGTCCCGCGGGGCGATGGCGGCCGGCGGCCCCTGAGGCGCCGCAATGTACTCGGGAGCCGCTGCCGTCGCCACCGCGGGGCCGCCGCGCCGGGACTTCATTTCCGTCACCCTCGGCCCGGAGGAGGCGGTCGGGGCCGGCGGCTACAACAACAGCAAGGCCTGGCGGCGGCGCTCCTGCTGGCGGGTGAGAGCCGCGCGGGGAACTGTGCGGTACCGGCGGTACCGCCGGGCTCGATGTGGGTTCACCGGACGATGAGGGAGCGCTGTAGGGCCGGGCGATCAGGGGTGTCCCCGGGCTTGGACTGCCCTGGGGCACCTGCCTTAGGCCCCCCCGTTTCGAGCTGAGCGGGGGCCGTGGCTGTGGGCCCTGGGGTCGGCTCTGCTCTCGAGGGGCTACTCCGCGGCGGGTGGGGGTGCGTGGGGCGCGGGCTGGCTGAGGGACCTCCAGGTCATTTCTTAATTTTCACGAACAAAGCTGCGGCGGGGGAAATACGGTAAAATTCTGCGCTCTGCTAGTGGACATTTGGGGGGCAATTCTGCGCTCGCCAGACAGAAATGAGGAGAGCGAGATTTGGTCTCCCTTCCTTTGTGCCCTGTTTTAAGGCTTGGAGGGGGAGCCCTCTCTTTTGCCCTAGGAGGGTAAAGGGGACGGTTCTGCTTTCTGTGGGAAAGCTGAGTGTGAGGAGAGGGGCCCCCTGGCAGAACTGTTGGGAAGTGACCATCTGGTCTTGTAGGTAGGGAGTGGGCATGCGGCTTTACTGAGAGTGGGAGTCTTGGGCCCAGAGAGTCTTGTATGAGAAAGAGTGAGTCAAAAGGACACTATAAACCTTGTTACAGATAGGAGATGATGAATAGTTACCAATAGATGCTTTACAAGTTGTCAGATGAAGAATTTGAAGAGCTTGTTTAGGGACACAGTCTGACAGTTCTCTTTTATTAACAGTTCAAGAAATATGGGCCTTTCATTTCACCCTTCATTTTATTCTTTGTGAACAAAAAACCCAATAAGATGGTGGTAAATGCGCTCACACGTTCTTGTGCCTCATTCCTACCTCTCCCAAGACACCACAATCAGTGTCTCTTTTCCCATCCTATGCTAAAGAACCACAAGGCCGCTGAGTTTTGAGCATCCTTCTGCAATGGGAAATTGGTGATATGGTTTGCCATGTAGGTGGAGCTGAAGATGGTGGAGCTGGACTGGCATCTTGCAGTGTGTACGGGGAAGAGTGTACAGGATTCCTGTACTGTCAACAGTGCAGGAGGAAAGCAGGAAACTTTATGTGCTGTGGGGCTCGCAGTGTGAGCACATCAACAGTTCTGCACTGGCTGTTGCTAAGAGGATGAGGACTATGGAAAGCGCTGTGGAGTATTGTGTGGTTTGTAGGAAAGGTTGTTCATGAGTGTAGCATTGGTACTGAAGTTCCCTCTCTGTATGCCAAAACCAATATTAGTGAGTTTCAATGGGACTGTTGGAAAAGTAACAATGGTAATTTAGCAGTTAATGTTTAACTCCAACTGCTCTCTCTGTAAATGAAGGCTAATGTGCATTAGCCTCTCTCAGGCTAATATACCATTTGCTCTCTGATTTTTGGTGATTGTTGTCTTTACTTGAGTTTCAAAATACATTTTTGCCCAGGATTAAACATGAAAACATTGTGGATTTGTTTTGTTCATTGGAGTGTTTTACTTCATTTTCATGCTGCTGCAGGTTGGTGACTTTGTGATGCAGGACCTGGTCTGTGTGATGGTTCACATGCTTATCAGAGGCAGGATACCTGGCTTCTCCTTCACAGATTCACAGAATATTCTGAGTTGGAAGTGTCCCACAAGGATCAAGTCCAGCTCTTGAAGTGAATAGCCCATATGGGGATTGAACCTATTGACCTGTCCAGTGACTGGTGCTCAGCTTATTTTGAGCCTTTCTTCTTTGCTGCAGTAATGTTTTTAGTTTTCCTACTGCTTGCTTCTGTTCTTATTTTGCATATGCACTCTGCAGTCCATCCTGAGCCAGGAGCAAAGAGGCTTTTGGCTGATTTCCCAGTTGACATACAGGCAGATGCTCAGGCCGGACAGTGGAGGTTGTGAGCAAAGTCAGCTATAGTTGAAGGTTTCTGAGATCCTTGGCATTTGGCAGGTTCTGAGGTTCTTACAGCTAGTCGCTCTGATGTTTCTGTTAGCTTGCTGTGCAATATGCTAGCTGGTTAGATTTCTTTTTTCTCGGTCATCAAAGAAAATAAGCAATGAAAATCTGCAGTTGGAAACAGGGTAAAATTAAACCTGCTGGGTTTTGTGTTTCTTAATTTGAATGAAGCAGTAAGAGTTTGTTTTTAACCAAGTAGGCTCTTAATGTCATTCTAAATATTCTTCCTCTTGCTTCTTTTCTCTCCTAAAGAAATGGAAGCAGCTGTCCCGACTCCAGCGGAGTGTCATTCTCTTCCTGTTTGCATTCTTGGCAGTCTGTGGCGTCATTTCATACACAAGCATGGGGGAAGCATGGAAAAGTATGTGTTCTGTACAACTTGGAATTGCCGGAGTAAGGTGTTATTTAGGAAATTATTATAGTTCTTATAACCAGTTTTAATTTCTATTGACAATGCTTGGATGTATTCATTAAAGCACAGTGGGATGATTTTGTGTGACATTTCAATGACTTAATGCTTAATCATTGTATGTCTTTTCTTTGTTTATCTTGACTAGAGCAACGTTTTGGTTTAGTCCTGGTTTCAACTGGGACAGGGTTAATTTTTTGCAGTAGCCAGGAGAGGGCATGGCTAAGGCCCAGGTGTTATTCTATACCACCTCACATCATTGCTGGGAGCAGGAGGTGGTAATGGTGGTGGTGAAAGGACTCTGTTCTGGGGAGAAGGCGTTCCTCCCGGTCAAGAGAACATGGTGGAGAAGCCGACTGGTATTTGTTTTTTGTCGCAAGTGTTCTGTGTAAATAGTTTCTTTTTTTTTTAATACATTTTCTTACTAATATTGCTGTTGTTACTGTTCGTTTTCCTATCTCATTGCTGTTTCCAGTAAACTGTTCTTATCTCAACCTACGATCTTTGCCTTTTGTGCCTCCAGTTCTCAACTTCATCCCAGCACAGCAGGAAGGAGGAGGGGAAAACAGAGTGGCAGGGCTGGGGTGGGTAGTGGAGAAGTGCAAGAGAGCAGCAGTGTGGTTTGAGAGAGCCTCAGTGGGGCACTGATTTGGGGAATACCATTCCTAAACCACAACAGCCTTAGTTGGCACGCAGTGTGGGGCACAAAGGGTTGAGATAACAACAGATCTGCCCAGAGCAGGTTGAAAAGAAGTTTGATCTAAGCATTTGTTGTATTAGGTACAGAACCACTGGTCACAATGTTGCCTAGTCTGTTCACGTGGTTGTGGTACCTAACCGTGTATATATTCCTGTATGTGAGGAACCTTTTCAGAGCAGGGAGAGGGATCAGGATTGCTTTGTTGCCGTACTGTGGGATATCAGTTTATGACGTGAAAACATCAAAGGCAATGAGGGTCATTTGGGATCTGTATTCAGCATTACTCTCCTACCCTATCTTGGGCACTGCCTTTGGGAGTCCTTTAATAATCATACCCATTCTGTGCAGGAAACAGGGGAGGATGATTTTCCCCAGCCTTTTACCTGTTTTTCTTCCTTCAGGCCTGTTATAATTTTAGATTTTTTAATTCCTTTGGATGTTAAGGAAATCATGTTCTTGTTCCTAAGTCTGTCACGTCTCCTCAGTGCGGTCCACACCATGTTTAGCATCAAGAAAGAGATTTCTAGGAAGGTCATTCAGAGATCTGCCCTGAGAGTAGTGATGGATGTCATTGAAGGTAGGGGAAAATGGGCCAGCTTTTGGGGAAATTCTCTGCTCCAGTGCTTTGGAAGTACACCCCTGAACAGCCACAGCACCCTGATAAAGTGGCAGAATATTTGCAAGAAGAATGCCGTGGCAACTCCAGAGAGGAGCAACTTATTACAGTGTGCTGGGCCCTGGCTACTCTTTACCACACACAGTTCAGTACTAGACAGCACCCTCAGGGAGAGGAGGAGGAAAGCAGAACCAACAGCTATTGTGCCCACTGAGACTGCAGCTGAACCAGAGGAACAATCTGTGCCAGTAGCAGTCGCCCCTATACAGAAGAAGAAATCTTAAACTAAATTGGTTTGCCTAGTGAGGCACAAAGAGGAAGTAGGGCCCTCAGAACAGGAAGAAGAGGCAGGGCCAGACATAATCACCTGATCCCCATCCCAGGGTGACCTGTGAGATATGTGAAAAGATATCAGTTGCCAGTCAGGTGAGCCCCTGGTGACCTGGCTGTTCTGATTCTGCCCACAATATGAGACTAGATGGTAGTGAAGCCAAGCAAATGGGATCCCTGTCCTGGGATGGGGGCATTGACAAAGGGATTGGGAAGAAGACAGAAACTCTCATCCTCTGTTCCAAGGGTGGAAACACAACCCTACTATTTGCATGGACTGATCCAGACTGCACTGGAAAAGGGTGAAGCTCCAGAACCTTTGCAATACAATGATGTCATTATCGTGTGGGGCAACACAGCAGAGGAGGTTTTTGAGGAAGGGGAGAAGATAATCCAAATCCTCCTGAAGGCTGGTTTTTCCATAAAACAAAGTAAGGTCAAGAGACCTGCCAGGAAGTTCAGTTTTTAGGAGTAAAATGACAAGATGGGCATCATCAGATTTCAGTGGATGTGGTGAACAAAATAGCATCTATGTCCCCACCAACCAGCAAAAATGAAACAAAAGCTTTCATAAGTGCTCTGGATTTTTGGAGGATGCATATTCCAGATTACAGACAGATTGTCAGGCCTCTCTATCACATGACCCAGAAGAAGAATGATTTTATATGGGGTCCTGAACAACAACAAGCTCTTGAAAAAATTAAACAGAAGATTGCCCATGCAGGAGCCCTTGGATCAATCAGGACAGGACAAGATGTGAAAAATGTGCTCTACACTTCAGCCAGGGAGAATGGCCATTCTGGAGACTCTGGCAAAAAGTACTCAGGGAGACTCAAGGACAACCCCTGGGGTTGTGGAGTCAGGGACACAAAGGATCCAAGGCCTGTTACACCCCAGCTGAAAAAGAGATCCTGGCAGTTTATGAAGGGGTTTGAGCTGCTTCAGAAGTGATTGGCACTGAAGCACAGCTCTTCCTGGCACCCCAACTGCCAGTGCTGGGCTGGATGTTCAAAGGGAAAGTCCCTTCCACACATCAGGCCTCTGATGCCATGTGGTGGAACTGGATCGGTCTGATCACACAGTGAGCTTGAACAGGAAACCCCAGTTGCCCAGGGGTCTTTGAAGTCAGCACAAACTGGGCTGACGGCAAAAATTTTAAACTGTCATCATCAGAGGATGAAAAGGTGACATGTGCTGACGAGGCCCCACCATATGATCAGCTATCTGAAAATGAAGAGTGACATGCTCTCTTTACTGAAAGTTCCTGCCATATTGTAGGGATGCATTGAAAATGCAAAGCTGCCATATGGAGTCCTACACAGTGAGTCACAGAAGCTTTTGAGGGACAAGGTGGATCAAATCAGGTTGCAGAGCTGAAAGCCATCCAGCTGAAGAACAGAAATGGCCAACACTCTACCTCTACACTGACTCGTGGATACTGGCAAATGCTCTGTGGTGGTGGCTGGACATAGGGAAAAAGACCACTTGGCAGCACAGAGGGAAACCCATCTGGGCTGTTGGATTAGAGCAATTGTGCCCAGGTAGAGGAGTCAGCTGTTAAAGTACATAATGTAAGATACACAGCAGGTACCCAAGAGTCGGGCTACTGAAGAACATTACAACAACGGGCAGGTGGGTCAGGCTGCCAAGATTAAAGGGTCTCAGGTGGATCTGGACTGATAACACAAGGGAGAACTATTTCTGATTTGATGGGGCCATGACGTCTCAGGTCATCAGGAAAAAGATGCAACACACAGATGGGCGCACAATCAAGGGATGGATTTAACCATGGACGCTGTCTTCCAGGTTATCTGTAACTGCGAAATGTGCTGCGATCAAGCAGGGCCAAGCAGGTAAAGCCTCTGTGATATGGGGGGGCAGTGGTCAAAATATAAATGTGGGGAGGCCTGGCAGACTGATCATATCACACTCCCACAAACCCACCAAGGCAAGTGCCACGTGCCGACAGTGGTGCAGACAACCGCTGGATGGCTGGACAAGCACCCTGTGCCTCACACCACTGCCGGGAACACCATCCTGGGCTTGGAAAAACAGGTCCTGTAGTGACATGGTACCCCAGAAAGAATTGAGTTGGACAACGGGACTCATTTCAAAAACAGCCTCATAGACTTCCTGGGCCAGAGAGCGTCTGGTGCATGAACTGTACAATGGACTTTAAAAACCACATTGAAAGCAGTGGGTGGTGGGATCTTCAAACACTGGGATCTGCATTTTAATGATGGCCACCTGGTGAGCTAACACTAGAGGGGTCTACCAGTCAAGCTGGGCCTACCTAGTCAACCTCCACATACTATAGAGGGAAATAAAGTCCCTGTGGTGCAGATGAGGAATGCGTTAGGGAAGAGAATTTGTATTAGTCGTGCTTCAAGCAAAGGCAGACCAATCCGTGGGATTGTTTTTGCTCAAGGACTTGGATTCACTTGGTGGGTAATGCAGAGGGATGGGGAAACACAATGTGTCCCTCAAGGGGATTTGATTTTTGGGTGAGAACAATCTGTGATGTTGAATTGTATACCATTGGTTACCAAATTGTGAGAAAAATCTCTTTTATTCAATTTAGAGAAGATACAAATATCTGTGAGATAAAGAAGTTTAGCAGACAAGGAACGTTTCTATTTCAGCATGTGCTGGGTGCTCAGGCCACGAAGGTCCAAAAAAGCACACTCCCACCCTAAAAATCATGCTTTTTTATATGTCCCAAGGGTCCCACCTTGTTAGCATAATGAGAGGAGTGGGCCTCTTCTTCTGATTGGGTTTGGTATACCCCCCTGTGTGGGGAGACGGGGTCTCCTGCTCAGAATGACCACTTTCCTCTGCCCACAAAGGACCTGCCACGTGGGGGTGGCCTGTTTCGGCTATATCTTTATCTACTTTCATAACTCCCTATTCCTGAACACAAATTGTCCCTGTCACCAGTTCCAGACAGGACCTGGTACTTTACAACTTCCGTGGTATGCCTAAAAAAAATAATTCCTGAGTTAATGAACTATTTGCTTGTAACGAAACCATGTTTTTTATTTCTCATAAAGTGACACTGCCGCTGTGTGCTATAACTACCATGGACAATGAGTATGGACTGCTCCAGATATATCAGTTGTGAGCTTCTGATACAGCTTCAGCCACCTGACAGCACAGCAGCCCTCCTGCCCTGGAAGACATCTAGGATGGATAGAACCCACAGTCCGTGTTATAGTTTCAAAATCTTTCATGGAATTTTTTTATTTTTTTGGCCCTTGTGGTGGGAGTTGGAAGCCAGAACGAGATGGTTTGTTGAAGCCCAGCTCTCTCACTACCTGCTTCCGGAGCCAGCTGTCTAAAGCTTAAACAAAGGGATAGCTAATAGCTTTGCATTCCAACGTGATGGCTGGGGAGAGGATTGGGGGAAGTGTTTTTTTGGGGGAAGGACCACTTTTTCCCTGGCTTGGGAGGTAGTGAAAGAGAGGTTGCCTGGCCCTCTTTTTCTTTTTTTTTTTTTTTTTTTTTTTTTTTTTTGCTGCTACGCTTTTGTTCTCTGTCTGCTTGGGTGCCCAGCTGCTGCTTGCTGGTCTGATGGCAGCACTGGGAGCAGGGTCCTGGCTTGCTCCCCCGACTCCACGCACCCTGTGCCATTCTTCTGAGAAAACAGTCACCACTGCCTGGATTTGCTACGGACTCATCAAGGGGCCGGCTCCATCTGCAGACAAATTGCTAACTGGCCCCCCTCCAACGCTTTCGGACAAAGGACAGTGAGAGGGTCCTTGCACTCCCCACAGTAAAGGTTTCGGCCTGTCTCTGTGGCCGCTATTCCCATGTGAGCCTCGGAACCAGCAGCTCTCCTTACTGGTGTCTTTGCCTCACCGGGACCCGTGAGTCGCTACAGCTGTTGCCTCCTGAGGCATGGCATCGCCTTCTGCTGTCTAAATAGAGCTGCACCGAAGTGGCAGAGATAGGACTTGATTTGTTTGAAAGTTTTGGTTATGGTGTTGCTGTTTGTTCTGTTCTGTTTCTTTTTTCCTTTTTGGCCATATATATATATTTGTAGTAAAGAACTGTTGTCCTGTTCTCTACATTTTCTGATTCAAGTCTCTTAATTTCAAAGGTTATGGTGGTTTTGAGGAGAGAGAGGCCCCCTTCCTAGTCCAGAAGGATTCCTCACTTTCCTTGATAGACATCTTGGTTTCTTTTTAAACTGAGAGAGTCCTTGACTAAATGAACTGAACAGGCATCTTGGAAGGATGGCCATAGACTTTGGAAATTATACCTGTATTTTTGTATATTTATATATATGTATACAGTTGGAAGGTGTAGGGTCTGGGCGTGATGTAGATTGTATAGAATAAGGGCTGGATAATGTACAGGGTGAGGAAATTTTGGCCATGCATAGGGTCAAGAAAAGTTGTGTAGGTACCTGTGTATGTGTCCTGGTTCCAGCCAAGGTAGAGTTAATGTTTTGCAGTAGCTGGAAGGGAGCTGGCTGAGGCCTGGGTGATATTCTACACCACCTCATCTCATTGCAGGTTGGGGAAGGGACTCTAAGGGGCAAGGGGCTCCTTCCGGTTCAGAAAAGTGGATTTGGTTATTGTCACAGGCTTTCTGTGTAAAGAATTTCCTTTTCCTATGCATTTTGTTATTAATACTGTTGCAGTTGTTGTTAATTTTCTTATTGCTGTTTCCAGTAAATTGTTCTTGGATCAACCCATGATCTTCCCCTTTTGTTCCTCCTATTCTTAAGTCCGTCCCCGATGCAGCGGGAGGGGGGAGGAAAAAACAGGGGAGCAGAGATCGGCAGTGTGGTTTTGGAGAGTCTCGGGCCACTGAATTTGGGAGTACCATTCCTAAACCATGACAGTTGATTAAGATTTGGTGTCTGCGAGTGGGTTTTTTTATTATGTTTGTACATAAATATTGGTAGCCCAAAAGCAGAATAAGATAATCCTCTCTTGGTTTTGACTGCCCATCAGATTAGAAATTCCAAGCATTTGTACAATACTAAGGCACAGTTAGCTTTGATATTACCTTTCTGCCTGTATTGAGAAGCTGAAATAGCAACCAAAAAGAACAAAAACGTGCCTTTTAGCATCCCCTATGTACATTAGGGAGGGGATTAATACCAAAATACACTTTGTATCTAACAATTAGTGTGTCTTTATCAATACTTTGTGAATGCACTTTTTGGAGGTGTATCTACTATGTGGATGCAGCAAACTGTGACAAATTTCTTGCTGCAACCTAAAGTGTTGATTCCTTGTGCTGAGTAGTTTTGTGTGTCTCTAGGTATAACAAACAAATCATTGGATGACCAGAGAACAGAACAAGAAATTCCCGAATTAAAGCTAGCAAATCCAGCTGTTCTACCAGCACCCCAGAAAGCAGATGCCAACCATGGAGACTACCCTGAGCTTTCATTGCAGGTACTAAGTGAAAAAATTAGTTTTATAAAGCTTCCAAAGGGTTTGTAAAGGCTGCAAATAGTGATGGTTTCAACAGCTGTTGTGGAGAAAGGAGTTAAAATTTGCAAAAAAAGTTTGCTTTGGGTGGAATGCTCTTCTCTCAGAAAGGGCTTTGGTGTAGCATTTATCTTTTTTTTTTTAAGTGTTCTGTATGCTATTTCTTACTCACTGCTCTGCCCAGGAGTGCTAGGACTTCAGGTCACAGTGACCTCTTGAGGCTTCACTCATGTTGTGATTAATTTATTTTGACTTGGAGTGCTCTGGGCATCAGTCTCACTGTTGTGAGGAGCTTGGAGTCATGGCTGAATAGGAGACATGACTATAGGCAGTGTCACACTGAATTGAAATAGCTTTTCTGAGCTTGAGAAATAGCAACAGGCAGAGCAGATGCTAGGAGGGTTTGAAAGGTTGTGTTTATGGGGGATGCAACAGGAAAGGAACATGAACTGACTGTGGATTAGTGTATTAAGTCTTTATACCTTCCATTCAGGGCAGAACTTGCCTGCTGATATGATAGCAAAATAAGATTTTATCTGAAGCTCTGTTTAGTAAAGTGGAGTGAATGCTGTTGACTTGATGGTTTGAAATTTCACCATCTTTCTAACATACCAAGTACATACTTTTTTTTTCTTTTCCCAGAAGCAGCCGAAGCCACCTCATGTTCGTCGTGGTCCTTCCAATCTTCAGATCAAGGCACCATGGAGGGACACAAGGCTGAAGACCCGACAGAGTACCATCAGGGCTGTAGAAGAGCTGGTTCAGGTTGATAAAGAAGAGAAAACTGAGAAGTCCATTATCAGGTAGAAACTTTTCAAGCAAGCTACAGTGTTTCCCCTCTCCACCAAGATCTATTGAGGTTTGGAGTGAAAATTGTAAGGGCTTTTTGTTGTCTGTGTCTGAGGTTGTTTTCTTTCCTTGCATGTGTTTGTTCTCAGGTCTGGCCTGATAACTGCTGATATTGCTAGGCTGACAGATTTCATTTCAATGAATGTGCAGCTTCTCTTTTTTTACTGTTTGCATCACACAACTGCAGAGGATTTGGAGCCCTGCAAGGCTGGCTGTATTTCTAATACACTTAGATGCTCTTAAGGTTCAGGAGGATTCTTGGTGTCCAGAGGCTTCTTCTCTTTGTTATAATAAATATTAATGTACCAATATCAATACAATAATTGCCAATATCAATACAGTAGTTCTGCTACAAGTGTCTTTGTCCTGAGCCAGGCTTTGAAAGTAATAGCAGTGTCAGTTCTGATTAGGGTTTGGTGCCACTAAACACAGTGAGCCCAGCCTGAACTGGCAGAAACCACGGATGTGTACGTAGCTTTGTGCATGTGACTGTACACAGTGTGCTTACTCCTTAGCAAAGCCAGTACCTTGAGCAGCAGATTCTTTGTGCTTCTTCCTGATTTTTTGATGTTCATCATTTGTCTGGCACTATTTAGTGTTAGTGGCTGCTATGGCCATTTCAGAGCTGGTAGGTAACAAAGAACTTGTATTGCAGCATTTTCAGGTGTTTTATTATTTTTAGAGTTTTTTTATTAAATTTCATTGCCAAGATATTTAATGAAATTCCAAGAGCTTGTAAGACACATTTCTTAATCCAGTGTTGTAGGTTTCTGTAGGTAAGTTTTTGATAAAGAGAAGAAGGGCTTCTGTTAGATAATATTGCGGAGAGGGAAGACAAGACACTAATCAATGTGATCAATCAGCAAGTCTCCACTTTATTGAGCTAATAGCAGGCTTTTATATGTTTTTTACAATGCTTGTCACAATTTGATTGGTCCGCCTTAAGCTTAAGCAGTTTCTACAGTTTGGCACTTCTCAAAGCTCAGCTTTGTTGATGTTTTATTACATTGTATTACATGTCTTGTTTCTCATCCTGTAATCATTCTTGCATGGCGTTCAGTCCAAAAACATCTACATCTCAAAAGAACATCTCACTCTTGCTAATGTTTCAACTTCTAAACTTTGCTACTTTGCAGTAAATCCTCCAGGGAGCTATGGCCCTGCTCTGTTAACCATTCTTCAACAGCACACCAAACCCAAGCAGAAGAGGCCCACTCCTCTCATTATGCTAACAAGGTGGGACCCTTGGGATATATAAAAAGCATGATTTTTGGGGTGGGGGCGTGCTTTTCAGACCTTCGTGGCCTGAGCACCCAGCATGCGCTGAAACAGAAACTTTCCTTTTTCTGCTAAACTTCCTTATCTCACAGATATTTGTATCTTCACTAAATTGAATGAGATTTTTCTCACAGTCCAGAAGGCTGGGATGTATGTATTTCTACTAATTTGTATTGCTTCCTTTTCTTGATAGATAAATAAGTCGTTGTTTCTGAAGTGTGCGAACAAGGAATATTTCACAAACATTTTCTCACTGGGGCCTGGCACTTGATTTGGACTTTTGATCGTTACTGGAGTTCAAACATTACATAATATTAGTTATTTATAGTGTGGATTGATTTTTTCCGTATTTTTTTTTCCATGTGACAAATAGGATTTCTCTTTGTACTGACAGGCCAGAGCGTTGCACTCTCATTCTTGTCCTGCTGTGTGGCACCTGCCACTGACACCTGTAAAACTGGCTTAACTTAGGTACCGGTGCTGCCCTTTTGATTTCAGTGGACTGTACTCCCCCTGGAAGTTAGGCCTGAGCAAAATGGTTACAGCATCCAAGTATTGTGACGTGCGGAAAAAACCCACAACTAGGTAGTTGTAGAGAAGATACGTTTATTCAGCATGCTGGGTGCATGGGGGATTGCTCC
>JAWWEW010000038.1:11325217-11337888 GCA_035583185.1 Anabacerthia variegaticeps
GGGAAAAGCTCAATAAGTAACTAATACAATCAATTCTCACCAACACTCCCCTTAAGAGAAGCAGGTCCTTCCCCTCCTTACGGCTGGGACAGCAGTTTCTCCGATAGGCCTCGTCTCAAGAGATAAGAGCTGAGCCGACACAGAGAGACCTGATGTCCTCCAAGCACACGAAGGGAAGAGAGAGAGAGAAAGGGAGGAAACTCCCCATCTTATATACCCCAGATTACGTGAAGGAAATGGTGTGGAATAGTTCCTTAGTTATCACCTGGTAACCAAGGAAGGCCTAAACCAAAACCAAGAAAACTAAACCACCACAAATAGCTTTTAGATCCTCAGCTCTAGTTTTCAGCATGTGCTTCTTGGATCTGAATTTCCCAAAGGCTCTCCAAACCCACTGTTACTGGGACCAGAGTATGGGTAAAGGGGGCTGCTCCATCCCCAGACAGGACAGAATTGAATTGAGACAGATAGGTTTGGCTTAGACGTTTCCATGTGTCAGTATGCTTCCTTCTGATCTAGGGAGTCATTATTTTGGTATTTAATCTACTATTGTTGATTGAAAGGCTGGACAGGTTTCTTACCCTGGTCAGCTGGAAAAGTGGGGAGTGTTTGGCTGTTATGTTGGCCTTTACAATCCTCAGCTTTCCTTTAGGACTGAACAAAGCTTTTAAAGGTCCATAGAGGGGCATCAGAGTGGTTTTACTACGTTTTTGGGCAATGAGACCTAACTTGCATTCAGTCATTTTAAATCCCATATGCGACATGAATCTGCAGTTCTTAAAACCTTATGTCGGTGGTGGACTAGCCCCAGAATGAGGGCAGCCAAACCTTTAGGTGGTTCTGCCGACCCCCTGCATGAGATGATATGAAATGTATTGTATGCTTCTGGTAAACCAAAAAACAGTCTCCTCCCCCTCCTCCTGACATGAGACCTTTTTTTCAGAAACTTGTCATAAAAACACAGCCTTGCATGTTTTCCAAATGAATGATTTCTCTAGTAATGTTGCCTGCCTGGTGCTACATTACATCGGATTGTTAAAAACTTGTCCTCAAGTTGTAGGTACCAGAAATGAGTTTTGAAGGAGAGAGATTAAAACAAGCCAGAGACAGAGATGCACACAACACACACACGTGCACACACACACAAATACCTGTTTGATGCATAACTTCTCCACAGTAAGAGTTGTCTTGTCTTGCAGGATCACTTGGTTTGCTTCTTGCCAGGTACTTTGGCACTGGGAGCCCACAATGGACTGGCTGCTGATCATATGAAATTGGCTGAAGCCCTTATAGAAACCTGCTACCAGATGTATGCTCAAGTAGAGACAGGCCTGAGCCCAGAGATTGTACATTTCAACCTCCATGCACAGAAGGGCCACAAAGATGTGGAAATCAAGGTGAGCAGATAGCTGGCCTGAACCCCAATTCCATGATTCCTCTGTAGCACTCTTCTGCTGTTAAACTCCTGATGTGGTCTGTTGTGGAGCAGTTAATTCCTTTTCTGCCTCGCCTTCTAGCTGTACCCTAGACTTTGGTTTTAGTTACCCTGATAGTGTCTTTAGAAGCTGAGTTATGCATAGCAAACTCTTAGGAATAGATTGAGATGGGAAGAATATGTCCTTGAGGAAATTCCCTGTCTGAAGTACTCTTGCCTTTTTTTTCTCTTGCAGCCTGCAGACAGGCACAACTTACTGCGACCAGAAACTGTGGAAAGCCTTTTTTATATGTACAGATTCACTGGTGATAAGAAATATCAAGACTGGGGCTGGGAAATCTTGCAGAACTTCAATAAATACACACGGGTAAGGCCAGCTTATAGTGACCCTGTTCTGTGAGGACTTTGTTTGCTTACTTTCTAACACCAACTTTGGAAACTTACTATGTTTCAAGATTCATCAGATACCTGTGGGGAAATTTATAAGACTATACAGAAAAATTAGGTTTCTTACAGTTTGAGATACACTACTTAGTCTATATAGGGAAAGAACTTGTATTACATTGATCATAAAGTGAAATGCAGAAGCTGTAGGCAAGACTACCAAAGTGCCTCTACATCTTGGAAGCTGTTCAGATCTCTACTGTGGTTGTTTCTAGAATTCAGAAGCTGAGAAGGACCTGGCTGGATTGAATTAATGCTTTGATTGAAGTTGCCAAAGAAAAAAATTAGCATAAAATGGCATTAATGGTTTAATAGAGGGGTTTTGTGTTCGTTCTGACTACAGTGCTGGTGGAGATATCACTGATATGCTGTGATAGTGTGGCCTAGATGCCAGTGGTCATCAAATATCCATGGTCTGTTCTTAAGAGAAATGGGTATGAGACTTGGGCTGGCTCTAACTTAGAAATCGCTAGAAATCACTGTATGTTTGTCCAGAAACTTCAAGGGGATGTTCCTTGTGATACCTCTCTAACTTTAGTATAAATGGATATTTTGCTTAATTTTATCCTTGTGTTTCCTTTTAAAATGCAATGAGTTGGTTTTCTTTCATAACTGAAGCTTTGTATGTAAAGGAAAACCAAGTTCAAAATGAAAACCATGCTGATCTGTTTCCTAGCACTTATCTTCTCCAAGTGCATCTGGATGTTAGGAGGCAAAAAATAATTTATATTAGACTGTGTAAAGATATAAATTTCTGTGGTGTTTTTTTTGGCACAGGTTCCTACAGGTGGTTATACTTCCATTAACAACGTCCAGAATCCCAGTAATCCAGAGCCACGGGATAAGATGGAGAGCTTCTTCCTTGGAGAAACACTCAAATACATGTTTCTGCTGTTTTCAGACGACATAGACTTAATCAACCTTGACAAATACGTCTTTAACACAGAGGCTCATCCACTCCCTATCTGGGTGCCAGCATAGACTCTACATCAGTGGACTAATCAATGGTGGCATTTTTATCTCCAAGTCACTTTACTTTTCAGGGTTTGAGAAGAGATGCTATATTGTACCTTTTTTGGCTTCAGGCAACAAACAATACCTTGGGGAAAGCATCTCTGATTTGAAGAAATCATGTCAATCTTAAATCTAATCTCTTGTTCTGACATGGACAAAAAAACCCATATGAAGTTGGTTTCCCTGGTACTGATCACGAGGTTCAGAGAGTAATTGTAGTGTGGACCATGACATTCATGGGGCTCTGGTGAGCCAGAACTCACTTATGTCAGTCTTACTAAATGCTCATTAAATATTGGGAATTCAGCGAGTCGGCGTAGGGCACAGGGTTGTTCCTGGAAAACAAGAATAAGCCTACAGGCTTTTGGTTTATTCTGGATTCACTGAAACACTGGATTACAGAGCCATTCCTTTGTCAGACCGTGACAGTGGTTCAGGTGGAAGGTGGAATAAACAAAAGAGCTGTAGCGCTATCCCAGGTAGAAGCAAAGCTGTCAGTTTTGCTGCTGATGCTCTGATCTCATTCCAAACTCATGAGCTGTGCTGCATCACCTTCGGAGAAGGAAGAGGCAGCAGAGCATCCATTGTATAGTGTCTTAGTTTTGTAGAGCACTTTGAACAGTCTGTTCAAGCTGGGGCTGAAATGAATGGTGAAAGGGAATTTGCTGCTGGTTTGGCTCAAAGTGGTATATAATTTTTTAGAGGTATTGCAGTTTTTTAACATATCTGCAGGAATGCAGGAGATAATGTGAAACACAAGTGAAACTACGCGTGCATTTTATATATTATTTGCATCAGTTAGACTCAGGTATTCTGACTGAAAGCTGCTTTCTGAGGTTGGATACTGGGAAAGCTTATGAGCACATTAGCTATCAGCCTCCCTCCATCCCTTCCTGTCCAGATATCACATCATGAGGTGTTTGTTGACTCGAAATAAGCTTACAACTGTACAGCACAGTTTATGTTATTCATAATTTCTTGGACTGTGGAGAAATTTTCAGGTTTTTTTCCCTTTAGGAATACAATAGGTAGAAGTATTTTCACTAGTAATGTTAAAAGCAGATAGTCTGAAAGTATTACAGCTATTTCAGGTCCCCATAGAATTAGAGAAATCCATTTCAGTTGCTTGAAGACAAAGCAGACTCAGGTTTTTTAAGAATCTTATGGGAGCCCTGGGACCTTTCATTTTTATATGTGCAATAGATTTTAAACCACGAATTTGTAAATGAGCTTTCTTTAGTGCTTGTCCTTATGGATTTGTGGACTGTTCCATCTTCAGAGATAAGATCTCAGAAATGTGGTTGTTCTCACTGAAATGCCCTTTCCCCTGTGGCAGTGGGTGTGATCGGCATGACCAGGTATGCAGCAGGAGGTCCAGTCTTCACTAACAGAACTGATTAACAGACAGAATCTGATAGGAATGGTTCATTTTCCAGTGGCTGAGGGAGATATGTGTATTTTATAGTAATTATAACTTTTGATTTTTAAAATAAGATGCATCTTTATTTGTTTTATGCGGATCCGTTCTGTTTGCTGGAGTTACAAGTTACCCTTGGGACCACTGTTTAAGACTTTTAGAGAATATTTATCAGTCCATGTACTAATGATGGCTTATGGAAATGGAGAACTTTTACAAATTATTTAAATGCACTTTTTGTGTCATCAAAGGTATTCTGGGATTGGCAGGACCTGACAAGTCAGTGCAGCATGTTCCTCCTATTCATTTGCCAGCGGTAGCCCTGGCAATGAGCTTCTCACATACATGTGCAGTGGAACCAAGTCTCTGTGGCCTTTGGCTGCACAACTGATTGGTTGCCAATACTTTTGTTTTCTTTGATACAACAGCAAATGAGGAAAGTGCTGTTGAAATGTGGGAGGAAACATCCTTCAGTGTTTTTGGTTGTGGAGCAGGTTTTTGCTGCTGAGAAGCTGAGCTTTGACTAAAAGCTAATCTTAAAATTGGAGATTAAAGAAAAAAAAGATAAATTCAGTCACACTATCCAGGCTCTGGTGACCTGGGTTGCTTTGGCCTTTTGCCTTTGACTGAAGCTGGTAATGAACCCTTAATTATGACTGTGTTATGGATTATTGCAGGGTTTGGTGTTTCACCCATACAGGTGCCTGAATGAGGCAACAGAGAGATTTCTTAGAAAATGGAATGCATATAAATGCTTACCAAAAATATTCTGTTTTTGAAGTCTTACACTAGTCTTAATGTAATCAGTTCTACAAATGGAAATGTGGGAGTCTGCATTATATTATTTTTGCCTTATGATTGGCTTGAGAGTAGTAATTAATTTCTTAATGAATTAATGGAAGGGAGAGAAGAATAAACCATCACTTTCCCAAACACACCTTGTCTTTTAGCCGAGCCTCTTGGTCCAACTGATTTCTACCTAGTTCTTGTTAGGACATGGAATCTCTGCAAAACATGGATTTACTGTCCTTGGTCTTTAATCCTGAATTTCAGGTTGTTCAGCTCTCACTCCCCTAGAGAATAAATGCTTGTTTCAGACCCCTATATCACATGTGAAATGGCACAAACTAAGGAATCTGAACAAGGCTCATCTGTTGTTCTTGTTCTTTTGCAAAGGTCATTTTAATTGCTTATTTATTTTTACTTCCTTAACAAACTGTTGTGTCAGGTCAGTCTCTGAGCTCCACAGCCCATATCTGTTCCAAGATGTGCTCCTCCAGCACAACAGAAACTTAAAAGTTTCCCTTTGAGCACTCTGTGGTTCCTTGTTCCAAAGCCTGAACTGCCTGGTCCATAACCTGCTGTGGTGTTTCAGTGTACTGGAATGCTCCTCGCTTAAGTGGAATGTTTTGGAAAGGCCACCACTAAGCCAGGGATTCTGCACAAAGAGCTGCCATGGTTTCTCTCCAAGAGCTTGAGTGCCTACCTAATTAAAATAAAACAATTCTTGCCCCACCTGCCTCTACTGTTCCCTTGGGCTTTCACTGAGGAACAGAGGTGGGCACCGGCAGAGCCTTGGAGAGCTTTGCATGACTTGGGAGTCTCACACTTGGGGCTTTGAACCACAGATTAGGAAAAAAAACAACCCAGACCTGTTTGCTCAAAGAAAATTCACCAGATGGATGGAGCACAGTTAGCATCTAATTCCTGAACTTCTGAAGGCTGAATTCTCATTACAGGTCTTAGAAACTGCCAGTTTTGCAAGGTCCCTGGTGTTGGCTGAGAGGCCCCTCCTATTTCACAGGACTTTAGAGTAACAGGATTTTTGGTATTCCATGCCAAATTCAGGTACAGCTGTATTTACTCCTCCAAATACTAGACAAAGAGTACACCTTGTTTCCAGTTCCCTACTAGTGTGATGTTGGCAGTGATGAGGAATGAAAACAGGAAAGGTTTTTACAATAACACATTTACAGTTTTGTGAATTACTCCTGCACTTTAGGACTTCCCTTCAGCTATGCACTCCTAGAAATAGCCCTGCAGGGCATCCAGCTCCTGATTTCCAGTGCCACACTCAGTATATTTAACAAGACCAGTAAAACTGACAGGATAGGGTAGCTTCGTGAAACTTGTTGCTTCAACAGAAAGTGTAAGATTTTTCTGACTCTGGATTTGATAAGAAGGGCTTTGGGGTTTTTGTCTCTGAAATATTGCTGGAGATTGCTGTCCAAGTCTGGAGGCCTCAGCTTTTGCTGAAATCTAATCCTGAGTTTCTCTTGGTATGTGATGATGGAACAAAGCAGCCTTTGTTCAACAACCCCATTGGGCTCTTGAGCACAGGGGAGAGGCTGCAGCCATGGTCAGGTCTGTGTCACTCCCTGCTTGCACCCTATTTGCCTTTTGTGGCCCTGAAGTTCAGCCAGGAGCAGCATTCCCATGATGCTCAAGAGCAGTGACTGCTGCTGTGTGGCTCTTCCCTTCAGCTCAGACAGCACCACACAACCAGGGATTTCTACTTACATCCCATGCTTGCTTGCCCAAGGCTTCAAAACATCATGGATGTTGGTGGCACTGGCTTCAGACTTCTGCCACAATTTCTTTTATAGCACTGCTTATCTGTCCTGGAAGTCCATGTGTATCATGTTTATCTCTTTGCCATGGTGTCTGAAAGCCTTTTGCTATCCATATCAATCAGCGGGTGTCTCTCACACTGTGTGGATTCTTTTGGGGCAAGAACTATCTGTAAGAGGAAAATAGGAGCTCAGTATAGTCCAGTACAAGAGGATTAAAGAACTGTCCTTCTGGAAGGTCATCAGACACCTGGGCCTCCTTTCCCTTCAAAGCAGAAACCCAACTCCGGCTGTAGGGGTGACTTGCAGTCATTTCCCATAAAGACTCTCCCTGAACCTGGCTGTGTTCATGCACCACTGGGCTGGTGTCACTGGGTGCCTGCTTGTGGGAACGAAGTGTGCTGTTAGGAAAGGAATACAAGCAAGACGCAATCCCTTCTCTCTGCTTTCATTTTTTTTAATGTGGTGCTAATCCTGAATAATACCTGGGGTACAGCAAATCTGAATTTCAGAATGTTAAGGGCTCTGAGCATGGAGGATGAATATGAGTCCAGCACCCCAGTAAGGCTGGATGTGGCAGCCTTGAATAAGCCACAGTTTGAGCAACAAACACAAAGCCTGACTTGAGCAGGAGCAGAAGGGACAGTGGCAGCTCTGAGCAGGCTCATGGGTGGAGGTTTTCATCTGCATGAACAGAGGATTTGGGTCTTCCTGAGGATGTAGTGTCACTGGCAGTCTTACAGCAGCTTTCTTGGGGACTAGTTTGACTAACTGTGTCTTCCACGTTGTCTTTCATTTACACATCGGAAACAGCTGATAAATGGATCCATCTGTTTCTGCTCTCCAGCATTCCTGTGTGGGAGTGGGGGGAGCACAAGCTTTGACCTTTTGTTCTTAAGAACAGGGCAAAGGTGTGTGGGCCCTACCTCAGCACCCAAACATTGTGAAATACCAGCAATGGCTCTAGGAACCAGCCCTGCTGTGGCCAGGGAGGGCCCAGCAGTGCAAACAGACACAAAGCCTGTTTGAGTAGTGTCAGAGAGCTGAGGCACTGCTGTGGCAGTGCTGCACGAGCAATGGAAACCTATGGGGACCCAGGAGGCCTCTCTACTAAGTCATAAAATCACTGTAAATGGATCAACTGAGGAAGCCAGTTGATTACTAGGATTTTTGCAGTTATGCTAGTAGTTACTGGTGCATAGTCATGCCACTAGGTAGGAATCCACGTTTCTGTGCAAAGATGAGTTACTGTGTTACTCCACCTGGGAAGGTGAGAAGGAACCCTTTTTATTTTCTTTAGTTATACTACCAAGCCATGAAATTATATCGCACACTTTAATAAACTTTTATATCACACACTTTATAATAAACTTGTAATTTATTTTAAAAAGCTCTGAAGATGTCTCAGTGGAAGTGTGCTTTACTGGTCACTAATACACAGCCCTTTAGTGACAGCATTGCACACCAGCATTACTTCATGTAAATCTTCATCTCAGCAACAGGAATCTCTTGGGCAAGTTAAAACCAAAACACTCCAAACCCACAGTTCTGGCTGAGGCTGACAGTCTGTTTTAGATAACCGGTCACCAGTGGAGTCCCCCGTATCAGTCCTGACCATACCTCTGCCTTTCTACTAGCCTTCTAATCGTTAAATTATCTTGAGAGAAAACTAACTTCAACCTTAAGGTGCCTCATGCAACCATCCTGTTCAGGGCTGGGAATGGTTCTTGGGCCTTCCAGGCAAGCTTTTCTTATTCCTACCCTTTGTTAACAGCTCATTCCAAGCAGGCAAGCATGAAGCCCAGAAAATGTGGTTTTGGCTTCAGTCAGCGATTTGGCCTTTTGATGCTCAAAGAGATGCAAGTGGGACGCTTTGGAAAGGGGACTTTCCACCATCGTGGCAGATAACAGTGACACACCCAGCCTAGACCCAGCTCAGCAGCCTGCTGTGTCCTTGGGCAGCTGCACCACGCACGGGGCTGTGGGGATGGAGCTGGCTGCCCACTGCAGCTCCCATGCACTGTTCCCGTGCCCACTCCGTGCCCGCGAATTTCACCCAGCAGTCAATGATCTTGGCTTCCAGCCTGCGCACTTCCATGACGGACGGGGGATCGGCTGGGTTGCACCCCCTAGGGAAAGCAGAACAGTGTCAGTCACTCGGCTGTAGCTCTTTGCCTCCTGCAGAGAGCCTGGAAACTGAAGGACGGTTACTGATTAGTTTGTGCTCCACATTTATGCCCTGGAAAACAAGTTGCAATGTCAGACACCCAAGGCAGTTGGGCAGCACCCCTGAGCTCACCCTTTACATCACTGGCTGCTTCCCCATCTGCTCCAGGCCTGAAGGCTGATGGCTAATGCCAGGAGGCACTTCACGTGACTGAGGGCTGCAGGCTGTCCCACACTTGTGCCAATCCCTGTGTAAGAACCTGATCTAGTGACAGTAGATGAGCTGAGTGCTGAGTTCTGCAGAGCCCACTGTCCCTGGAGGGTGGAGGTGCCCTGTGCTGGCAAAGATTGCTTTTCCAAATCAGGCTGCCAACAGCCTGGTATTCAGTTCTCTGTAAGTACTTCCCCGCACTGGTGAGGCCACCCCTGAGGTCAGTTTTGGGCCCCTCATGACAAGAAAGACATTGAGGAGCTGGAGCGTGTCCAGAGAAGGACAACGGAGCCAGGGATGGGTCTGGAGCACAAGTCTGATGGGGAGCAGCTGAGGGAGCTGGAGGGGCTCAGCCTGAAGAAAAGCAGGCTCAGGGGGACCTTTTCACTCTTTATAACTCCCTGACAGGAGAGGGGAGCTGGGGGGGGGGCGCTGGGGGGGAATGTTGGGTCAGGCTCTGCTCCAAGGTAACAAGTGACAAGGCAAGAGAAAATGGCTTCAAGTTGAAACAGGAAATATTTATATTGGATATTAGTGAAATTTTTTTCACGGAAAGGGTGTTAAGGCATTGGAACAGGCTGCCCAGGGAAGTATTGAAGTCACCATTCCTGGAAGTGTTCAAAAAAACTTCAATGGGGCACTTGAAGACATGGTTTAGTAGCGAACATGGTGGTGGTGCTGGGTTAAGGGTTGAACTTGATCTCAGAGGTCTTTTTCAACCTCAACAACTCTTATGATTCTGTGGTTCCAAAGTACCTCCTGGTTCTTTGGGCTGTGGCTTGCTGAGATCAAACACGTGGGGTGTCAGGATTCTGTCAGCCAAAGGAGAATTCAGTACTTACCGGAGATCAAGGTGATGGGCACCCCCTTTAACAGTCAGTGCAATCAGTGAAGGGCTGAGGCTACTGTTAATCTGGAAGAAGGAGCAGAGGCCAGATCTCACCAAGTTACCAGGCAGAACTGGACATCAGTTCTGAAAACTGGAACATGATCTGGGCAAAACTGAGGAAAAGCGTGGGAAGATATCCTTGGCACGGCTGGTATCGTGCACACAGCTAACAGTCGTAATGAAACAGATCACCTGTCCCAAAGGAAGGGAAGGCTTCCCCCAGGGTGGGAACTATCAGCTGATTCAAGTGCTGGCAGTTGGAAATAGGTCTCCTTTGGGCCCACACACACTAAGCAGACTGTTGTTCTTGCAGCTGGGATTCCAAGTCAGCCTAGAACAAGGAACTTCTGCATTAAATCAAGAGCTCAACCAGCTCAAAATCCAGTTCTGGATCATTTTTGTTTTCAAATTGGAGCTCTGCCAGCACTCCAAAGTTTTGTTGACTCTAAGCCAAAACGCCCTAGTTTGAGTCAGTGCTCACAGCCCCTCTCTTGGGCCTCACCAAGTGTGCTGGGACTGGAGAGAGCCAGGAGCACCTGGCTGGCAGCACTGAGACCACACGTGGACACAAACACAGTGGGTTGTGGTTCAGACTGTGGGTGTGGGATAAAGAACGTCCTGCTGTGTCTGCATTACTAAAGCCACCTTTCTTTCATCAGTGTTCGTGGTGTACAGACACTACTCTGTGTCCATCACCAATGCCCTGAGACTCCTGAGTGGCTCAGCAGAAACTCAAATAGGCTAAAACTGAATCACCAGTGTTGCTCTGAAAGGGAGAGGGTGGTGTGTTACCTGCAAAGGCTGCTCTGTGCTCAGGGTGCAGGAGTGCACATACTTACCCCACCTCCAGCCCATGGGTCCAAGTCTCCATTTGAAAAAATTATGTTGCTTGCACTTTTCAGGTCTGAAATTGAGAGAGAATAATTGAGAGGTCTCCTTCCTCCAGTTATTCAAATGTTTTTGGCTACTGCAGCAAACATGGCCAAGAACAGAAAACACTGGATAACAGAACAAATTCTTGGTTGTTTTTAGGTTTTTCACTTCTGTCTCAAGGAGGTACAGAAAGCTTCGTTTGGCTCAAGTCAGCACAAGGCTGCAACTTTCTGCCAGGAACTGTGCCTGTCCTCATGGGGCTCAGCTAGGCAGAGGGGCACAGGCAGACAGCTACAGGGAAAAACAAAGGAATGAACAGTCAGTATAATTCACCTGCTCCCCAAAAGTTTGTCTGCAGCCAGTGTGCTCGAGGCCTCACATGCCACTTTTTCCAGCAGTACTGCTCCCGCATGGCCTCCGTGAAGGGCATCTCAGGGAACATGTCTGTCACATTGTTGCTGTTGAAAGTTAAGTTGATCTCGGTGCAAACCTAAAAGAAGCACAAGAGCCCTCATGGCGCAGGGGGATAAGCAGGACAGCAGCCGAAAGCTGTTGGTTTCCAACTCCCTCACCTGGTAGTCCCAAGCCTCTGCATCCAAGCCAATGCCACAGCCCGTGGGGTCAGCACAGGACCGGTACAGCTGATATATGTCATAACACGGTGCCAAGCCGGAGGAGTTGTAGAACACCCCTGCCAGGTGGGAACACAGCATAAAACCAGTTGGCAACTGCTGTCTCACCCACCACCTCCCACCCAAACCTCACAGCCAAGACCAAGCCCAGGTCTGGCTGCAGGATATGTTTCTTTCTGCCGTATTTACAGAGAGAATGGGACACTGCTTGTGCCAAAAGTCAGTGAGCAGCTCACTAGAACTTGGAGACCTTCAAAGCTACAGAAACCCTCCTAGTGCAGGAGGTGATCAAGCTGTGCTTTCGTTTTCTGGAGGGGTGCTTGAACTGTGAGAACTGCCTGGATGTTCTAAATATCACCAAGAAACTTGGCCCAGATGATCTGAAACAGAAAGCCGTGTGCTGTGTGGGGCAGCATTACAAACAGATCCTGGCTGATCCTCAGTGCTGGAAAGACCTGGACCAGGGAACCCTTTGTGAAATTTTAGACAGGACCAACACTGAGGGATGCACCAAACTGGAACTGTTCAGAGCTGCTGTGAGCTGGGTGCAGCATGACCATGCACAGCTGAACGATACAGCAGAGATTTTCAAGTGCATAAGATTCCCTCTCACTCCTTTACGGGATCTGCAGAGATATGTCCAGGGAATGCCTCTTATGAAGCTGGACTCAGGCTGTCACAGGTACCTGCAAGAGGCTCTGGCTTACCACTTACAGCTATATGTTCAGCCCATCCTGCAGATGCACAGTATGAGTCTGTGGTCCAGTTCAAGCACTGCTGGTCACTGGTAGCAGAGCTGCCAACAATGTGTGCAGGGAGATGTGGGCTGCAGAACCTCGTGCAAGGTTGGGGACCTCTGTGTGCCAGTGCACAACCACTGCGTTGGCATCATCAACTTCCTTTTTGTGACTGGGGGTGTCGTGGGTTTTCCTGATGTGTTTTTTTTTTTTTTATAAGAGGAAGATTGGCTTCTCTCAGAAGCCAATCCGGAAGTTTCCCTCCATCCTATAGAGCAGAGCC
>JAWWEW010000038.1:11337988-11358298 GCA_035583185.1 Anabacerthia variegaticeps
AAATTTAAGCATTATTCCAAGTTCTGCTTTGCCCGTGGTATTAATCAAAGCTCCTCTTTTGGTTGTTATCTCTAGCCGTAAATTCCGAGCTGTTTTTTTTTTTCCCTTCCCTCTGGAAGGTGAAAGGGAGGGGGGGGAAGGCCTTGAAGGAGTTTTGCTGGACACCAGGCGTTTATCCAGGGTCAAACCACGACAGGGGGGCAGTGCAAATTTGATCTCACATGAAAGCAGCCATCAAATGAGGTGAGACACAAGAAACCCTTAGCCCCTTGGAAAAATGGCTGGGTGAGGAGGGTAGGGAGTCATTCCTCTTGCTGACCACAAATCTCCCACCTCTCCATATTTCCTAGCACTTTGTGCAATAGTGAAAGCCCTTGGGAATACAGATTCCAAACTATTTGGGAAACAGTCAGGTCCTGCCCTGGTCTCCCCTTGCTCCTGCTGTGAACTGTCATCCTAATCTGTACGCAACTTCACAGTGCAGGTGTGGCCAGGTCCACATCAGTCAGTCGAGCAGCCCCATGAGTGCTGCCCTTGTCCCCACCGGTGTTGCTGTGGGATTTGTGCTAGGCAGGCACAGCTACAGCCTCCCACTTCTCTGGAGAATTCCTCCCCTTGGTTTTGCCCTTGAAAGGCAAATTTGCTTTAGCTCCCCTTCTGCCTGGAGAGTCAAAAGACTTGTGCAGGATTTTACGTTTTCCTCGATGGCTTCAGGAAGATTGCTAGAGAAACTAGCGTGTTTTTCTTCCTCATGCTCCTGGGGGCTAATTTCAGCATTGTACTGAGTTCAAGAATTCCACTGCCACAGCAGCTCCCTTCCAAGACCCTGAGGCAGCTCTGCAGCAGTGGAATGAAGAATGCTAGAGCCGATGGGCTGTGGCACCAACTGCTGGGTACAGCCCAGGCCAGTGCTCACCATGGCTCTGCAGATACTGCCCTGGCTCAGCAACCTGGGCTTCCTAACCAGAACAAGCTTGGGGAGGTATTTACCGCTGAACAAGGTGTGAATGGAAGTCCAGGCTTAGCAGAGGTGCTGTGCCTCTGTGGTAATGCCAGCAGGGATGAGGGGAGTGGAAGCCGCTCCTGCCTTCTCCTAGGTGAGAGCAACAGGCAGAGCTCAGCTGCTCTCTCCTACACACTCATAGGGCAACAGAGATGCAAACTGTGCTTGTTGAAATCTCACTCAAGCAGTTCCCAGTTGTCACATACCAGCTGCTGTTTGAATCAAAGGTATTTCATTAAGCCTATGTGTTTCACCTCCTGCTTACTGCAAGCTGAGAGCACAATCTGCTCTTAGACCTGCAGAAAGGCCATAACTGACTGAGGCGTCAGCTCCACTGAGAAGGAGCTGCTCTGTCAGCTATCTGGCACTGGACTGAGCCTGTCCAGGTCTGAATACAAACCCCTTCTCAGTCCAGGGAAAATGTTTAGCAGTTCTTGAAGCCACACAAGACATGAGCCAGCTACCTGCCTTCTGCTAACCATAACCTGTCTGCTGTGATCATAGGTTTTCCAGTCTGATCACTGCAGCATGTCCTGGCTCCAGCTTGGCAGCATGATGGAGTGATGGTCAAGCTTCCGTGTGGACGTACTGTCTGACTGCATCTTCGCTGTGGGTGGGGTGACACTGCTGGGGACCCTCTCCCATATTGCAGAATTGTACCAGCCTGCTGACAAGTGGGAGTTCACACCTCCTCTCCCCACACCTATTGCTGATCACGCTGGCACAACTCACAAGGGAATTCTCTATATTGGAAGCAATAGAGCCAGTAGAAAGCAGCATATTTTC
This sequence comes from Anabacerthia variegaticeps, assembly GCA_035583185.1. Lineage (NCBI taxonomy): Eukaryota > Metazoa > Chordata > Aves > Passeriformes > Furnariidae > Anabacerthia > Anabacerthia variegaticeps. The sequence goes on from JAWWEW010000038.1 coordinate 11,339,778, forward strand.
ATACATTTGCATTAATTTTTGCTACCATTTTAATGTCACAGTCTAAGCCTGCACCCACACGAGTAAAACCCACAGCTCCAGTGTTCCTTTCCTGCTGTGTCAGCACAGCCTCACTGCCCTCCTGCGGCAGGAATTATTTTCTTTCCAAGACAGTAAAAGTGGCCCCATCTGTCTTGCAATCTTCAATCCCAAAGCTCTGCTGTCTGAGAAGGTAAACCAGGAGCAACCTGCCACAGTGTTGGGAATGGGACTATAAACCCTGGTATGAATCTGAGTGGAAGATTTGCAACTAACCCTACTGCACTGCTTTGTTCACCTGTACTAAAAGAAGTAAAATGCGGGCTTTTACCCTCTTACAGAGCCTGTACCAGCTTTTGTCCTACACGGGATCCTCAGTCCTTACAGGGCTTTTTGGGAGATCGTCAAGTACAGCAGCTTGAGGCAAACACTTCAGAAAATTACTGTAGGATCTTTAGCTTTTGCAGCTTCCAATTTGGACTTGAAATATAGACTATGGTTAGTTCCAGAAAGAGCACTGTGTTATCTGTGTTATGCCTCTGCAGTTGAAAGTCCTGTGCCAGTCTGCCACTGCTGTAGTTCCCTGCTTCCTAAACCAGCTGGGATCCCTGTACTGATCTTTTCCAGATTAACTTCAAAGGCATAGTTTCAACAAAGGGCACATCTCTGTGATGGCCTGTGCTGCGGTCCCAGGGGCAGCAACATCACACCCAAACCTGTTCCCCAGGGATGGAAGGGCTCTGCCCCAGCAGTGCAAAAGGATAATGGAAGAGCTGGGAGAATGGCTAGGACTCGGGTTCAAGTCCCTGCTTTGATTCAGCTGGTCACAGTGCTACAGGCAGCTCATTTCACCTCGGACGGTCTCAGTTCCTACCAGAGAGCAAGGACAAAACTGCCTCACGGAGCTTCAAGCATCCCAGATGATCTAGGCTGGGTAACACTATACCCCTACCTCCATTTTGCCATGATGGGTACAGTTTCTTCAGAAGGAGTAAGTCTATAACAAAAACTTGCACAAGGCTTACAAATTCCTCCAGATGACATAAACTTGGTTATTGCCCCCAATTCAATGCAATATTGCCCTGTTTATATTATTTCCTTCATAATGGGTTAAAAACCGGGATAGCAGGCAGGGCTTGGGCTATGCCAGGTTCAGCAGGTCCCTGTGGCACCTTCCTCAGTTCACTCTTATTTCCCAAGAAGAAAGCTCCTTCCTAGCTGTGCCATTCTGGTATTTTATTTAGTTTCATTTAGGGCTCAGATTTCTAAACATGGATTAAAAATCTGGCATACTGAGCACCACAGTGGTCAAACAGATGTTGAGAAACTGGTTTCCTTTATCATGAACCAAGCAGGCCTGATATGACAGTGATGAGGCACGATATGACGGGTGAGTGTTGGTCTGGTTCTCTGCAGGTGGAGGAATAGATTCATGTCAAGGAGCCAGAGTATTATTGTCCTATAAGCAGTCAGTGGACAATGCTAACGCTGTCCCCATTCACCTGTTGCCAGTTCAGCATCACAGCTGATGACTCTATGCTCTGCCTGGCAGGAGGTGGGTTGCTGCAGCACCTGCAGAAAGAGAACAGTGTTTTCCTGTATGACACAGAGGGGCAGGTATGGAAGAAAGCCAGTCCCCTGCCTAAAGCTCTGGTGGATCATGCCTCTTGCATGACTAAACTGCCCCAAGTGAATGAAGCTGGGGAGACAGGGAGAGGCATAAAGTGCTCCACTGCAGCCAGGAGGAAGAAATCCATCCTCAGCTTGTTCATCTCAAAGAAACAAGAGTCCCACTCTGCCTCACAGGAGTAGAAGGATGTGAATATGTCCACTAGATCTGAGAGTCTTTGCCAAGACATTAGTGTTTTAACAACTTTTCTAGCTATCAGCCAAACATCATTAGCAGTGATTTGGGATCCGTACATTTAGCTTCCAGTCCTACTAAACTACATTAAACCTGTAAGAATTGCTTAAATCAATTTTTTGTTGTTGTTCAGAACCTGTTTTTCTGAATAATGACCAAGGTAGAACTCATTTTTAGTGATCAACTTGAGAGATTTTTATGAAAAAAATTTTCAGAAGTTCTTTAAATTCTACCTCTATTAATCATTTCCTTACAAACACTGTTGGCTGACAAAATAAGTATTCACAGAGAAAAATATACATGATATATTTTCTCGGATTAAGACCACAGGACACTGTGATGACAACCTTGTCCTCAACATGCTGACCTCAGAATGTGCACTGAGCCCATAACTGCTGGAGCCAGAGTATGAGCAAACGTTTAGAAAAGAACCAAGTATCTCAGAAGTCCACATCTCATGGACAGGCTGCAATGCCTGAAAATCTGACAAGGGCAGGTTTGGAAAGGTGAGAGAATGAACCTATGGGCCACCAGGGGACATCCCAGTGGACAAAATCAGCATGGGGCAAAACGTCATAGGGGGAGATCGGAGTCATACCAGCTTCCCTGACACAGAGCAACACAACAGCTCTACCGACAGGTGCTTCTAGAAAACATTGTGTTGCATAAAAGATCAAACTGAAAATATTAACTCACCAACAAGAGCAGCCAAGCCTTGAATTGGGTCTTTGTGGGCAAGAATTTGTTCACAGCCGACCTGGGTGAGACACGTTACAGGCAAATGACAGACAGAACCGTTACCAGTCTTTGTTCTAAGGAAGGGTTAAGCTGGAAGATTCATTAAAATTATCATTTACATATTTTATGGTTCAGCAGCTTTCCAAGGGCCTAATGCAACGTTTTGAGGTTTTTATCCTCCTCCTTTTTAGCAATAAAATGCATAGAAACAAGGAGATAGAGCAAGGGCAAACAGTTCCTTTACCAAGTTAAGCAGCTGTGAAGGGGCCATAGTGATATACAACAGTTCCTCCTACAGAGTATTTCAATGCCCTTTTCAGGGGGTGAAGGGAATGTGTAGAATAATTATTTCCATTTTAGAGGTCATTAAACAGATCATAGGAGGGAACTGGAGCCAGAGGCACATCTCATAAGTCCCAAAGCAGCAGAGCCTGTGTGATCTCTTGCACAGCATGCATGTTGCTCCCAGTAGGACTAGAACTCCAAATGCCACAAAGCCAGAGGCAAATGAAGGCCCATGGGCATGGTATGCTGAAGGGCAGCAGAGAACAGTGGGCTGTCAACACACCAGAAGACATCAAGAATTTCAACAGCAACTCATGATTTCAGGTCAAAGCTAGGACCTTTCAACAGCAGCTAGTGTCAGAGAGGTCTTTGTAACCCCTTGAGAACCTGGCTCTTCTCCCACACTTTGACATCTCTGATCCTCTTGAAAGTTCATAGATTTTGCAGTCCCCAGAGCAGCAGATTTTTCTCTGCAGTATACCTGAGCTATGTCACCTTCTTAGGTGATACTTAAAAGGGAGCCTGATTTTTAGATTTCCATACGTACTTACCAAGAAAAATACATCTGTGAAAGCACGCTGAGAAGGGCTGCAACAAAACTACTTTTTTTTTTCCTAAGCTACAAGTTTTCAGTGTTTAAAAGCTGAAGTTAACAAGCTTACACAGGCTTTCGTGTCTAAGGTAAAGGCAGAGCAGGGAAGGAGTGACTTCAGCAAACCAGCCTTCATGAGCATCACAGCACTGTGTTTCAAATACAGAAGTCACTGTCACAGAGAGGTTTAAAATGTATAGATTTACTGCCAGAGTGGAAGGGCTGCAACATCCATCTCTACCTCCCCATTGTCATCACTGATGGTGTGTGCCTGACAGTGTCCTAAGCTCAAGTCACCCCCCTTGCACTGATGTCCTCACCTTCACTGGATTGGCAGGGAGGTGACCCATGAAATCAGTTTTGTAAGGGTAGTCCATCATGGCCATCATGGTGAAGGCATTTCTAGCAAACCCAAACAGCTGGTAAACATCCTCCTTGTTAGAGATCTTACTGCATGTGGCCGCTTTACTGCTGATCTCATCATAGGCTGCAGAAGAAAGGCAAATCAGAGACATAAACTTCAACAGAGGGAAAGCAATACCAAGCTTCAGCATCCTATTTCACTAGGGAGCAAGGAGATGCTGTAACATACAGATGAGGTTTCTAGTGGAAAGAGCACATTACATCTAAATTTACACAGGTGGATGTTTTAGGCACAGCCTCCCCATGCAGTGTCACAACCCCATGTAGCCCATGGCCTGCGCTCTGCCCCTTGGGGAGCCACTGACACCTCCCTACGTAGCCCACAGGAATCAGCACTTACTTAGTACAGCCTGTCCTTGCCAGTGCCGTGATGGCTGCTCCTGCTTGCACCCACAGGCCCCCTTCCCCTGGCAGGGCTGCTGCGTCCCACAGGACAGGCTCCCCAGGGAAGCTCTCATGCAGGAGAACAGGGTACAGCATACAGGTCCCAGTGGGATCCTACAGCCTTAAAAATTGGCGGGGGGGGGGGGCGGGGAATGAACTTAAAAAACATAAAAAACAAAAAATTGCTCCTTGGGAGTAGGGTGCGTTCTGCAGTAAGAACTGCCAAGCCAGAACAGTCCTCACAAAGGTCTCCCAAAACATGCCTTCAAACCTCAGTGGGCTGCACAGGTCAGCTGCAGTCAGAAAATTCATCTTTGAAGATGTTCTTTCAAGATGCGCTCATACATCTTTGCACTTCTGCTGGCGAAAGCATCTCCCTTCATTTTCAGCCTCCACATTTTGGAGTTGCAGTTCCTGTCCCCATCCTGCTCTACAGCTGACCAGCAGAGCCCTGCTGTCTTTGCTTGGAGAACCAACATCTAGAACCTGCCTCTGGATACTCACTTGAGAACCTAAGCCTTAAAATACAGACACTTTATCCCCCTGCTGCAGGAAGCACAGCCCCAGGCAGACCTGGAAGAACTTGGCTAGTTAACAGTAACATTCTTACTGCTGTGACCCAAAACTAAAGGGTGTTTTGGACCCCAGGCTCCGCTAGCAGTTCCATGACCAGCAGCAGCCAGGAGGCTCACAGCTCCTGACCTGCAGCACCACAGACTAAGCCTTGAGACAGACCCAGAAGTCACCACAGCTATCCCAATACCATGCAGGGCTCCCAGGAGATGCTGCATCAGCCCACAGCATCTGGTCCAGCCTACTTGGGAGCCACTGCAGAGGTTGTCATCATTCTTTGTCTTAATTGTCCAAGGCTGGAGATGGAAGGGACTTGGATTACTGCTTCAGGACCTAGACTGCCCTCCATATATTTCTCACACCTATTCAGTAAGCTGAGCCACAAAGCTGTCATACCCACCTGAACAGCTCTTAACAGTGTTGAGGACAAGCATCTGGTGAAATGTGGCTTTACTAGCATAAAATACTTGTGGGTTTCACCTGTAAATGTTTTTGCATTTTGGTGCAGAAGAGTTTCATTAACACCAAGCAAACTCCCCCAGAACTGCTTATGTTTTGGTGTCGGCTGCTAGTTTTAATGTTAACTGAAACTGTTAATTAATTAAAAAATCCCCCCAAAATCAGAGGCAGCTATGTGGGCCCTTGCTTCAGTTTAGCTGAACAAATTGAAGAGCTGAGGAAAGCTGTAACAACTTTTTTCCCTGTGGCTGGGATTGCCTGGGACTGCTGCATGTGCTGGGGAGCTGTCTGCAAGGCTCTCTCCTTACCTCCACTCAGGCACAGGTCCTTGATCTGCTGGAAGGCCCTGCGGACAGCTGTGACACAGCCTAGGCTGGACTTCTGAAAATCCTGAAGGGACAGAAAAGACACAGGATGACAGTTTCACAGAGGAGATCCTTGTAGAGGCTGCAATGGGAAGAGCTGACAGAAGGATCAGGAGATGAGAGGCGTTACTAGCCCCCTCATCAGCACCTCGTCTGCATCTGCAGGAAGAGTAACACCAGCACCTTGTCCTCCAGACAGTCAGCATGTCCCAGCTGAAGCCAACACTCTGCACAGGTCAAGCCAAGCAGCAGCTGTGTCACCAGTTCTGGCTGGGCTGAGCTGTGAGACAGAACACTGTGCACTTCATGGAGCATCAGAATGTGAAGTAGAAAGAGGAGACATCCCCCAGCCAGGACATGGGGAGAACAGGCTAGGCTGTGAGGCCTAGAAGGTTTTTGTTGTTGTTTTTAAACACACAAGAGTCCTTTCAACTGCACTTTGTCTATGAGAAGTAGCCATGGAGAAGTCAGTTATACATCTAGGGTACAGAACCAAAACCTGCTTTTCTTCTTAAGCCTGCCAGTGATCTGCCAGATGACCATATCGTTTTTCTTGGGAATACCATTACTGATCCTGGAAAAGCATTCTAAGCTATTTTTTAAGAGCTATGGCTGGTTATGGTGGAACAAGTTGTTTCTGTTATTGAAGGCTCCAGCAATTCAAGTTGTTTCTCTTCTGTCAGTCTGTAAGGCAGATCCAGATCTGCTGGCAACCAGTGCTTCATCGTACGAATTATTAGGGCTCTTCCAAGGCCCATTTACCCTGCTAGAGCAACAGTTAAGTAACCACGAATCACTAACTAGGCATTTTTCTTATAAAGACTCAGCCTCGACTTAAAAACAGATTTGGGACCTCTTTTCTTCCTAACTTCTTTTGTCTGATAATTATGCTTAAAGAAATCATTATGGAGTTTTCCACAGTTTACCTGATCATCCCTTTAGGAGTTCCAAATCTCCTTCTGGATGTGCTTATTGATCTTCATCTACTAATGGCTCTGACTGGAGTGTGGTGATGGCTTGGCCTGGGACACAGAAGAAGGTCTGCTCTGGCTGAGCCTCTCTAGGCACTGCTAGGCTGCTGCCATGCACTGTCTGGCATGAAGGGCCCAGCCACCCATTTCAGCTCACCCCCAGACACTTATGGGCCAGAAACAGTTCAGCTGAGCTGAGCAGAGGCAATGAAGCCATTCCAAGGAAAGCTGTTCCCGTCCGGACTGCCAGCTTTACTCTTGACTCACACCCAAGTCAGATATGTGATGTGAGCTGATGGCCTGTACAGCTGCTGCAGCAGTAACGTCAAGGGAAGCAGGCAGGGGTTGCATGTGCAGGATTCACACCAGGAGTTCCACCAGCTACAGGTAGTTGGCATATATAACTCTAGTCCTACATGAATTAAAAAAATCAACTTTCTGCCCTTTGAGCTGGAGTTTTATGAAGTGAGCTGACAAAGCTCGGTAAGGAGAAAGCTCAGCAGAGAAAGCTGCTTTGAGACAATGCACTCTGACTCAGTGGAAGGGAGAGAGGGAAGAGAGGCTTTCCACAGTAACTCATGACAGGTTTGTGCCGTCATTACCATTAACAGCTCTCAGGGCTGCTCTCAACAAGAAGAACAATTCAATTCCAATTTCAGATGCATGGATTGCAAATAAAAGTACAGCAGATGGGAGTACTTTGAAAGTGCTTGCTTAGGAGCTCAGCCAAGAGCCTGGTTTATGGCTGGAAAGAGAAGCGATTTTTAAATTAATTGGAAAGTTTTTTCAAGTGAAATGGTCAAAGCCCTACATTCAGGGGTGTTTAATGACTCACAGCATATTCACAGACGAAGCAAGATATAGCTCCTGAGAGGAAGTTAGCTTCAATCAGGGAAGAATTCCCACTGTTGGTTGAATTAGTGCCATTACATTTTTTGTTTTAAAATGTATAACTTTAAGACAAGATGTCTATTATTCTTTTATACACATAAGAGTCTCAAACGTGTTTATTTTTATGATAGTCTTTTCTTTATACTTACTAGGAAAGCTATCTGTCCTGTAAGTCTCTGCAGTGAAACGAGGTGTTCATGTATATAAATAAGAGCAAAAAGACCACGAGTTGCATACACAAGTATGGTCCTCAGTCCTCAAAATGGAGCATCACAGCAAGGTAACACAAGAATATGTTAATGTCAACAAAGATGAATCACCTCGGGACAAGGGAAGAAGAGTGTTAAGGTGGCCCAAAGGTAACCTAAGACTAATTAGCAAGGTAAAATGACCCCTGAGGGACTTCACGTGCTACTGTCAGACCACCTTCATCTAGTGAACCAGGCACTGATCAGAGCATGTGCAGAAAAGCATTGGTTAAGTTGACCAGTGAACAAGTTTTGTGCAATTTCTTTGTTGTAACTTGTATAAAAGCCTGCAAACTCCCCAAAGAGGTGTCAGCTTAGTGAACTATCACCCAGCACCCCTTTCTGGGCAGAAGGGCATTAATCATGAGTAGGTGGATCTCAGCTCCCTGTGCTTGCTGGCTCCTGCATTGGGTACAGACTTAAACTCTGACTGAGGAACAACACAGGTAGTTCACGCATAGCCATCTGTGTCATCCAGATTTACAAATTCATGTTAAAAGAGAATATGGACACCATCATAAGATTTCAGTACAACCAGGCAGTACATTTCTTTCCTTATAAACTAAATATAAGTGAGTTCTAAGCAACACCATCTTCCTATGGGTCTTATGGCCTCAAACTGCAAAAGCCACATTTAAATTTTAGTTTAAGTGAACCCAGGACTTCTTGCCTATTTCAATTAGTGACATGAAGATTTCCAAGCTCTTAATTGAAATGCAACCTCCTTGGGACTATGGAGCTGCTGTGAATCATTGGTACCAATGCAAAATGCAGCATTTTGGGAGAGGGTTTGAAGAATAAGTTACCCAAATGGGCTTCAGCCACAGACAAAGGAAAAATTTCAGGCTATAATATGGTCAAGCCACTAAAAATTGGAAAATTAATTTAGTGATACTAAAGGTAATAGCACTGAGTTGTGCTGCTCTAAGTAGCACCTTTGGACCCTGAACTGCTCCAGCTAAGGCAGTGCTCTGCCATCACACCTGCAGCTGCTCCTTTGCCTTGTGGGTTCCCATTTAATTGCACTCTCTGCTCAGCACTGATGCTGATGATGCTATTTAAACACACGGAAAAGGAAAAAGAAACAGCAGTCCTAAGGCAAGAAAATAATGCTCCTGATAAGAGATGCTACTTTACCAGAGTGACATCTCTAAAGAACTGGGTGGGGTCTCCAAGTCCAGCCACAGACAGCAGAGGAGCACTGGCGGCTAATGCTCCAGCCACGATGTTTGGGTATTTCATCCTCAGGTAAGCGCTCAGCATTCCTCCATAGCTGCCAAGAAGGGACAAGTAATTTCCGTTAACAGACAACTTATACTGTAGCAACTGAGAAGTTCAGGCCAGCATTCAAAGGCACACTTAACCCAAGGTAACAAGCTCATGAATATCTGTACATGCCTCATGTGCTCACGCATGCTCATGGACATCTGTGATTCCTCATCCTTGTGTGGAAAGATCTAGTTATGGTCAATGAGCAGCACAGTGTTTTCTTACTGGCCTTTCTCCAAATGCTCACATCAGCTCTCAGGGGAAGACAGCAGCTCAGTTTGCTTCTGCATACAAACGTAAATCCTGCCTCAGTAAACAACTCTGCGTGTCCCGACACCTTCAACGCAGAGCCAAGTGTGGCTTAAGTGTAGCTGTCACTGTTCAGTGGGGAAAGAAGACACACCGCACATTTTGCATAAATGATGATAAGGACCATCCGTTCTCTCATTTATTTGCCCTAAATGGCAAATGACATTCCCAAAACATAGGTTAAACCCGGTCTAACTCCAGGCACTCCAGAGGTATGCAGTCTCCTTCCCCACCACCTCAAGTGCTTGCAGTACAAACCATTCCCACAGCACCCATATGTAAAGCAATTTGCATTTCTCTAGCCTTGGTCTTGGAAAGAGGCATTAGCTGAAACCTGTCTCATTGTAGTTTCAGTTTAGTTTGGCAGTTATAAGCACCGGAAGAGGTTTGGGTTTTCTCTCCCATGGGAAATGCTGTGCTGCTCCAGCACTGCCATATTTCAGTGTCCCTCATATGGGTTTAGTGTGTTCAGGGCTGCTGCAGACTGAGCCCTCATTTACACACACACAGCTGCAGTCTAATGTACAGCCAGCTCACAGGTTTTGCTGAATCCCTCTCCCACAGCCTCATCCCAGGACATCTCCTGGGCATTTCTACACTAGTCACTGTTCTGATAGTCACAGTACGAACTCCCTCAAGATCAGCAGTTCAGTCACGATACTGCAGCGAGCTGGGGGCTTAACACTTGTCAAGTGCTTTTTAGCTCACTGTGACAGAATTTGAAGCCCTGTACTTCTAGAAGCCTTTTGACGGGAAGCATCCCTATACCACAGGAGTGAGGATCCATCAAGAAACAAGGACATCATGTCCACCCAGATGCAGCACTCTGGGGAAGGACTGCGGCAAGGAACCAAAGAGCAGCCACACAGGAGGTTGCAAAGCAGAATTATGGAGGGGCCTACAATGAAAATGGCTGGATGCTGTTAAAGAGACTGTGTTTAATAAAAACCTGCATGGCCCCTGGGAAGAATATTTTACCAATTATTAGTTTCCTGTATTTTCAATGTAAAACAATCTGATCCTGTGGGAGGAATTTCTCATTTTCATCAAATCATAGAATACGCGGAGTTGGAAGGGACCCATAAGGATCATTGAGTACAACTGCTGGCCCTGCACAGACACCCCAACAATCCCATCATGTGCTTGAGAGTGTTGTCCAAACACTTCTTGAACTCAAGACAGACTTGGTGCTGTGACCACTGCCCTGGGGAGCCTGTTCCAGTGCTCAACCACTCTTTGGGTGAAAAACATCTTCCAGATATCCAATCTCAACTTCTCCTGACACAACTCCAGTTGTTTCAAGTTCTGTCACTGGTCATGAGAGTGAGGAGATTGGTACCTGCCCCTTCACTGTCCTCCATGAGGAAGCTGAAGACTACAATGAAGTCCCTCCTCAGTCTCCTTCAGGCTGAACAAACCAAGTGACCACAGCCTTTCTTTATAAGGCTTCTCCTCCAGTCCCTTCTCCATCCTCCTGCCGTCCTCTGGACTCTCTCTAATAGCTTAATGCCTTTTTTATATTGCAGTGCCCAAAACTGCACACAGGACTCAAGGTGAGGCCACATCAGTGCAGAGTGGAGTGAGACAATAACCTCCTTTGACCAGCTGATGATGCCTTGCCTGATGCCCTCCAGGACACGGCTAGCCCTCCTGGCTGCCAGGGCACTGCTCACCGGTATCTAACCTGCCATCAGCCACGACACCCATGTCCCTTTCTGCAGCGACTCTTCAGCCTCTTGTTCCCCAAAGTCCATACATACAGCCCCAGTTGGCCCGTCCCAGGTGCAGAATCCGGCACTTGCCCTTGTTAAACTTCATAGCTGGTCATTGCTCATCCCTTTAATTTGTTGAGGTCTCTCTGTAGGGCCTCTCTGTCCTGAAGGAAGTTGACAGCTCCTCCCAGTTTAGTGCCATCAGCAAACTTACTCAGTATTCCTTCCAGTCCTGCGTTCAAGTTGTTAATGAAGATGTTGATGAGCACTGCGCTGACAATGGAGCACTGTGGAACCCCAGTAGTGACTGAACTCCAACCTGATGTAACTCCAATCACTACAACTCTTTATGCCAACCTGTGAGCCAGTTGCTCACCCATCACGTAACATGGTTATCCAGTTGTGGTCTGGACATTTTGTCCAGAAGCATACTGTGAGAGACAGTATCAAAAGCTTTGCAGAGGTCCAAAATTATTACATCTACCAGCTTCCCTTGATCAACTAGGTAGGTTACTCCGTCGTAGAAAGAAATCAGGTTCAACAAGCAAGACCTTCCCCTCCTGAAGCCACACTGCCTGTGACCGATGCCTGCGCTGTCTTCCAAGTGTTTTTCAATACCTCTCAGAATAATCTTTTCCACGATTTTACTAGGCACTGAAGTGAGACTGACAGGTCTTTAGTTTCTGGGGTCCTTCTTCTTGCCCTTCTTGCAAACTGGGACAACATTCTGAATGACTTGTACATTGAAGAAGCTCAGAAACATCCAGTCAGGGGTGCTTCTCCAAAGCAACCACAACTGGAGACTAATTCTTGATGGGAGAGCTGAGTGGGACCTGGTAATGAGCTCCTGGGAGCTGAGGCACAGGCACATCTGCTCTCTATCAGATAGCTTAAAGGTCTGCCTTGAGAACTTCCTTGAGAGCCAAAGAGATCTACAAGCACAGCAGGACTGTGTCTGGGAAAGGATGCAGAGAAGGGCAGGAGCCCACACAATCCTTACCTGCCTCCAAAAGCAATGACAGGGCAATCTGCAGCATGAAACTGCTGCTTAAGCTCAGTAATGAGCACTGCATAGTCAGCAAGGGCTTGTTCCACGGTGAGCAGAGCAGTATTCTTCAGCTGTGTTGACTCAAGTCCAAATGGAAGAGATTTCCCATAGTACCTCTGAAAGGAAAGAAATACACTGCAGCAATGCTGGTCTGGATCTTCTGTGCTTTCACCATAGAACTGGGGTGAGTGCGTACTAATAGGAAGAGATAATAGAGCATGAAGTGCCCTCGTTGTCCCTTACTCAGGAAGTACTTTGTCTCCAAAACAAAGAAACCTTCAGGACAGATCCTGGAAAGGATGGACATCCTACTACTACACAAGTTACTTCACTGGGTGCCGAGTGGGCTCTCAGCATATGTATCCCTCCTGAAGTCCCCAGCTAGAAAAGGAAACACAATAATCTCTTCATGCCTAAGCTGATAAACAGTGTATTTAACAGAGTAGTATGAGAAGGGTTGGCTCGGGACTTCACAGGTTAGAGAGATTAAACATTATCCAGCAAAAGTAACTCTACTTCAGCATGGAGTTCAAGGTCTGCAGAAACTACTTACAAAAGCAAATACACTGTGGCATAGGTTTTACTGAAACAGCAGTCTGTATCCTGGAGTCCTGGTAGGCATAGCAGAAAATTATTCAGAAACCATGATTAAGTAAAGAAGACTACTACCACGAGGAGAAAGGCTACAGCAGGTCTGACTCAGCTTCATTGTAAAAGATGTTACCAGTATTCCAGACCTGCAGAAGGCTGAATTTGGTAACAGTGAACAGAACAAGACTCTACAGTACGCATAATGACTAAAGTACTCACATGCTCAGCAAAAATGACAAGTGCTTGCTGTTCCTCTGCCAATTCAAATATGAAGTCAGAGTTCTGAGCAAAAGTCCAGATGTCACCTTCATTGCCAGTATAAAAAAAGATGGGTCCAAATCCTTTCTTCCAGAACTTTGCTGAGACAATTGACAAAGGCAAATTAAAAATACAATAAAAAATAATAAAAACAGACAAACAAGCCCCCACCAAACAACACAAAAAAACACAACAAAAAACATGTGTATGAAGTGACTCCATTTTTTGTGAGTTTGGGCAAGAGTTTAACACGGAAGAACTCTGTGAAACAGGACGATTCCTGAAACCTGAGCTGAGAGACAAAGGTGTTAGAAAGATCAGGCTCTAAAAATCTCTCCTTTGGGTGGGGGTAAATAAGAGCTTCCACAAGAACAGCACACAGCCTGAAATTTCCACTTCTGCCTGAAAATACCTAAAATCTGAAGTTCTGCAAGCCATTTGCAAACAGTTGCCCCCCAAAAAAGCATTTTCCCTTTTCAGCCCAACTTATCCTAAAACACTTGCACTGATCAATTTTCCCACAAAATTGACATTATGGAATTGCTTGTATCTTTCTGTTGCTCCTGCTGTAACACATAAAGCTGTAAATTACATATCACAGGATGGCTTAAGCTGGGAGGATGACCCAATTTGAACTAGAAGACCATCCAGTTCAAGTCTCCCTGCCATGGGCAAGGACACCTTGCTCCAAGCCCCATCCAACCTTGCCTTGAACACTTCCAGGAATGGGGCAGCCACAACTTCTCCAGTCAACCTGTGCCAGAGCCTCACTACCCTCACAGGAAAGGATTTCTTCCTTATGCCAAATCCAAATCCACCCTCTGTCAGCTTAAAACCACTGCATCTTGTCCTATCACTACTGGCCCTGGTAAAAAGTCACTCTTCCTCTTTTTTACAAGCCTCCTTTACATATTGAAAGGCCACAATAAAGTCTCCCCAGAGCTTTCTCTTCTCCAGGTGAACACCCCCAGCTCTCCTAGCCTGTCTTCAGAGCAGAGAGGCTCCAGCCCTTGGAGCATCTCTGTGGCCTCCTCTGGACTTGCTCCAGCAGCTCCACATCCTACTTGTGTTGGGGTCCCCAGAGCTGGAGTCAGCACTGCTGGTGGGGTCTCACTGGAGCAGAGGAGGAAAATCCCCCCCCCTCACCCTGTAGGGATGAGCCTAGGACATGCTGCCAATGATATGCTGATATGTCTGTTATATATGTAACACACACACGCGCACATATATATATATATATGATGGTATATGAAGATGATGTGCTTCATTCTCAGATCAGATTAAAACTGAAGGCAAATTGAGCCTGGCAGGACAAGCTGAGCCATGATGTCAATACTGGCTTATCTAAGAAACAGTTACTTCAATGCTTGTTGACTATACAAACACTTGATTTTAGCTTAGTCATAAATTGCACTGAAATTAAGAGAGGGATAATCAGTATTTTTCTTCAATAACAGACTTGAGACTGCTAAATGTTGATTTCAACACACTACCACACCCACTGAAGAGACCCCTCTGCAGCAGTTGTCCTAATGTCCAGATATTGCTGCCGCATGTCATATGAGACTGTTTCCATTAACAGAGGTGCCTGAATTTAATTCTTGGCATTCTCAGCAGACTTGCCAATGGCAGGTTTGTCGTGGAATGGGATTTGAAACCTCTCATTAGTGAAACTGCTGCTGTTTTTTAACAAAGAGGCTGATTGCTCTCTGTGCTGCATTTGCTTTGGGCAGATAATTGGCTTTTCTCCTGATGTGCTTCGTGGTTCCTGGAGCAAACAACAATTCACAGGAGCCAAAGCCAAACCAGATGGGCTCCTTAAAAAGGTATGTATTTTTAGATTGAAATCTTGAGGAACTGTCAGCTAAACTCAAGAGTATCAGATGCCCTGTTGTGAAATAATAGTCTCTTTCAGATTCTTGCTGATGATCTGAAAACTCTTATGTTGCACAAAAAACAGTAACGGGAAATTAAACTCCTCACAGGAAATTTGAGTTAGAAACTCTTTGTAAACCAGCAGAACTGCAATATTAATGTTTTTCTCCTCACAAATATTCAGCTCTGTCCAGGACACACAGATAAACCAAAACACTTTAAAAAGAAAACAAGTAAAATTTGCATAGTATTTTAAATTAGGTGATCCCAACATTCTATTCAAAAAGAGCCTCTAAATTAGTGAATTCTCAGCCCTCATTGTGCTGCTCCTGTGTCCGTATCTTGGGCTCAACTGATCCATGAATTCATGACTGGTGAAACATACGTGACTGGACAAAGGTGATGAACAAGCTGCAGAGCAATAGGTGATGTGAAGGTGAGCTGTATCTGGAGGCAGAACCAGGTGGGCACCAGGCTGGGCTCAGCGCTGCAACTATTCCCAGCTCTGCTTTTGTTCTCTCCCTGCAAATTGCTTCCTGGATTCCTCTGAATAGGCAGAGTTGAAAAACGTGTCACGCTGGTTATGGAAAATGCTGTCTTTTTAGTCACATGCTATTTAGAAAGGCCTTGTCACTCTTACTATCAGTGGCACAGAAAATAATTGATTATTTGGCTCGAAATAACTGATTAGTTGGCTCCTTGCTCGCACCACTCATTGTTCAGGACGGATTAAGCTATTTAGAGTTGCAGGATTTTAAATGACACAAACCACTGACGAAAGAGGAGTTATCTTTACTCCTAAGAACAATGGGTACAGAGTACAACATTTCAGTCACTATTTGTTTTTTTCTGCTCCATTCAGCGCACCGAGCTGTATTTGTAGGAGATGCTGTCGTCAACTGAAGACACACACAAAGCCAGCTCAGGTGCAAGCCTAACAAAGCTGCTGCTTCTAGGCTGCTCTTGCTGCAGGCACTAGTCTCCAAACCTGTTCCTGCACCCCACGGCCAGAACAGACAGAAGGCAAGGAGAGAATTCCAGACCAGTTTGGCTTGGAAGGGACCTTAAGGGCCATCCAGTTCCACCCCCCCTTCCCTGTGAAAGAGACACCTTCCGCTAGATCAGGCTGCTCTAAGCCCCGTCCAACCTGGCCTTGGACACTCCCGGAGATGAGGCAGCCACAGCTTCTCTGGGCGACCTGTGCCAGGGCCTCACTACCCTCAGGGAAGGACTTCTTCCTAATATGCAATCTAAGCTTACTGTCTCTCAATTTAAAATCAGTTTGCCTTATCCTATCACTACATGCCTTTATAAAAGGTAGAGGATAAGAAAAAGGAGAGGAGAATACAGACAATGAAGGGGAATGCTTGACTCACTCTTAGCTCACACTGACTCCTGGCTGCCCAGCGCTACTCGCAGGCTCCTGCTCTGCCTCGGGGCAGGAGTGGTTAAAACTTAAGCAGAATAAAATCCAGCCCGGGACCTACCCGACACCAGGTACCGCTGAGGAAAGGTCTCATTGCCTCGGGTCTCGAAGCTGAAATGGTCCCGCACCTGCGGAAAGAGCCGCTCCTCCAGGCCGGGCCGCAGTACCTGGGCAGCTGGAGGGGGCACGGTCAGCACAGGGAAAACCGACAACAGCGTCGGCAGCCGGTACGGCGCGGCCCAGACCGGGAACGGGGGCGCAGGGGAGCTCGGAGCTCCAGGCTGGAGAAGCAGCGGGGCTGGCAGAAGGGTCCGGCCCGGGGCACCTACCGGGAGCGGAGCCAGCGGGCGGCAGCGAGAGCAGCGGGAGGAGCGGCAGCAGCCGGAACATCCCCGCAGCGCTCCGGCGCGGGCGCGGGCACCAGAGCCGGGCGGTGGCGTCACGTGGTAAGCGCCGTCACGGCGGGCGCGGCGCGGGGCTCCGCTCGCCCGGCCTAGCCTGGCCTGGCGCCGCCTCCCGAGCCCCCTGGGGGTGTACCGGGCCCGGGGATGGCGGGGCAGGGTGATGCGGGGTGCCGAGGTAGCCGGCGGGTCCCTGTGCCCCGCGGAGGGCTCAAGTCGTGCCCCGCAGTTGCCGTCCCGCCGGCAGCGGATGTGCGCTCCGTGCTGACCGGCCCTCACGGCCGCGGGCTCGGCGCCGGGAACCCGGCGTGTGGCTCCAGGATGAAGTCAGCGAGAGTCCGTGTTGGCGCTGCGACACCGCAGCGTCCCGCAGGTGTGGGCGGAGAAGCTGGGCAGGGGACGGGGTTGATTTACTGTTGATTGCTGCTTTTCAAGCCACTGCAACGTTTGCCTCCTGGAGCTGAATCGGTGCTGCCCTTCGCCGGGGCAAGTGGTGGCAGCTCCGGTCCCCTCCAAGGTGTGTTTGGGTGAGAAGGAAGAGCTGGGGAGGAGGGAAAGCCCATCCAGTCCGCAGGGGCTATGGGACCTGGGCTCTGCCCAGAGGAGGCGAGGGAAATGAGAATACAGCACGGGAGGAAATCGGGGTGAAGATCCACACTGAGGTTTGTCTGCTCATGTCCACCTCTCCAGAGAGGAGCAGTGGAGAGAGAGCAGCAGGGGAGAGAGGTCTAGATGAAGCCCATCACTCTTGGCAGGAGGCTGCAAGCGTGTGACAAGAGCAGAGCATGTTCACATGGTGGTGATAGAAGGTATTAATAAGGAACTAACACTGAGAGGGTTAATCGAAATAACTGTAGGGACTTTTGCTGAAGTCGCAAAGATAGGCTGCATGGTTGCGACCATGAATAGCTACAAATATAGAAACAGGGAATATGTTATGGTTGCTATCAGTACCTGGCCTTGAGGCTTCTAAAATAGAATGGACACTGTATGAAACTAAGATAAATCAGGAAATATGTCAAGAAAATAAGATAATTATAGAAGTTTGCTAATTAGACTGGTTCAAGTTGCCAGCAAAACTGGTTTATGTTACTTTTTGAGCCAAGTTGAAAAGGACACAGCGAGGAAGACCTATAATCTTCATTCTCAAGACCCTTGAAGACCCCGGCCCAGGAAAAATGGAAACCCATGCGCAAACTCAGATGGGAGGAGCGCAGGGCAGAGAAAATGGAAATTACTTCTCGGAACTGATTAGAATAAGCCTGCCTTTTCTAAGAAAATAATGCATATGTATCATCATGGCTAGGCTTTGCAAACGAAGATTTGCTAGGGCTCTACCCACGCTTACTGCAAGCACGCTGGTGGCTAAAAAGGCCATTGTGAGACAGGCAAGTCCGATTGCAAAAGGCACAGTGGAAAGTCTCCATCGGCACTACTGGCAAGGCACAGTTCTTCCTGCGGTGCCTTTTTTCCTCCAGACTGATTCTGCTTGTGTTCTCAAAGGAAGCAGCAGCGTTATGGATGGTGTGTCTCCATGTCTCCCGATTGGAGGCCAGAGTGGACCATTGATGGTGGTCAATATGGCCAAGGCTCAGGCATTGTTTCAGGGAGTCCTTGTATCTCCTGTTTGAGGCTCCTCTCTTGTGGCAGCCGGTGGCGAGTTCCCCAGAGAGCACAATCTTAGGGAGGCAGTGATCCTCCATCCTGGAGACGTGCCCTGCCCAGCACAGCTGCGTTTTCAGCGGCATGGCCTCGATGCTGGTGATCTCTGCCTGTTCAAGGACAGACACATTAGTCACGTAATCAGACCAGTGGATGTTT
>JAWWEW010000038.1:11358398-11373989 GCA_035583185.1 Anabacerthia variegaticeps
GCCTCTGCAGGGCAGGAGACAGACAAGTCCCCTCTTTCACAGACGCCCTCGCAGTGTCTGTGGGTGATTGGCGAAAAAGCCAGAGATCAGAGGACACAGTTCCAGTCTCCAGCGATGTCAGATCTGGGGGGTGTGTGTGTGTCTGTTCTCTCTCCTTCGTGCTGAGTCAGTGAGTCCTGTCCTGCGCAGAAAAGCCCAGGAATGCTGACCCCCTTCCCCCTCAGGCTCAGGGAGCGGTCAGAACAAAGCTCTAGCTTGAATCGTTAACAGAATATGCATATTCATTGTGCCTTTTGTTAACTGTCTTTGTGATGTTAAAGCATTGCCTCCAAGCTTCTTTGGAAGGAATTCCAACTGGGTTTTGAAACTATAACAGTGGGCAAGATAACAGCAGCACAACAAATGTAGTGCAAAGGGTGTTGGATTCATCTTTTCCACCCCAAGGACCAAACTACAGTGAAATTATTTCCCTTTCCCAGCTGCAGCTTGTTTTATGCTGGCTCGTACATATCACTAGTTTCTCTTCAGATGCATCCCTCTCACAGGGACACCTCTATGAGAGATAGAAAAACCGGTTTTATTACAAGCAAATAAACTGAACAAGAGTTACTAACCTAAGGTGTATTTTTTGTTTTTAGTTGTTACTAACCTATAGGCATTTTGCAGAAGTTGTAAGGCATCCAGTCCAATTTTGGAATGTATGCCAGGGATTAAGCGTTCAGGAATAAGGCAATTACTTACTAACTAGGAATATAGCTGGGACATTCTCAGCCACGTGGCTGGCCATGGAGGCTACCATATTGCCTGAAATTCCACCCCTGACATGAGGGGGGGCACAGAAGAACCAATCCAAGGAGAAGAAATGCCCCTCATGTTGTGAAATGGGGTTGGACCTTAAGAATGTTTAAAAGCGTGGCTTTTGAATCAGAAGGTGTGCTCCTAGGGATCCTGCGTGACCTGGGCACCCAACGTGTGTTGTAATTAAATTTTCCTTTATTAATTTTTCCTTATATTCCTTTTGAGAGGACTGATTTGGCCCTGCTTTTGCTTTCACATGGCTGTGCATCAACAAGCCACCAGAGATGCTTCCAGCCTCTCAGCGTGTGTGTGGCTCCATCATGTGGTAGAAACCAGGTCCTCTGTCCACATCCCAGAGCCTGTCTTAGCATGCTCCTGGTGACTCCCACAGCCTCACTTGTCATTATTTGCAGCAATGAAAATGTCTGGAGAAGCTTCAGAGACATTGTCATTTCTGGGCTTCAAGGCTGGCCCTTTCCTGATCTACTAATGAGCAGAAAAGACGGTTTCAAACACAAAATGCAAACCTGATCCATGAGCTTTCCAAGACACAGACAAAAAAAAATCCCTGAGATGAACAGTGGCCAGGATCAGTCAAAGACTGACTGGATCTATTCTGCTCTTCTTCTGGGGACTCTTGGCAAGAGGAAGGCAAGCACGAGGGACTGGATGGTATCCTGACAGTTGGGGGAACATATTCCTTTAGGACATCTCAAGTCTGTTTCCTGCCTCTCCCCTCACTGGTCAGATGTGAGAGCTGATGGTGGAGCGAGAGCCCTTCTGTTGAGGAGAGGTGGAAGCTCTGTATCCATATGCATCTGTGGAAACTGAATCCTGAACTTAGGGGGTCAGTTCTTCCTGGCTGGAGTTAGTGCAAGCCATCTCTAACTGCTGCAGATGTGGTTCCTGGGATAACCCATTAAGCCCTGTCACTGGAAGTGTTCAAGGCCAGATTGGATGGAGCCCTGAGCAACCTGAACTAATGGATGACATCCCTGCCCATGGCAGGGCAGATGAAACCAGATGCTCCTTAAGGTCTCTTCTAACCCAAACCATTCTGTGATTCTGTGGCCCTCTCCTCCACATCAGCACAGGTACCTGCCACCTCAAAATGGTTGGGACTCATGCTGGAGGAGCTGCAATACCACTCCATGCCTTATTGTACGATCTTAGGGGACTGTTGTGGTTTAACCGTAGCCAGTAATTAAGCCCCACACAGCCACTTGCTCACTCCATCACCAGTGGGATCAGGGAGAGAATCAGAGGAGTAGAAGCTAGAAAACATGGGTTGAGATAAAGACAGTTTAACAGGGAAAGCAAAAGCTGCAAATACAAGCAAAGCAAAACAAGGAATTCTCTGCTTGCCATGGGCAGGCAGGTGTTCAGCCACCTCTAGGAGAGCAGGGCTCCATCACATGTAATGGTTACTTGGGAAGTCAAACAATATCACTTCAAATCCCCCCTGCCCCCCCGTTCTTCTCGCTCACTTTCTATATTGAGCATGATGTCCTATGGTATAGAATATCCCTTGGGTCATTTGGAGTCACATGTCCCAGCTGTGTCTCCTCCCAAACTTCCATGCACTCCCAACTTCCTTGCCAGTGTGGCAGTATGAAAAGAAGAAAAGGCTTTGGCTTTGTGTAAGCCTTGCTCAAGGATAATATCAACATCTCTATATTATCATCACTGTCTTCAGCACAAATTCAAAACACAGCCCCATACCTGCCACTGTCAAGAATATGAATTCTACCCCAGCCAAACAGCACAGGGACTCAGGATAATTTCACTCTGCAGCAAGGTCCAAACCACCTCACCTAGTACTGCTGATGGCTTGTCATACATGAATATTTCCTCTGTGGAGTCATATGGTGGTCTGGGAACATCGACTAGATGGGCTTGGATAAACTACTCTTGGTGTTCTCTTAATCCCTCAGACACAAGTGTTTTTCATGAATAAAATTTAAATATTGAAGATTTCTGTGTAGTAAAAAAAGAAGCTAGAGGAGAGCAAAGAAAGAGGATTTAGCAATTTTAGCTAGGTTAAAACTGAGGCTGTCAGCACCTGCTTGTACCTCTCTGCAGAGGAGTCTGTGGTTCTGCAGTGCTGTATATGGCAGCACCTTGGTCCTCTCTGAGAAGCTATTCCTGGATGACAGCATCAGCAGCTGATAAGTGAGATACAGCTGCATGCTGTAGGACCTTGCTCCTGCTCCTGCTGAGGTCATGCCAATTGCTTTTGGAACAGGAGAAAACCAAAATGGAACTCCTGGAAAGGGAGAAGTGACTGCAGGGCTTTCAGTGTGCACTTCACTGCTCAGACAACATACTTTCTTGTGTACCTGAAAAGAAGTAAACAGAGACGGGAATGGGTAGATGCAAACCCTACGGTTTATTTCTTAGCACACTGTTGACCTGCTGTGGTGTGCTGAGTGGCATCATCACTTTTCTCACCCACAAGGTTTGAGTTCAGTGTCATAGGGCTGTAGCTGCCCTTGGTACCTATCTATGCAATAAGTAGTGTAATAAACCTGGGACTGTTAAGAATATAACATGAATACTCTCTTTCCATTGTCTCTGGTCTGCCCCTGCAGTGATGAGTTAGCAGTCAGTTCTCCTGTGTCAGCTGTGGGGAGGAGTCCAGCAGCTTGAGTGCAGGAAGAAGAGACTCTTTAATCAGTTCTGCTAATAGTCTAATTCAAAATCATACAAACTGGATGAGCTGCCTCCCCCCACCAGCAGGTAGCCTACCTTCAAATGCTACTGGAAACAGGGTGAAATAGAAAGCACTGGCACTTGCTGTAGCATCTTTGTACTACTCATGCTGCCAAACAGACTGTATTGCATGCATACAGTTCTCAGTCCACAGTGGCTCATGAGATCTAGAAACATGCCCTGGAGGAGTGGCTGAAGCTGACCCTGGGCCCAGCTGCAGCTGCAACGTGGTCGGAAGTGCTGAGCAACTTTGCTGTGGTTCCAGGAGCTGGGGTCTGTCCAGAGGCCCTGGAGCACCTGGGAAGGGAAGGGGGAACAGGTGGTGCTGACAGCCCTGTGCTGGAAGCCCCTTCGTTTCCATGCTGTTCTACATCATCGAGGCTCCATCACAGCCTGTAGGAAGAGGGTGCAGGTCAGGAATTCATTACTTTTTGGGTCTTGGGTCCAACAGAAAGAAGCAGCAAGAATACTGGAAGCTTCATATAAATGGATTAGACTGAAAGTTACCAGTAATTACATTTAGGGTAATACTATCAGAGAGCATTACTCAGATGAAGTGGCCTCACCCATCACTTGGTCTTTAAATCAAGGTAAAGCACTTTTCAGAAAAAGATGCTTAGGCTCAGTCAGCATCAGTGAGGCTGCTGGAGGTAGTCAGGGTAGAGTCTGGTGCTTACAGGAGCTTAAACCAGTACTGATCTGGCCTCAGAAAGTCTGCTCTACATAGAAGGCACAACCTGTAATATCCTTCCTGGTCCATTTTTGTCCTCAAAAATTATGTTTTTGTGTCTTCTCTTGGCTGACAAGTGTCACCTCTTGGTGCTACTCGGGTACCCTCTCACTGTATTAAACTGGCCTAAATTTCATTTCCGTTTGCTTGTAAGAGTAGTGGTATTCTTTGCCTGTCTTCCAGTTGATGCCATCAGCATAGCTCCCGTGCACGCCCATCCAGTACATCCCATTCAGGTTTGAGTAATGACAGTCATTGTACCACCATGCTCCTTTGTATTCTGTGGCACAGTTAAAGGAGCTCATGTCGTTGTCCTGATCTGTTGTTGAAAATGGCATGTTTCTGTGGTATGATAAAGAGTCTCCTGCAGAGAGCACACGTTCACAGTTACTGCAATAAGGATCACAAACAGGACATTAATGTGTCTGTGCAACACTGCTGGGCACCAGTGGCCCTTGCTGTGTGCAAGGCAGATTTTATAAATCCTGCTGTACTCTTGCCCAGATTACCTGTGTTTCTTCCTTGATCCTGGACAAAAGAAGTATCATGAGTTCTGCTAAAACTCACAGAGAATTTATCTATGCTTGTGAATCAAATGGGCCAGATTTTCCTCTCAAGTGCATGGATGTCACTCCTCTTGCACTGCTCAGGTTCTTTTCAGACACACTGAGGTCTGAGCTACCAGACAAAATTGCAATGTACAAAGCCACATAAACACAGTGCACTGCTCCCTCAAGTATTGGTTTCACTCATTCCTGCATGAGTGGTATTGAATTTTGAAGAAAAATCATTTGCTTTTTAAAGAAAAGCAAAACATCAGGCATTAAGACAATGCAGTGCTGATGCTGCAAGTGCTGAACAGCACCCCAGCCCTGGAAATGCCAAACTTCATGGTCAACTATTTCCTGGCAATGTAATTAAAAGCAGAACTTAGCCTGACTGCTGCAGAGCTGTTGGGATGGTCAGTTGGATTGGGTGCTGCTCAGGACCAGGCTCCACATTTTCTGTTAAACAGTGTGGCTGGGCTTGTAGGTAATGCTCTGGGTCACACTTTTGTGATGGGTTTTTTCTCCTTCTCTGAACCTAGAGGTCACCCAGCACCTGGGGTACCATGACTGGTTTTAAAAAGTTGACCCAAAATGTAGCTGATACAAGGAGCTGCATGATACAGCTCCGCATTATAGATGCTAAACACTTCTGAAATGCTCTGGAAAACAGATTTTTCCAGTGAGCTACCTCAAACTTACCAGCATTTCCACCAAGGAAGTCCCCTAGAACAAGTCTGTATTTCTCAGACTCTCCTAAAACTCTGAATGAAGCATACTTGGCAAAATAGTAGTTGTTCTCAAAGTCTCTCAGGTCAATTCGGAGTTCACAGGGTCCTAGAAGAGAAGGTGGACAGCAGTGGTGCTGGGCTGATGGTGGATACATCCTTGGATTTCAGGGTGTGGGTTTTAAGGAGCCCTGAGCTAACTTGAGATGAGCTTCCAGTCCTTGAGAAATTATGAATTACTTAATATTCCTGGAGACCCTCCTCTACCTTTGATGGTTCTCTTGGAAAGCACCTTTTCTAGTACAATGTGGGGTGGTCATGGACACTGAAAGCTACGCACCCAGGAGTCCTGCACACAGCTCTGACTTCAAGGCTGTGTGTGGACAAAATGATGCCAACACAACGATGTGTTGGCCTCTCTCCAGGATAGATCATGCAGCCAGCTTTTTTGGCTTTGTATTTTTCTTATTTTTTTTTAGAGTGCAATTTCCTGTATGCAATGGACTGCCAGAGCCTGCATCCTGTTTGGGATTAACAGTGGGGGCCTTGAATGGATGTGAGAAGCTCAGAGGTCTTTACTGATCCAGTGTGGTGCTGGGGTTGGGCTCTCATGGCCCCAGCCCGGGGCAGAGGCAGACCTTACCCAGTGAGGTGAGGAAGTGGATGTTGTCATTCCCCATCCAGAACTCTGTCAGCTGGTTGCCAAAGCCTCGTTTATATGAATCCCAGTCTCGCAAGAATTTCACTGACCCATCCCAGCGCCTCTGGAAAACCTATAGGAAAGGAGACCCTCAGCCTCACCAGCCCATCCCTCACCCAACAGCATACACAGCATCTAGGGTACACAGCCCCCTGTGGCAAATGTTCTCCCTGCTTCAGGACACTCCTGTGGGTCTCTGGGGATGAAACCCCACAGGAATCTCTCACTCAAGGATTTCCTTCATCGGCCCTCGGAAATGATTTCCTGATTTAAGCAGGGAGTTGGTCTGTGGCACTTGATCTGCTCCCAGAGACAACTCCTGGGAGAATCTCCTGCATTCACAGGTGTTCACACCGGCTTGCTGAAGTGTACCTCAGATGGTCTCTCAAGTGTGTGTTTTCATCTCTTTTGTTTCTATGTTGCAGCAAACCCTTTGCAACCTTAACAAAAATCACTGTAGGAACAGAGAAACCTCACTCTTTCATTCTACTCACAATCCATCCTCCACCATCTGTGTCCATGTCACAGAAGACAGCGGTGGCATTGCAGCCTTGGGGGTAGATAGTATACCAGCCACTCAGAATCTTCCCTTTGCCCAACAGTTCTTGGCAATTCCTGGGTTCTGTGCAAATCAGAGAAAGAAATCAAGTGGAAGATGTTATAATGTGCATCCAGGGAACAAATCAGCCTCGAGGCTTGGAGCCCTTCAGCACCCAGCTGTCTCTTTGCACTGCAGGACCCTGGCGTGCAGCTGCTCTGAGAAAGAATTTGTCCAGGCTCTTTGATGTTAGGAGAGCACAGACAGTGTGTGTGTAATTGGCAGGAAAGGACTGGTGAGAGAGAGAAACAGCTCCCTGTGCTCCAGCAGTGAACAGCGTCCAGGTCATCCTCTGTGGACTGAATAATAGAATCACAGACTGGTTTCGATTGGAAGAAACCACAAATTTTGTTCCACCTCCTGCCATGGGCAGGGACACCTTCTGCTAGACCAGGTTGTTCCAAGATCAATCCAGTTTGGCCTTGAACACTTCCAGCGATAGAGCATCCACAGCTTCTCTGGGCAGCCTGTGCCAGGGCCTCATTACCCTCTCAGTAAAAGATTTCCTCCAAATATCTAATCTGAATCTCTATTTTTTTAGTTTTAAATAATTCCCCCTCGTCCTGCCAATGTCCACGTAAAAAGTCACTCTCTAGCTTTTTTATAAGCACCTTTTAAGTACTGGAATGCCACACTAAGGTTTCCCCGAAAAAGAAAACACTTTTGAATTTATACATATATATGTGTGTGTATATATATGTATATATAATATATAACTTTTTCCTTCCTAAGACCATACCTGCTGACAGAAGTTTAGATTCTCAAGTGACTGGAATGGTCCCTATCAGACATCCCAGCCTATAGCTGCATCTGTGGCAGTCGTAGGGAAAGTTCTGGGTGATGATCTCAGATGGTAGTGCTGGTGGCATAGCTGTCCCAGTGTGCTGTGTGTGATGCATGGGTGCATAGCTGTACCAGGCTGTCTTGTTGGCATGGGTGTCCGTCCTAGTGGATGAATGGTCCTGGACTTGGCCTTTTCATTATTAGTCAAATGTTTTACATGCCCAGGAAATACAAAAGAGCAGAGGAGTGCCTGGGGCAGCAAGGAGCAGTTCAGTGGCATCCCAGTACTTCAGGCATTATAGCAGCTCTGATCTGCCTGAAGCTCTGCATGTGACTATGGCCCTACAACACCCAATTATAGCCAAGCAAGTTGTAGCTTTCCTTTGGCTTCAGCTAATGGAGATAGATGGGCAAATTGAAGCTTGTTTTATTTATTTATTTATTTATTTATTAGATCCTTTTTTCCAATGGTTAATCTGAGCACTATCACACATGTGAACACTGCATCTATGGAAACTTGCCACTCCAGCAAGTGGAGGGGTATAACTACCTTTGAAGTAGCCCACACATGTCCATACAGCTATTTCTAGTGGTTTCATCTTGGAAACCAGGACTTTGAAGCTCTAAAAAACTCAGGTAGATCTCATCCAGGACACACAGACTTAAGTAGTGCTCAGGGAACATGATTTTCCTTTCCTGGCTGGAGTAGAGAGTAGACCCAGTGAAGCTGCATTTGTCTGTGAGAAACAAATGGGTTAACAGTGTCATTTCCTTACTCAGTCCTTTAATGTCACTCTGAATTTGTTCTTATTCCTGTCCTGTCCTGACTTCTGGTGCAGATAGTCTCCAACCATCCACTCTGCAAAGCTGACAGTGGCATGAAGATCTAGGGTAAAACTCACCCCATATTTCTGGAAATCCAGGCTCTCCTTTTGTTCCTGTTGGACAAACAACACCATAAATTCTTCACCTTTCACACCCAGTGCTCCCCTCCCCAGCACTTGGCATCATTTGCCAAGAAAAATCCTGTTGCACTGGAGAGCTGTGATATTAGGGAAGTGCTTGGCTCATCTGTGCAAGGCATATGAAAGGCACAGAGAAAACAGGCAGGAGGAGTAATTAAATATAAGCTCTGCCCTGGATGCTCCCAGGCCCACCAGAGGAAACGCACCAGCCCATCTGCACAAACCCAGAGAGGGGCATATGGGAACCAAGTCATAGACCTTTATAACTACAGCAATGACACCTAGCACCCTCAGACACTGGGAGCAGCTCTCCAGGTTACCCAGGAGCACATGGGGTGGCTGCTGCGGGGTGTGCAGGATACATATATATATATGCGGGTGTATGCACAAGAAGTAGCAGCCTTGCCTCTTTTGGGCTGCTAAACCTGGCATGGTATATTTTCCCCTGGCATCTGGTTTAGGGCTTGTAGGTCAAAACAGCGTGACTGACACAAGTCATGTCTCTGTTGGACCTGGCTGCTCTGCCTGCTGCTGCCCAGCCCATGGGGCTGACTACCAATATTTTGTGCCAGTGAGTCCCATTGGGCTGGGACATGTGGGAGAGGAGCGGATGGGTGTGAAAAGGAGGAGGAAATGCACTGCAGGAAGGTAGGGTCATAAGCCCTGAGAGGGGAATGGTTGCTGCTGGTGGAGGGCTTTAGCCAGTGGTTTGGGAGCAGCTGTGACATCTGGAGCACCTGTGTTGAACCAGCCACCAGATCAGCAGTGTTTGGCCTCAGTGATTGCCAGCCAAGCTCCAGAGAGGGAAACCGCAGTGTGGACAGTGCTCAGAAGTGGGTATGCATGGGCCTTGTATGCAGGATGATGACACAAAGGAAAAAAATATGTTTCCCCGCTATC
Organism: Anabacerthia variegaticeps; assembly: GCA_035583185.1. Classification (NCBI taxonomy): domain Eukaryota; kingdom Metazoa; phylum Chordata; class Aves; order Passeriformes; family Furnariidae; genus Anabacerthia; species Anabacerthia variegaticeps. The sequence goes on from JAWWEW010000038.1 coordinate 11,367,858, forward strand.
TTATTGCTAGTGCTGGAAAGACATGTTCCTCTGACACTAGCACCAATTGAATTTCTTCTGAGCCTCTGTATTTTGCTGCAGCATGGGAATATGAGAGCTCTGCCCAAATGTGGCTGCTCCCTCAGCCCTGTGATTTCTGTAGCTGATGGTGCCAGGCAGCAGCATCAGGTGCCTAAGTTGAGAGCAGTACCTGTTTCTGAACAGCTGGTTTGGGAGGGGGGGGGCCACCCACAACACCTGGGCCAGGGATCAGGCTGTGGTGGAGCACAACTGTCACCAAACAGCCCCATCTAGTTCCTAGTAGGGTATTTCTGTTTCTCTGTAGTTGCTCCCATCTGCTGTGTTGTTCCAGCATAGCACACTGTGCTTTAACAAAGTAGATCACATGGTAAATTCAGCACAGCATGATTTACCTTTCAGTCCCGGGAAGCCAGGCTCTCCAGCTGCTCCTGCAAAACACAAGAGGAAAATGCTTGTCACAGATGATCCAGTGAATTACTGTGGCTCCCCAAGTGGCTGCTTCAGCCCCTCTATATGTCCCAAATGTACAGGAGAGGCTGCCAAGAGGTGCAAAGCTACGGTGCTCGGCTGAGTGCCCTAGGCGGTGCTGCCATCCCAGCCTGCCTATTCTGTTGATCAGCAGTATCTCAGAACAGTAGGAAGATCAGGATACAAGGGAGGGAGAACTGCTGCACCACTTCCTGGAGTGTATATAGGATTCACAGTTCCATATCAGTGACTTTTTGTGAGGGCTTTCTGTTTACAGTGACGCACTTGTGAGATTTTGTGCAGTAACTGCTTTTTCAGTGGGTTTGTCCATCTCCTACTGGAGTTTCAGCTCAAGTCTTGAGTGCTTTTGGCCAGGAAATAGCTTCATATTCAACTGCTAGTCAGTGCAGTAGTGCTCAGTTCTGGGTGCCACCTTGTGCTGGGAACTGGTTTCTTTAGAAGAGATACTTTTCCAATATTTGCAGCACACTGATCCTGCTGAAGATCCTAAGCACAACCTGAGTGGTGAAATCCAGTTTCTCATGTTCCCCTTTCCAGCGGCTCATCCTATTACAAAGAAAGCCTCACCCTTTGCCAGATGTTTCCTGGTGGTTTGATCTCATCCTTCTGGTCAAGTGGACATTGCACATGGAGCCCAAGCCTGGAGGCTGCCGGAAGCACTCAGCATTATGTCTCTGCATCAGGCCTCTTGAGATGAAGCTCAGCAGTGAGTTCCAAAGCTTCTCACAGCTTTGTTGTGGTAGTGGCAGGTTGCAGTAGGAATGAGGAATGGAGAGAGGTCTGATTTTAGGGGGCTGTTAGGGGTCAGCAAGGAACTTTGAGAAGAATAACATCTTCCTCTGTGTTGTGGTCCCACTCAAGGACACTGTTTCTAGTACTCACTCCATGCAAGAGCCATACCCCCAAATCAGACTTTGAATATGCTGCTTCAAGGGCTGTGTCTTGGACTATGGCCAGCTTTGCAGTTCATCTGTAGATCCAGTTTCCCAGTGCATTTCCTGAGCTTGGGAAGATACATGGATCAGAACTGAACATATTAGGCATTACCTTTTGCACCAGGTGGTCCTGCTTTCCCGGGGAATCCCTGATCTCCCATTTCTCCTGCAAAGAAAGACTCAATTTTAATGTGCAAGTTGCAAACCGACAGAGGGGAGAAGTCCCAGAATCCTGGGCAGCTGGACCTTGGCTTTCACAGAAAAAAGGGAGATGGCTTTTGTTAATTAGATTCAGTCTTGCAACAGTCTTTTACCTTACTCCTTTTCTTCTGTTGAAGCCTTATTACACTAGTACTGTCAGTTTAAGTCCTAATCTGCCGCTCATATATGAATTTCTGTGAGCTTTGTACATCGTGGAGCCAAGTCTATGGATTTTGCTGTGGTGGAGCTGCTCCCTCTGCTCATGTGATTCACCTTCTCTGTGAGTTGGCTATGAAAACCCTGAAGGACCTCCATCTTCCTTGCTTCCTGGGGTAGGGAATGCCAGTACAGTTCCCAAACTGTTCCCCAGAAAACATGCAGGTGTGTCACAGCCTCCTTCCCACCTAGACTATTCAATTATGACACTTCACACCCCAGGATCACTTTGTAACTTTGAGACTTGTGACAGGACTCAGGGAAGAAACAGGTGACTTCATGTGTACCAGCACATCTAGTTGGGGGTGTTTTACACTCCAGTTCTGCAGTTGCTTGCAGAAGATAGTGCCAGGTCAGCCACTGCTGCAGTCTCATCTTGCTTCCCCTACCCACAGCAAGAAAGCCATCTCATACCACAGTGCTCACCCTTGGCTTTAGAGGCCTCACCTTTTGTTCCTGGGAGTCCTGGTTCTCCTTTTGGGCCAGAGACACCTGGGATCCCTGGGCATCCTTGGAGAATGGCAAGTCGGTCAGCATCACCGAGTCCCACTATTCTCACCTCTGAGGAAATGAAGACAGTCTTGTGGAGATTATTAGGGTTCTGAAATGTTTTGGAGAGGAAATCAAACCGTTTGAAGTGGAGGAACAGCAAAATCAAAAGCAATGAGGGTGGGTGTTTGCAGGTGTTTTATGAATTGACAGGTGTTTTGTGAATGGCATTGAGGAACTCACATATTAGAGGAGCCAGACTTTGAATCTCTCTGGCCTCAGGGGAGTTTAGTGGGAGAGAAGGCTGGTATATATGAAATATATATGACATTGCATGACAAATATACAGCAGCTTAATAAAACAAAAGCTGAGAGGTGGCCCAGTGCAGTATTAACAGCAGAGTGACACTGATGGACCTGTGAACAGTAAGGGTTCTCCTCAATTTCCTGATGGCAGGTCAGTCTGAAATTGCCCCTATGGCCTTCATGAGGAATATAGACAAGAACACTGTACTGCACAGCATCCCCAGGCTGCCAGGGAGCCTGACACCCAGCAAGCATCCACCAATCCTTTGATCTGCATCCCTTGGTAAATGTGCCAAGGCACCACTGGCAAAAATCTTAACCAGGATGGAAAACCTAAACAAGAACAGCCTGTTCCTAGAGATCCCACTAGTGACTGGGGAAAGAAGTTACATCTTTGGTCGGAGCTTGCTTTGCTAAGTGGCTGCTGAGACTTTAGCCTCCCCCTTACCCTCCTCCCACTTACAACTGAATTTAAAAAAGTACAGAAGAAACAAAATCATATGCCTCTTCCTCCTGCCCCTCCCCTCCAAGCTACTTCTATTATAGGGGCAGACAAAACAGGCTGCCTCAGCAGGATGGCAGTAAGATTTGTGCTCTACTCACCTGAGCAGGTGTCCTCAGCATCACAAATAGTCACTGTTAGAGTGAGCAGTACCAGAAGGGCTGGAACTGCTCTCACCATGGCCAGCACTGCTCTCCGCACAGCTTCCCTCAGTCACCTCCCAGGCGCTGTGATCAGCCCTGACCCATCCAAGCCTTTTATATCTAACAAACAGCCCCAGTGTAAGCTCCACCTCTGCACTTGTCCACTGCCTGCTCACAAGTCTGGGGCCTGACTGAGTTTCCCAGATAAGCCACTTTCCACAAGTCTGATAGGAAAGTTCTTTACCCAGCTGCCCCAGCATGCCTCACGTCTGTCCTCTGCAACTTCTGGATGCCTTTCCCTTCCCGTATTGTGTTTCTAGAGAAAATGAACCAGCAAAAACATAGGCTTAACTAAGTGTGGACAGTTCCCTTCATCCTGCCTCCTATTCGCCCTTTATGAAGAGCAGAACTTATTGTGTACACGGCGAAACTGAGTGGCTGGGAGTCAAAAGCTCAAGGTCAGCTGAGGCCAGTGGCAGAAAGAGGTACACAGCCTGACTCAAACTGCAGCACTCTGTCTGCCCAGGAACACAGCACCACTCCCCAATCCTTCAAATGCAGGCTTCCATTTATACATGACCTCTGACTAACATGGAGTTCAAACTCCATGTGTCAGACAAAGATAAGTAGGCAGAGCATGTTTAATTTTTTTCCCCCACGTGTCCAATGTATCAGTGAGTAGGATTTCTGGTTTGCTTTCTTGTTGCTTTCTCTGCTTATTTGTGACCGCATTACTAGATGTTACTAGAAGTCCAATATGCTTCCTCGAGTTTGACCCCCATGTTACCTTCAGACCCAGCATCTGAAAAAGTTTATGAGTTTTACCAGAGAGCAGAATTTAAGTTTTTCCATTGATATAAGAAAGCCATTTATGTATTAGAATATATGAATTATTAATCCATTTATATACTTGATATAAGAAAGACATCTCTATATTAGAATTTATGAATTGTCTAACACAGCAGGATGTCTGCAAAGTGCTTATGGTCACGTAAATAAGAGGAAAAGGATATCTATATATCACTAACTCTATTCACTATAGAATCTTTGTAACCAATCAGAATGTAGCAAAAAGTGAATAACGGGATGCCTTGCCAGATGAAATTGTCTAAGTAGCAAAATAATGAAAAACAAGTGAACAGGGCATGCGTCGAGGCATAAGGTCGAAAGTTTACAGTGGTGAAGACTACTTTATGAGTCCACTGAAGTGAGGAAGAAACAGAAAAGACCACCAGAGTTCTTTACTGTGCATTCTCCAACAGAAGGACTGATGTAATCAGAAGTGTAAAATGACGTGAAGAAAAGGGGCTGACAATTCATAGTTATTCGCCTCGTTCCCAGTACCGTAAATAACAAATACCTTCTACTTAAAGATTAAAACAAGGCTCTGAGTGGTTATTATTATTAGCCAAGGTTTCATTTGGCTTCACCATCCCAGTTCAAAAGAGAGTGAGTTCTTGGAGCCTTATCCCCAGGAAGTCAGAGGCAGAACATAGCTGCCCCTCAAGCACTCACTTCTATAATGAGATTCCTCTAACAGCCTAACTTCCAGTTTAACTTTAAACAAATGGAAGAGGGAACAGGATAGGTAAGTATTTGATTTTCACTTAAATTCTGTGTTCCCCGTATAGCCCAGACATACACACGCTCATATACACACTTATACATATTCATATATATAATAATACAAAATAATAATCCAGTAGATGTTGTGATCATTGCAATTCCTGAGAAATAATTCTGGCAGGGAAATGCACACCTTTCTTTCCTCCTCCCATCTGGGAAATAAGAAGAATCATGACCAGATGGGCTACATTGAAGTTTGGGTTTTCCATCTCACCTATGACAAGCACTGTGTATGCAGAAGGAAAGAGAAAAAGGGTTAGCAGACGCTAGCAGAGCAGCTTTAGGGTGACTGGGAACTTGTACACCTCTCTTTTCTCTCCTGTACAGCCTGTGCTACCCAACTGGGATGGACTAGTATCGGCACCACAAGGCAGGCAGACGGGAAGTAGAGACAGCTCCTAGCACTGAGAAGGCTGCTTCTGCCCGGTGCCTGTGCTTTGTGCATGGAAATAGCTGCAATATCTTGTTCCAATGATATATAGGCAAAAGCTGCTGCATTCATCTGTTTCCCTTGGTAAATCATTCCAAAATCAAAGGCCTTGCAGATTACCACACCATTACAGTCTCTCAAGGACTTGAGGCTAAAAAAAAAGAGAAAAAAGTAAGAATGTGTTCACCCAGCTTTTCCCAGTTGTTCCATCAGCAGGATCCAGTTCTGGGTTGGGCTGAGAAAGTGTGTTATGGAGATATCTGTGATGTGTCTGCCCAGCACTGATGCATTCCCTTAGGTGTTACCAGCTGTGGAATCCATCCAGCATGGAGAACACCAGTGTCTCCCCACTTCCATCTCAGAGAGCAGCAGTGTCCTTGTCAATGAAGCTACTTTTGGGAGCAGGGAGGAAGCTGCCAATAAACAAGCTTAGTCCAAAGTAGGTCAGGCTCCTGAGGGTAGATTTTTAAATTGGCCCAGTGATCAATATGTCATTAATTGCTTTTCTGCATCCCAGCACCCAATGAAGATTGCAGAGGGCATTTACACCATCAGAAATTCTTTTGTATATTTACATTCTTCCTTGAGCCCTGAGAAATGCCCCCTGCGAGTCTTGAAAGTCCAGGATCACTTGGGGATGAGAAATGAATTGTAAGCACACTGGGTGAATGGGAAACACCTCTGAACATTGTGACCATGATATAAGGTATCAATAACTAATATAAAATAAAAGAATTTACTAATCTTATAGAAAAGGGGGGACTGATATAAGGT
>JAWWEW010000041.1:0-71026 GCA_035583185.1 Anabacerthia variegaticeps
GAGATCTGGGAGTCACAGGGGGTCTTTGGGGGCTTCAAACCCCACCACAACCAGCCAAACCCCTCTTTGGAACTCCCAAACCCCACAACACCCCCCAAAACACACTCAGAGCCACAAAGACAGCCCCCCCAAAAACTCTCCCAGGACCCCCAAAACAGCCCATGGACCCACCCCCAAACCCCATCAGAAGACCCCAAAACCCCCTGAGTACCACCCAAACTCCTTCAGAGCCTCCTAAATCCCCGTCAGGATGCTCCAAAACCTCTCAGAGTCACAAAAGCCCCCCCAGAACCTGCAAAACTCCACCAAGACACCCTACACCCCCCTCAGAGACCCCCAATGACCCCCAGGACCTGCAAGGAGACCTGAGGACCACCAGCACCTGCAAGGGACCCCCAGGATTGCCTCATGGACCGACAGAGATGCCCAGGTACCTGTAGTGTCCCACAGGAGCCCCTGAGAACCCCCAACTGCCCTAGATACACAAAGAGACCTTGAGAAAACTACAGGGACTTCCAGTAATCAGGGGACTACCAGATAACCCCAAAACCTCCAGGGGCTCCCAAGGGACCCCCGACACTGCTACAGATACTCATGGGACATCTCCAGATGCAGTGCCAGCCCCACAGTGATTTACGCCCCACTTCCAAAGTCCCTGCCCCATCACCACAGATGCTACCCTAGACAGACAATGATCCCACCCCACAGTATTTCCAGCTGCACTCACACAAAAATTTCCTCTCCCAGCCCTAGAGTCCCCAACCCAGCCCTGGTCCCACTCAAAGACACTCAGTGATGTCAGGTCGACAACCACAAGTTTTATTTCACTGCCACTGCTGCTCTCTCAGCTCCAGCTCCGCATCTTCCCATTGGCGACATCTGAAGCTGCTCCAGGTTTTCACAGCAGGACCTTCCTCTTCTGCTCCAGCTCTGTGACCTTTTATTGCCAGCCCCACGCACAAAATCCCAGCCATACACTTGCCACATAAGCCCCAGAGTTCCTATCCCAACTCCAAAGCCCCTCTGCCATCCCCATGGCATTTCAGCTAAGGACGGGGAGAGGACACTCACTGTTTACCATCACAGGCAAAACAGACCTGACTTGGAGAAATTCATTGAATTTATTAGCAATTAAAATCAGAGTAGGAAAATGAGAAGTAAAACAAATCTTAAAAACATCTTTCCCCCCAAGCCCTTCCTCCTTCCAAGGCTTAGCTTTATTCCCGATTCTCTCTTTCCTCCCCACCAGCAGCGCAGGGAGATGGGAATGGAGGTTACAGTCAGTTCATGCTGCTGCTTCCCCTAAGGGAGATGAGTCCTTGCCCTGCTGCAGCATGGAGTCCCTCCCACAGTTCTCCATTAACTTCTGCAACATGAGTCCTTCCCACTTGTAGTGGTTCTTCATGAGCTGCTTCAGCATGGGGTCCTTCTCACAGGGTCAGTCTGTCAGGAAGTGCGCCAGTGTGGGTCCTTCCATGGCATCAGTCCTCCAGGAACTGCTTTAGTGTGGGTCCTGCCCCAGCATGAGCTCTTCCAGGGGTGAGTCCTTCAGGAGCTGTTCCAGTCTGGGCTTCTCTGCACAGGCCGACAGGCTGTGCTAGGGCCCTGCCCCAGTATGGCCTCACCACCACATTACAGCCTCCTTCAGCATCCTGCTCCATCATGGGGCTCTCACATGGGCTGCAGGTGGATTTCTGCTCTGCTGTGGACCTACGTGGGCTGCAAGAGGACAGCCTGCTTCACCAAGGGCTGCACCATGAGCTGCAAGGGCATCTCAGCTCCAGCACATTCAACAGCACCTCCTCCTCTTCTTTCCTCACTGACTTCTGTGTCTGCAGAGCTATTCCTCTCACATATTCTCACTCCTCTCTTCTCTGGCTGCAGCTGTTTCTGCTCAGTAACTTTTTTTTCCTTCTCAAATGCCTTATTGCTGAGGTGTCACTGCCATGTCTGCTGAGCTCAGCCTTGGCCAGCAGCAGGTCCATCCAGCTGGCATTGTCTCTGCTGGACACAGGGGACGTTTCTGGCAGCTTCGGACAGAAGTCACCCCTTTAGGTCCACCCCCAGCCCCCCGCCACCAAAACCTGGCCACACAAACCCAACACACATACGAACATCACAGAAGCTTAAATATAAGCAAGAATATGTCCACTCTAAAGTCTTGTTATAGGTCTGCAAGTTCTTCCTCCTGCACAGGAAAAACATGCCAGCTATGGCATAGGCACTCAGCTGAACTTTTCCTGTGTTCTTTTTTCCTTCTCTTTCTCTCTCCAAATTCAAAGGAGCTTCTGACTGAGATCTTGTCTAACATCACTGAACAAGACACACTTTGCTGACATTCTATCCATGCTACATCACTCTTCTCATCCTCTACAAAGATGGAGAGCCATTTGTGGCAGCACACAGGATCAACTTCACTCCAGCATTCACATGAACAGCAGGATTCACAAGCCTCCTTGCTGAGATGTTTCTTTTCATTAGGTTGTCCCGTCAAGAGCAAAATGAAAGACCAATAAGGATGTGTGAAGCAACAATATTGGGATCATCTTCACATACTTCATTTATCACAGAGTCACAGAATGGTTTGGGTTGAAAGTGACCTCAAAGATCATTCCAACCATATGCCATCAGCAGGGATGTCACTCACCAGATCAGGTTGCTCCAAGCCCTGTTCAACCTGTCCTTGAACATTTCCAGGGATTCGTTTGTATGAGATGAGGAAAAGCACAACTATGAGTGTATAAAAATTTGATCTCTTGAGTAATGCTTTGGGAAACTGAGCAGCCTATTTTCTCTGGTTACAGAAGCTGCTTCAGGCTGTTGACTTGTTGGGTAGAGTTCTTTGATCACAGAAAGTTCAAACACCTGCATTACTGACAGTGCAGCTGGGGGCAGATTTGTCACTATCAGGCTAGATTTTCTTCCAATTCTTTTGATCTTATGACTAAAGCTATTTTTGTAAAGACTACCAAATACAAGCACACCTGGTATGGACAACGATGCTGGTGTTTATGAACCAATGTCATGACAAGAGCAGCACAACTTATATTTTTTTGATAGTTCTCTACATTGGTAACAGTTTGAAGCTCTTCTTTTGTGCATCAGAAATCCTCCGCAATGCATCATCCAGTTCTGCTAGTGCTCTTCACAAGCTTGGCATTACCTGCAGTCCATTGCAAAGTGACAATCTGGGACACAGAATAAGGAGGGAATTTGTGGCCTGAAATTTGGCCTTGAAATTTTAGCAACTCAAGTCAAATACTGCCACGCAGATCCAGTTTTCTGAACCTGCCCTGCATGTATGTGTCTAAGCTTCAGCATTTGTACAGGAACATGCACTCAGATACAAATACGGCAGTGTCTTTATGTTCCTACTTCCATATTCATGTTTATGGAACTTTTGTTTTAAAACTGTTGCCTCTCCTTCCTTGTGTTTCTATACCCTTCTGTCTATTGGCACAGCATCTTCTCCCAGCTGGATTTATACACTGTGCCGACGGTTGTTGATCATGGCCACAATGTGTGACAGGTCCAAACTTTTCATCATAACCTCCATAAACTCCTCATCTTTCCTTGCTCCCTCCACAAATTCATCCAGCGAGAGTTCACCTGTGTCAGACACAAACAAAAGGCATCAGAATCCACATTTGACAGGAAAAGAAATACAGCAATCTAACTTTACAGACCACTTCCTATATAGGCACTGTTGTAAAGCAATGAGGCCTCAGAGAGTCTTAAGTTTTACAGACAACAGCAGCTTCCTTTTTTTCCCATGAAAGGGAAGGGGCACGTGAGAACAGTGGAAGTGTGTATCTAAGGACTGGGATCACAGCATCCTATAAATAAGGCTGGATTATCTGCCTCCTTTTTGGCCTAACCTGTCATAGTCCTAACCTGCCCTATACTTTCTGGTTTTCATGGATAAAGGAAGTGACAGAAGGAGGCTGTGACAGGCAGAAATAGATTTTCTGTCCTAGCCCTTGTGCAGGGAAGCAGCTCAGCACAGTTATTGTGCAGTAACAGAAAAGGTAATGAGTACCTGAAATAGCAAGGAAAGAAATATCTCTCAGGGACGTACAGTAACTGCAGTGGCATTGATCACCTTTTGACTGAACACTTCATGTGCTTGCTGTACTGCCTGCAATAGACCCAGTGGAGAAACTCTGAACTTCAACAATAAATTTCAGTTCTTCCTTTCCTTGCTAAAATATTTAGGAGGAGCTGGGGTCATTTGTTAGTATTTCCCACTTCTAACTGGCATAAGCTATACAGCAACATATGAAGAGGAAACAAAACAAAACACCACCCCAAAAACCCAGTACCAAACTCATGTGGACAGAATATAGCTGAGGGAACAAATCCAGTCATATTCATTATGTATGATGGAAGGAGAAAAGCACCTTTAGATTCTTGGAGAATGCATTACTGGCTGAGAAAGCATATAAAAAGAAAATATGAAATGAAGAGGCATAAAGATCAGTCAAGAAAGGAAGACATGGATGTTTCTCTGTAGAACAGACTATGTGAGCTAGATGACAAAGGCAGGAATCTTACCATCTCCATTCACATCAATCCTGTCAAAGACTCGGTTGGTGAACTCTTCTGCACTAGTTTCATGGTCACCACCATTAATAGCTCGAATAGCCTAAAATAGAAGAGTAAAAATAAGAAGCCACCTAATGGCTCCCAAAATGATAGACTGATGATTCCACTGCAGCAGGTCAGCATAAATTCAGAATAAGACAGTCATGCCTGGTACCTTCCCCATAGAAATGAACCAGCATAATAGGAAAATACACTACAAATCATCAGACCTTATGGCTGGCACTTAAGAGTGTAAAGGGAACATGGTTCTGCAGCATGGAATGAGCAGCAAACCCCAAAGAATCAGCCTAAATCTGCTTAGGTACAGTTTAGGCACTTCAGAAATGGCAGAATCAGGATCCACCTGATTGATCCACTTTGGGCCAGTTGGTGACCCTATGGCCCACTGAGCCCCAGCAACACTGTCAAACAACATTTGACATTAAGAAATTCCTTTGTTATATGCTGTGGTCATTTATTTCTATTCTTGCTTTCCCAATTTCCATGTACATACTGCTTCCTGTGTGTCTGGCTTCTCCTGAAACTCACTAGTAATTCATTTTTGGCTTGAGAAGTTAAAGCATTTTCCACTATTGCTTACTAAAATTCTTTTTATTCATAAGTACCGTAGAGAAGGGTTCTCTTTGCTTTCCATGCCTAATTATCTCCTTTGCTTAAAGATGTCAATTAAATATGTGGTTTCAGAGCCTTTACACTGATTTCTAAGACGATTCACTTTCTAGTTTTGATATTTGGTAAGTTTCTTCATTCTTTTTCAAATGCTATTTTACTAAAATGAATTATCACCTCAGCAACTTCCTAAGGCTGCCAAAAAAGACACTGAACTACACCCCCAAAATTCAAAGGGCAATAAATTGCTTGCCACCCATTGTTGCCTACCAGACTTGTTTCTTAAGAGCTCTGTGTTAATTATTGCTATCTGCTGCTTCACTGCATTGTCTGAGTATTTCTACTGCAAGCTATTAGTAGGAGGCTGCATCTTACTACACTTATTGATTTTGGTTTGGTATCTTTGACACCCAGCATTAAAACACATATCCAGATGAGAATGCATTACTAACATCTTAGTGCTTTTATTTATGGACAGCTTGTGCTTCAAATCTTTATCAAATCAATTTCCTGACCTTTCATATTCAGAAATGTAATTTATTTAGGGTCAGTGAATCTTTCCCACATCTTGGTAATTTCCCACTGTCTACAAAATAATCTGAACTTGCAGCATAATTCATTCTGAGGTATTCATGCTGATCTTTATACCAGTAGTTCCAACTCTGTCCGCAATAGCTATTTGCACACAATCCTTTCCATTCAAAATCCTTCTTCCTCAAGCTATTTGCCAGTGTCAGATATGTTTTATTGCACTGATATTTAGGAGCTGGTTCTAAAAAGCAAATTGGGAGTAACTCTCCCACTTCTCATGGGGAAAAGGACATATGAAGGACACATTGCAGAGATGGCAACTGACAGTCAGAGTCTGAAACCTTGCAAAGTGCAATTTATGTGCTAGGCAGCTAAAACAAATTCATGGTTAGCTGTGCTGTAACATATGCTGTGGTGGTAGAGTTTGTCAAGTCTGATTATTGCCTTATGGGATGGTGGGGAATTCTGCTCAAAGAAAGAACGATGTTTAAGGTCTCACCCATGACCATCCATATGGGGAACAGCAAAAGTCTTACTTGTCTTTAAGGAAAGAGGCAAGAACACAGACCCCTGGAGATTCACCTTAATGATATTGAGCAGTTCATGTCGATCAATGCAGCCATTGCCATCTACATCATAGAGCTTGAAATACCACCGCAATTTCTGCTCCATTTTCCCTCGGAGAACTAGGCTGAGGGCAGCCACGTATTCCATGAAGTCAATATACCCATCCTGTGGAAAAATGAAGACCTAATTGTGACAGGAATAAACTGAGGGAGTTACAGCTCTGGAATTGTTTTACCTTATTGCTCTTCAGATTCACAATTGAAAGAGAAAGGCAAACAAATGGCATGGAGACTTGGACTTAGGAAAGCGCTTTAGTGCACACACACACGTGCTATTCCTCCAGCCACTAAATACCTGGATTTCTAAAGTTGTGATCTATTACATGTCTAAGTTCCTCTCTTCTCACCATCTACAGTGGGGGAACCTGCCACTCCTCATGGCCAGTGTGAGCAAACCCCTCTCTGTCCACCAAAGCCTTTGGCCTGCTAGGAGAGAACATTGAGCCCTGGTTGCAAGTTTCCTGTATTAGTCTGCTCTGCCTTTGTGGGAAACAGTGCTATTTCATTAAGACACAGACCTCTTCTCCATCCTCTGGATAATAAAATGATTGGGGATGGTTTTTAAAATACATAGAAGATGATATGACCACTGGAAAAATATTCTGTATTTATGTTTTTAATCTACAAAGGTTAAAAGATTTTTTGACTCTACAAAGAAACTCAAAAAGTTCTTGTTTCTTCTGCAAGAAAAATGCCAGACAGTAAAGGTTTATAAGCCCTTGATTTAACACTAAAATTTGAAGTGGTTAAAAAGAAACTAGAAATAAAACACTTATTTCCATCAAAGATAACTACTTCAACAAATTACAGAGCAAAAAACTGAAACTTTCATTTATTGACGTGTTTAAATGAAATCAAATGCCTTTCAGGAATGGTTGTAAATAAACATGTAAAAGGTAAATGCAGGTGAACTAGCAGAGCACTACAGTTTTACAGCAAGGTCCCTGCTCTGTCTGTCAATCTGCTGTGCTGTTCATGTTCATTCTTCAGCCCGAAGAAGGCTTCAGGGAGACCTCAGTGCCCCTTCCGGGGCCTAAGGGAGGTTTAGTAAAGGGGAAGAGTGGCTTTTTACATGAGCAAGTCATGACAGGACAAGGAGAAATGGTTTCACTCTAAAAGAGGGGAGAGTTGGATTACATTTTTGGAAGTTTTCACTCAGGCAGTGGACAGGTTGCCCAGAAAAGCTGTGACTGCACCATGCCCAAAAGTGTCCAGGGCTGGACTGGATGAGGCTGGGAGCAACCTGGTTTAGTGGAAAGTGTCCCTGCCATAGGCTGGAATGAGATGATCTCTAAGGTCCATTCCAACCCAAACTGTGCTATAATTCTAGGATTGTAGTCCATTGAAAATTTATCCTCTCTGTCCTCAGCACAGTTCTCAGCATCTGAAGGCCCAGAGGGCAGGTGATTCCATCCATCACGTCTGTATCACTACAGGGTGGATCTTCCTCTGGGTGCTCTTTTTCCTTGTACTTGTTAATTAGAGGAGCTAAATGATCTTAGATTAAGTTGACTAAGTAATAACAGACTAAGATTAACTGAAGTAGATCCATCTCCACTAGTTGCCACCCTCTTACTTCGTTCCTCTTGAGATCACTATCACTTTATTTAGATGATAGCTTTTTTCTGACTAAGTTTGGATTTGAGAGTCTTCTTAAAAAACTTTTACCACATAACTCAGGGCTGACAGGAGAACTCTGGAAGGCACAATATCCTTGAATATATTTTAAAGTCCTTAAACATCCCAAGAAATGAGAGAGGTAACATGAAATAAAGACTAGTGCAAAATTTGTAAAGGTTTTGCCATTGTTTATGAAACTGATTCTTATCACTACCATCATCCCAGGCACAGAGGATGAGAAAGGATATTCTCTGAGATTTGTAGTCATTTCCAATCATTACATTCACCACAAGACCTCAGCTACCCTAATGGAGCCTGGTTGCTCCTCTAAGAATTTTGTAATATTCCTTAGCATCCCTTAAATCCTTAGGCTGTCTCACATGTCCAGATTAACATCCTTTGCTCAGTCCCTGAGCTTTCCTTCTTCAAAACTAACCCTGTGACTTCCCACCTGGTTCACATGCCTCTGTGACTGAATCCTCCTTGACTCCATTTCACAGCCTTGGAGCAGAGAGCAAAGCTGAATTTTCCCAAAGACAAATGTCTTTGTTATTGAGATTACAGGCCTGCAAGGATAGGCTGAAGTATATGTGGATAAAAAGCACGCAAAAGTGATGGTCATTGCATGCTTAAATGAACTATGGGGACTACTGCTTGTTCCCCACGGTCTCCTGTCCCAGAGAGGAACAGTACCCACCCTTTGCTCCTGTTCTTTGCAGCACATCTGGCACCCAGGAGAGCCACAGGGGTTGTCTGCCCATGCACTGTTCATTTCAGCTGCAGCTACCTGGAAATTACTCCTCTGCGAATGCTATAATGATTTCTCTTCTATCTGGTTCCTGTGGTCTCTACAATCTCATACTGATGCATTTTTGAACAATAAGAACATGTAAGAAAAAGAATAATGAAACTAGCACTTTGACAGTCAAACAAGGCCAAGTCAAGTAATAATTAGGAATTTTCAAAATTCAAAGAAGAACTTGCAAAAGGTAGTTAGTAATTAAGTGTTATTACCTATGGTTACGTTATCTATGTCATTATCTATGTACATTCATTTGCTCTTTGCATTTACCTACTTTACATTAGCATCTCTCAACAGCTTTCCACACCAATGTTTGTGAGAGAAAAGCAAGGACTCTAAAAGTGCAGGAATTGGCTCACTTTTTAACAGCATGAGAGAGTTAATTCCTTGCTGGAGAACTCACCTTGTTCATATCAAATGTGCGGAACATCTGCTCAATGTACCTATTGGCTTCTGGATCCAGCCCTCGAAGCCCAAAGAACTGCTTAAATTCATGCTCCGTCAGCTGTCCAGAAGGACACTCTGTCATGAACTTCTTGTACCAGTGGTGGATCTCAACAGCCTGTAGATCATCCACTGTGGAGCTGCTATTGTTTCCCATGTGTATCTGTGGTCAGAAGAATGATGTTACAGGAATGATCCTCTTCCTCCTGTGGCTCTCACAGCACTGACTGTCTGCTCCTGTCCACGTTCAACACTAATGTCAGTTACGTGAGGGATCTAACTTTCCGCAAACCAATTATAAACATTAATCTGCTTAGAGGCTGATCTACAAACCAGAAAGTTTCAATGATACAAACAGTCTGCTTAAAATGGATGCAAGATCATCTAGTAAATCACTGCTATTTCAGGACCTAAACCAGAAAGGGTGAGAAGGTTAATCAGACACCAGCATCAGGAGCTATACTGGTTTGGTAGACTACCCTGTTTTTAACATTGATATAATTATACCTGAAGATAAGAGGAAGTGGCTACAAGGTGTGGGATGTGAGGTTAAGTAAGGATCTGCTCCTCTAACTGGATCTGAGTCTGTTTTCTCAAATAGGCATGTTGAATAACTGGGTGAGGAGGACCAGAAAGTGTTACAGAAGTGGCCCAGTATGAGAGTGAGACTATATGGGGAAACCTCACCTTCCTGCACACAAAGTGGCACAGAGGAACAATGGCAGGTAGGGAAATCCAAGTAATGCCCTGGCCTGGCTAATCCCAGAATCACAACAGACCTGCAGTCACCCCATGAAAGACTCATCTGTACAAAGAGAAAGCAGCAAAGAGAGACAACCACATGCCAAGAAACCCAGTAAAAGAAATGAAAGCTATGTCTCAGCTCGTTCTAAGTCTGTCACAGGGGAGCCATCAGCCCCACGGGCCTAGAGGTGACACCATCATGGTGAGTCAACGGGAGAGGTTGGCAGAGTACCTTACAGACAGTGGGCACTGCCTGGGGGCATGGGAAGCACTGTGGGGTGCAGGGGAAGAGCATCTGGCATTGATTGCACAAGACTCACAACAGGATGTTTAGGGAAGGAACAAAAGCTGGGGAAAGGGATGGGTCTAAGTGTTTTGGGGATGAACAAGCATGGGAAAATGGAGGGAAAGTGGATATAAGGGGCTGATTGCATGCAGAATGGTGCTGGTCAGTATGAATATCTAACCATACCCTGTGCCTGATCAGCACAGTCTTTCCTGTCTTCTAACATTTCTACCTCCTTTTTTTTTTTTTTTTTTTTTTGTGTCTGCACAGCGCTGTGCTCTGGACATATGTGTGCATGGAGATTTAAGTGCCCACGACTGGATTGAGTGAGTGCATGTCAGTCTATGATCACTAGTGAGTATCAAGCCAGAATAGACAGCACCCGATTAACTGTTTTGGGAACCAGGTGTGTGTATGTCTTTGTTAGTAAGACCACTGGAATAGCTAACTATTGGAAGGACCAGCACAACTGCTGGAGAGACTGAAGGTGTGGGGTTGAGGGAGACCCACTTGTCTGTGTGTTTCTCCACGCAGGAGACAGACAGCTCCATGCTGTGAGCCTCATCACAGGTACTGGAGGGACCCACAGAGTACATGCCTGTTTGTGTGTTGGTGTGTGCAAGGGAATCTATAGCACCGACTGAGGTGGGTTGTGTGCCTTGGGAGTCTGGCATGGTCATGTGCCAGCAGCCAGGGAGACCAGGCATCGAGAGCCCGCTGCTGGCTAGTCTGGATGTCTAAGCCCAGCCACTGTATGTATTGCCCACTGATAGAGCTTCATAGAATCACAGAATGGTTTGGGTTGCAAGAGACCTTAAAGATCACCTGATTCCACTCCCCTGCCATGGGCAGGGACACCTTCCACTGAAGCAGGTAGAGTCAAGTAGTAGAGGGGGAGAATCCACTCCCCTGACCTGCTGCCATGCTTCTTTTGAGGGAATCCAGGATATAGTTGCCTCCCTGGGCTGTGAGCACACTTTGCTGATCCATATCCAGTTTTTCATTCACTAGGACCCCCACGTCCTTCTCCACAGGACTGCTTTCAACCCACTTGCCACCCAGCCTGTATCTATGTTTGGGATTGCCCCAACCCAGTGCAGAACCTTGCACTTGGCCTTGTAGAACTTCATGAGGTTGGCATGGGCCCTTCTCTCTACCTGTCCAGGTCCTTTCGGATGCCCCATCCCTTCCCTCTAGAGAATCAACCACATTACCTTACATATAAAGCCAAAATTTGTTTTCAGTGTAATAGAAATTTTAACAGTCTAGTTCATGAGTCATCTTTAACTTAGATGTAATTGCAGAAAGCAAAGAAAAATAATGTAAGCCGAGTTCTTATGTACATGGGAAAAGCTGCACTAGCAGCAATAATCCAATTAAAATTGCAACACCCACGTTTTGTTTCTGTGCTTTTTCTGGTGTTACGCTCACCTGCCTGCTGTTCTTCTGGGTATTAAGATCTGTGGTTCCCTTGGACGCTTGCCGGGGGCAGGGGAGTGTCACGGCAGGTTGTCTGCATCTGGAGTCCTTCACTGGAGGAGTGTGATGTTCTTGCTAATGGTTTCCTATCTTCTTCTTTTCCTTTTTTTCCCTTTCTTCTCTTTCCTTCCACTTAGACTAACCTATGCATGTGTTAGAGTTGAAAATATCTCATTCTACCTTGAATAGCTGCTTGCTATTTCTAGCTGCCTGAAACCATGGTTGTGCCATACAGAGATAAATAAGCAAAATAAACTAGCCATAGACCCCTGACATTAAAGAAATTGCTCTCACAACTAAACCAGCTGAACAAAGCTGCAGGCAAGGCATGAAAAATTCAGAGAGTCCTGGCAAGTCTTGCGCCAAGGCCTTGAGAACTCAGAACAGAGCCTGTGGCCATACCACGGTGGGACTACGTGGTTCCATCAGAAGCAGGAACAGGGGTGCATCTGAATGGCCAGGGGGCAAGGGAACTGTGCTGCTCAGGCTCCAGGAGATCCTGCCCTACACCTGGCTGGAGGCACCCTCTAATGCCAGTATAGGCTAGGAGGTGATTGGATTGAGAGTTCTGAGAACGACTCAAAGGAAACAAAGAACTGGACAGGACCCAGCTGTGTGCACAGCCCCAGCAGCTCAGGCAGCAGGAGAGGGAGGGGATTCTGTCCCTCTGCTCTGCTCTTGTGAGACCCCCCTGCAGAGCTGCCCCAGCCCTGGGAACAACAGCAGGAGCACGTGGAGCTGCTGGAGAGAGTGCAGAGGAGGGAGTGGAGATGGTGCAGGGCTGGAGCTCCTCTGCTCTGGAGCCAGGCTGGGAGAGCTGGGGGGGCTGAGCTGGAGAAGAGAAGGCTCTGGGGAGACCTTATTGCAGCCTTTCCGTATGTAGAGGGAGCTTAGAAGACAAAAATCTTTTTCTGCCAAGGGCTGTGGTACACTAAAAGGGGTAACTGTGCACGAGGGCAGCTTTGCACTGGACACATCCAGAAGTGTCCAAGGCCAGGCTGGACGGGGCTTGGAGCAAGCTGGGCTGGTGGGATGTGGGATGATCCTTACAGGTCAATTCCGCCCAAACCACTCCACGAGCGGGCCCCGCCTCGGGCGCTCCCAGCACTGAATGGCCGGCAGGTCGAGCGGGCCGGCCCCGCCCCCGCCCGGAGTCCATAGCTGATTGGCCGCCTCCGCCCAGAGCCCGCCGCTGATTGGCCGTCCCTCGCCGCTGGGCGGGTCCCCGGGGCCTCCTCGTGATTGGTGACTTTGTGCCATGTTGCAGGACAGCGAGGGCGCCGCGCCCGCCTCTCCGCCACCATTAGCTGCCGGTCACGTCAATCTTTCCGTCCCCGCAGGCGATTGGCCGCTGTCCCGCCGGGGGCGGGGCGGAAGGGGCGGGGCGGCGCGGCGCTGTGTGGCGGTGCTGAGGTGGCGGCGGGAGCGCAGTGGCGGCGGCGGCGGGGCTGGCGGGAGGGCCGGGCTGCCCCTCGGCGCTGACTCCCCGCCGTGCGGCAGGTCAGTGCCTCCTCCCCGTGCCGTGCGCGGCCCGCGGGTCGTGCCGCCCGGCTGTCGGCGGTGGTCTCGGGCCGCGGAGCCGGAGCGGGTTCGCAGCTCCCTGGTGAGGAGCAGCGGGCCGGGCCGGGCTGGGCGGGCCTGTCCGGTTTCTGTGGGCTTTGCGGTCCGGCCCGGCCCCCCGGCGGTGGGACAGTGTCGGCGGGGCCCGCCAGAGGTGCTGTCGGTACATCTGCGGCGCTCCCGGGGCCCCGCTCCAGTGTGAGGGGTTTGGTCCGGGGCTTGTATGCGACGGCAGTGCCTTCAGTGCTTGTTTGATTTCAAAAGGAGCGAATGCAAGGAATTAATTTGTGTGTAATAAACTTAGGATAGAATAAATTAGGAAAAAACACTTCTAGTCTTTCTGTGCTGTCGCTGATACCTGGGGGTAGAAACGCCTGATTTATGCCCCGCTTACTGCGGGCTGTGCTGTCACTGTCGCTGGGCTGAGGCTGCTTGGGTCAGGAAGAGAAGTGTATCTCAGAGGAAAGGAGCCTCTTCCAGACAGCTGCTGGTAGTCCCACTATTCAAAGTGAGGTGTCCCCAGCGAAAGTTCATTAATCATAGGAATGGTGAGCAAAAGGTTATTTTCAGCTATAGCCAGCATGCAGAGGACCCTGGCTCACATCCTGAGCACAGTGAGGGTCCTTGTGCTTTCCTGTTCATTACAGAGGTGGGAACCCACAGCCCAGTGTGAGCCTGGGAGAGCACAAGTCTTGTCTCTGGGAGGTGCACTGTTTGCTTTACTGGGGTGAGGCACTGGAACACTGACTAACCTCAGTCCTTTTTGTGTTTGTTTTCTTGTGTTTGTGGGGAAATTGGCCAGCATTATATAACACCGGGATGTTCCTGCCACAAGCCCTTGAGGCTAATGCATAGGACAGCCACCACCCTGTGTGTACAGACTCTTGGCTTTGGGTCAGAATTTAAAGCCATGTTATGCTTGTTCCTGGATTTGCTCTCAGGAAGGGTTTAAAGAAGGCTGAGCCAGGCTCTTTACAGTGTGGTGTCTGGTGTCAGGATGAGAAGTCATGAGAATGAGCTGAGACACAGGAAATTCCCCCGATCAACAGGAAATGCTTTTTCACTGTGTGGGTCACTGAGCACTGGCCCAGGTTGTCCAGGGAGGTTGTGGAGCTTCTGTCCTTGGAGATACTCAGAAACTGCTGCACAATGGTCCTGGGCAGCTGGCTCTGGGTGGCCCGTTTGAGCAGGGAGCTTGGACCAGATGACCTCCTAACTTCACTCATTCTGGGGTTCTGTGATAAGATCCTCTGTGAGCCTTTTATTTGTTGTCTTTCACTGAATTTTCTCCAACAGGTTCCCACCGTTTATGTTCTGGGGAGCCCAGAACTGGACACAGTACTTCAGACGTTGGCCTCACCAGTGCTCATTAGAGAGGAAGGATCACATTCCTCCTGATAAGGCTCCTAGTGCAGCCCAGGATGCTGCTAGCCTTTGCCATGAGGGTGCATTGATGGCTTAGGGTCAGTTGACCTTCTCTGCAGAGCTACTTTCCAGGGAAGTGTTGTGAGGGATTCAGAGCAGTAGGCCCATGTATTCTTTGTTTGCTATAAGCAGGAAACCTGTTGCTGTTTATGGAATTGTAGAATCACTTTTTTCTCCCCGTTCACATCCCTTGCCATATTCAGCTGAGCTGAGAATATAGTTTAAAAATGAGTTCAAAAGATGTGACTCTCTAAGACTTGAGTTCAGGTTATTAAAGTCCATGTCCATGCAAATAGCTGCTTGTATCAGTTCCTCTGTTTGCATTTTGAGGAGGCCAACTGTGAGCTAAACCCAGTGAGGCCTGTTAGCAATATCAGGTGCAATATCAGGTTAGTGCAGCCAGTTTGAACAAAGGCCAAGAAATATTTTCTCAATGGAATGCAGGCATGCATGCTTGAAATTGTAATGCCTGCAGCATGCAGATAGGTGCTGAGCCCCGTATCTGTTCTGGTTACAGTGAATGTCTGCGTGTCTGACTGTTGTGTTGGTGCAGAACATGGACAATCCTGCTGTTCTCACTGCTTCTGGAGGAATTGCATCCCCTAGAGCTCTGTGCAGGAACCTGTCTGAGGCCTGGCTTCTTTCTGCACGTCTTTTTGCTTTACTAACTGCTGCTCAAGCATTTCCTTCTGTGAGCTGAAGAGTCTAAGCTCATGTCATGCAGTGTGAGAAACCAGGGCATGTCTCTGCAAGAACAGGAGAAATCCAGGTTCCCAAACAGAGCACACTTTTTATGCTTATTGCAAGTGACCAACTGTAACAATCCCGGAGTGTACTGTGTAGGATGAGCTTATTTCTTTACTACTGGATAATTTATTTTCCCCTTCTTTTGTGTTCTTTTTCTCTTCTCTCTCCATCAAGACTCTTGGTTCATGCAAACTGTCAGTAACCAAGGAATGAAAAGGAATGGCATAAAGGATCTGTGTGTGACTGCTCTGCCTTGGAAACCTCCTTACTACTGAGTAAGTAGACCTGTGAGCTTCTGGGAGCATAAAGCAGTTGGTGTTCACATGTCCTTTTGTGCTATTGGTGCTCTAATGTGCATTGTGGCGTTTTCTACTTCTGCAAAATCAGATGGTTAGAAGGTGTGACTGATACAGAAAAGTCATGCTCTGCTCCTCTCCATTGTCAATATTTCCACACTTTTAAGTTGCAATCTAAGAGCAAAGATTTACCTGCTAAGACAAAGGTTGGGAATGAGTGGATCAGTGTAGCCAGCTTCATAAGCCTACTTCTAGTGAGGCAGAGACGTCTTGGCATATTAAAAAATTTCATTCGATGGAGCTAATTGTAGTAATGTTAACTTGATCTTATGGCTAATGTGAGCTTGCCTGACTTCATCTTGCTGACCTCATCTCTTATTGGAGCTTCTGTATTTGTGCAAATGATTTTGCCATTTACAGGCACGAACAGATCTGTAGCTTTTCTGTTAAGAGATGTATCACATGTGACCTGTCTTCATAGAACACTAGAATGATGATTCTGTGATTCTTAAGGTACTTTGGGAGTTCAGTTCGTCAAATCCTTTCCTCTTCGCATGTGTAATATCAGTTAGTTTGGGTTGCTATGTGCCTAATCCAGTGTTTTTGACATCTTCCCTGTGCATTTTTTTTTCTGATTGAAACTGCTTATGCTGCAACTTGTGTCCTCTGCCTCATGGCCATCTGATGTGGGCCTGGTAAGAAGTGTGTGATGCTGTCTTTAGGTACCTCATCAGCGGCTGTAGGAAGGGCAGCAGCTGTATCCCATTCCTCACCTGTCATTCTCCGGGCTGAACAAGCCCAGCATTCTTAGACTCTCCCTATGCCTCGTAACCCACCTGTCAGTCATCCTTTCTCCCTATGCCTCGTAACCCACCTGTCAGTCATCCTTTCTGCTGTATTTGATTCAGTTTGTCCCTGTCATTTTTGTGCACCAGGGAGCTTGAAAGTGGGCCCAGTACTTGAAATGTAGTCTTACAGGTGCTGAATAGAAGGGAGTAGTTGCTTCCCTCAACCTGCTGCCTGCAGTCCTACCAATGCAGCTCAGTGTACAGCTGAGCTATGCTGTAAGTGCACTGCAGGCTGCTGGCTCATGCCCAGCTTCATCACCAGCACCTTGAACTTGTCTTCTGCAACACAGTTGTGCAGCCCCTTGCTCCACAGCCTGTACTTCTCGCATGCTTTTCCCATCTCAGGTGCAGGACTCTGTATTTGTTTGCCTTTTCTGAACTTCACTATGTTTCTATCCACCTGTTTCTCCAGCCTGTCGAGATCCTTCTGGTTGGCAGGTCTGTACTTCGGCTTATCAACTGCTCGTTAGAATTTGGTGAATTTATTGAGGTGGTTTGCATACCACTGTCTTGGTTAATAATGGAGAATTTCATTTACTGCTCTCCCCAAAATGACAAGTTGTGTTGCTGACTGGCACTGCTGCATATTTTTTCATTCTTCACTTCCACTTGCTGGATCAGTTTGGCTCCTGAATTTCAAGGAAAGTAAAGAAGGTATGTTAAGCAGCAGCCAGGGAATATATGCTCTCTCCAGAACTGTTGCCCTGTATCAAAGTCCTGTCCCGTCCCCTATGTGATGTGCTGAGGTCCCATCATCTCTCTGTAACACACTTGCATCTGGTTAGCAAACATCAGGGCTGAGTTCATCATTCCCACTACTTGTTAGCAGAAAGCTGCTTTTGTGTATTTGCAGGCCATGTTTGGCCTGTAAAGAAGTTACTTTGTTTAAGAATCACCCTTCTTTTGAGTAAACTGAATAGATCACGGTTCTGTAATGTTATTGTTAAGAAAGATCAAGAATTAACTATAAGGATAAGTTGACATTTGGTAAAAAAATGTATTTTTCAATCATACATGTAGAGTGGTAAAGGAATCCTCATATATCTTTACACCACCACATCCTCTGCTTTTATGTTCAGAGAGTCTGACTGCTTCTGTTTATGTGATCGTTTCTTTGTTCCTGAGGCTTTACTTTGGCTTTTCTCTCTTGGCAGTGGAGACATATCCCCTGCAAGCCTGGTCACTGCTGTGACATTAATGACAAGCATGGAAAGGGCTTATTCTTTTTAGCAGTTTTGACTCTGTAACTGTGTTCTGCCTCTTGGTTTTGTTTTAGGCTGAAGATGCTGAGCCGTTTATCAGGTTTAGCAAGTACTGTTTTGCAAGAGCTGTCAGGGGAGGATGGCGATGCAGTTACTGAACCCTCTGCTGCTGTAAGTACAGTGTTACCTAAAGACTTTCAGTTCTTACGGACAATTAGTTTGGGGAGGGTGAGTCATTAGAGTGCAGTTAGAACTGCCTCCTGCTTCTTCCTTGCTGTCTAGACTGGACTGTCATTCCACTCCGCTTTTCCCATATTCCTCATCTATTAGGTTAGCACTTTCCTAAGGCAGACCATAACCTCTTCAGTTTCCACATCTCAAGGTAATCTTAGAAAACAAACTAAAATTATGGAGAAGAAAGACTTTTAAGAGTACTAGTGATTGTGTGTAGCAGAAAGGAGTGCTCTGCATGACTGGGTCTTAATGTCTATGCTGCCCTTTGGTACTGAGACAGCGGACAGTGTGTGAGGGCGCCCCTCGTTTCAGATTTGCTCTGAACTGTGGTGTTCAGCAAGGTACTCTTTGCTTTTGTGTATTGGCTCACAGATACCCCGAGCTTTCCTCTTGGTTTCACCTGACTGTATAGTCCTACAGGCTCCATGAAATGCCTGAAGGGGCCAGAGTGCAGCATTTAAGAGTGGAGCTGAAGGCATCTTTTGGGTGCTCTGCTGCAGGCTGTTAATAGTTCTTTCCTTCAGAGCACTTGTTTCACTGTTTCAGGTACAAGCTTTGGAGCCAGAAGCAGAAAGCATGGAGGAGGCACCTGAGGAGCTGTTGGAGCGCCTGGCCCAAACAGAAAAGCTGGTTGTTCAGCTGAAGGATTTGATCCGAGAAAAGGATGCTTTGCTCCAGCAAAAAGAAACTCTACTCAAGGTATCATTTCCTTCTCTGGGGACCAAGAGTAAAATGCTGCTTCAGCTTTGTTTGCAAGCCAGTATCTGGTTTCTTTTGAACTCTGTATGCTGGGTGCTCTGTCCCTTGAAAGGAAGTGCTGGGGTAGAAGCTACAGTTTTGATCTGTGTAGTGTTTCAGAACAAATTTGGGTTTTGGATATGTTCTAAATAGTGCTGTTACTGGGGAGTCAGGGTTGGACAGAGAATGGCAGACTGACAAGTTGTCTAGCTTCTCAAAGTGGTGCTTCCTGGGTGACAGCAGGAGGCTGAGATGCAGTCAATTCGTGTCCCTCTCTTACAGGAAGAGCGAGAGGCTGCAGAAGCGAAGCTGATGAAACTTAAACTTCAGGCCAAAGCCAAACTGGCTGCTCTGAACAAGCGCATCGAGGAGCTGACAGGGAAAGGATTACCACTGCCTACACAGGCCTTGTCAGAAGAGCAAGAACATCCCAAGGTCAGGAGAACAGGGCCACTTAAAAGATGGAGTTTCTATGGATAACCTGGTGCTGCTGAAGTTTCAGGTCCCAGTGAGCCAGCAGGTCCTGTTTGTCTTATTAGCAGGATGTTCATAGTTCCAGCAGGGGTACCTGTACCTCTGCTGTACTAAACTGATCTGTGCTGCCTCCTTGTACGGCAGATGTCCTTGGAGTCCTCAACTTGATCTTCTCAAGGGCATCAACCAGTTTGCATAAGTTTGGTAATCCATTGTAGCCAAGCTCTTTCCTGAAGGAACTGTGTGTCTGTCTGAGCTGTGAGTTTCAGTGTTACCTGTCATGTGAGTATAACAAAGGTTGGCTGGAGTACAAGAACAAGGAGGTCATTATAACTGAAAGGCAGTAACTTAAATATAAAAAAATAAATATTAATACATTTTCCAGCCATGTAACTTCCTGAGCCACCACAAAGTTTTATGGTTGACAAACCATGATTGTGTAACGCCAGGTAAAAACTGAGGGGAACCAAGACATTAAAGAAGCTGTTAGCAACTAGCTAGAAACTCCCATTGGAGCTGGTAATTTTTGAAAACGTAATGCTGTTCTGCTGGCCACATAGTTTTCTTTCAAAAGATGGTTATATTAAGCAATGGAAATGGGATAGAAGTCCAAATAGAATGCAAGACATCAGTTGATGTTCATTAAAGGAGAGAAGATAAAGGTTATTTCAGCACTGTAAAAAATTAAAAATATTTAACATGAAAAGGTTAGTGTGCGAGGTGACTACTAATGAAGTGAAGATTGGTTCTATGACTGTTGATGATTATTTTTGTTTGAGAGCATCATACAATCGTAGAAATGTGCTGCTCCAATTCCTTTCCCAATACCATCTAGAGAATCTTTCTCAAAGTAAAACATTTGGTTTTCATACATGAAGAACGAGAGGATCTTGAGGATTGATGTAATATGAAAATGAAGCAAAATTGTGGTGGTTTAGTTTTCTCGGTTTTGGCTTAGGCCTTCCCTGGTAACAAGGTCATAGCTAAGGAAGTGTTCCACACCATTCCTTTACCTAATCAAGTGTATACAAGACAAGGAAGGGAGGTTCTTCCTCTCTTCCTTTTGGGTGCTTGGAGGACAGCAGGTCTCAGTGTGTTCACCTCTCTCTTATCTGTGTGAGCTGAGGCCTGTCTGAGAAACTGTTGCCCAAAGCCATGCAGAGGTGAAGGAACTGATTTATTGAGGAAAGTTGGTGAAATTTTTTTTTTTTTAGTTATTTTGTTGAGCTGTACCCTGAGTTTTCGAGTGTGTACATCTGTTTTGTTTTGGGTTTAACCATTTTTGTCCTTTTTTTTTTTCATTCCCTTTCCCTCCTTTCCCCTTTTGGGGTTGTTTGGGACTCTTGTTCTGTATATTCATAGTGTTTAATTGTATATAACTGTAATATATGTGAATATATATATATATTTTACTACAATTTTCTTTTGGTACCTTTTTTTTTCCTCTTTCTGGAGGGGGGGAGAAATCTGTGTGGCCAGCAGCTGGGTTTGGCAGGGAGCCAACCCAAAGCTCCACAAGAATTTAACAAGTACACTATCAAGCACTTGTGGTGTCCTGCCACTGTACACTGCAAGGCCATGAACCACATTTCCTAGCTGCAGAGGCCAGTGGAGGCCATTCATCTGTGTCACTTGGCACTGCTCTCCTCATGCTGGGGCTCTTTTTGAGCTTATTCCTGTGCAGCATGTGTGTGCAACAGCTGTGTGCTGCTACATTCCTTTGTGTAGACTTGCCGTTGAGGACTGGTGACTGTTCTTGCTTCAAAATTCAAATTTACCAGTTGAAGAAAGTAAAATGAGAAAAAGTTTATTGTCAGTTAACCGGTGTGATATAGATTTTATAAAGAGGCCTGCTCTTTTTTATACAAGGTGGTTACCCTTCTGACTATTGCACTGAGCGTGGCAGGGCCTTGTGTGGAGTGTTGTCAGGCTCTGTTCATGTGGAATCAGGAGAGATAAATTCTAAGAGCAGCATAAGACTTCCTTTTCTCCTGTTGGGTTGGCAGCTGCACTGATGAGACACTTGAATATCTTGGTTATTTAGTCAACCAGTGTCAGAGAGGAAACATCATTTCATTCTGCAGTTGTATGAGGAAGGTGAGAACTTAAAGTGAAAGGATGGTGCAGGTGAATGGATGATGAATTAGCCATTAGAAAAAATGGCCTTTTAATTAGAGCAATGAGGTCTTGAGACAGTCTCCAGTGAACATGGTGTGGACCAGTAATGGTATTATTTCCCAGACAGATAGCCTGTCATTTGAAGATGAGTAATTTAGATCAGGGTTGCATGTTGTGCTGAAGTGTAGAGTGTTAGCAAAGGACTGGATTTTTTCCTATCCATAATGTGGGCCCTTTGGGAGGGCTGTATTTTAAATATCTAATTAGTACTGGTACTTCCTGGGCTGTTAGCAGAGTGCCTTATTTTGAGAAGAATGGAAATATTAGCTTATATCTTTCTGTTAGATAGTACCTGTGTACAGAACAATTGAGGCTCCTCTTAAGCTTTTAAAGTGGGTAAAGATAAACTATCTTCAGATATAAGAGCTCATACATTTTGGGAAAACATAATATTTGAAAGCTTGAGCTTTGTGGCTGTGCTGCTGTCCTTAGTTGTGGCACTCCGTGTAGTGGCCAGTGTACAAGGCCTTTCTAAGAAGCTTTTCCAAAGTTGACCGTAAAAGTCAATCCTGAAAGCTAATTACAAGTAAGCAAACTAATCCACCCATCTTGCCCCCTGGCAACGGCTCTGCCCCAGCATTATAAGTTATGTATATCCTTGGCTTCTTAGAGCTTCCTGCATTTCTGTTCTTTCTTTTTCTATCCTGTTCTATTCCTAAACTTAAGTGCAGTTAAAGCTTTCTTGTCTGTCTGTTCTACCTACTGCCAAAGACTGTCTCTGTAGGTGAAACATCTTTTGAGGAACAGTAACCTCTTACTTATTCTTATTACACTGACTTATAAGTCCTTCTAAAAACCTTCATGAATTTTTCAGAATGGCTTTAAAGACATAAATACTGTGTAGAATCCCTGTTATTGGTGGTCTTTGACTCAGTACCTGGCAGAAGTAAAAGGGAAGAGATGCATTTTGTGTATATGCAGTGTGAAATATACCCAGCACTGAGCTTGCAGTAGCTGGGAGTGTGCTGAGATGAGAGTGTAGAGAGTGTTTGTCCTGCTCAGTGAGAGGTGATGTGCTGGACCTGCCCTCACACAGGTGAGAAGCACAACTGTGGGTTCAGGGACCCCACTCAGGTCTGAAGCACAGCTGTGATGTCTTAGAATGTTTAGTGTTTGCCCCTTTCTCATATCGAGGATATTCTTCTCTATCTAATTAAAAAATGTTTTCATTTCTAGTATTAGGGAAATCTGTGATGTTAAAAAACCCCACAAATCAAGGTGATCGTATCATAAATTATGTATTACATTGCATTTAATAATCTAATCTACCTTAGTTTCTATGGTAAGCAGTCACAATTAGCTGTTCCAAGTGATTTGACACTTCCCAATTAAAGGTATCTTGTGCGTATCTACACAGAAATAGGGAAAATAGTTACTTAACGTAAGACAACTTCATATAAAGAAACAAAGGAATTGTAAAGTTAAGAAATGAAGCAATGTAGTAGAAATAAACATCTGGTTAGGAGGCAAGAGTGCAGTAGCATTCTAGTTTAATTGGTGTTTTTAATTAACTATCAAGTTTACTTTCTCCTTTCTCTTCTTCCCACTTCTTTCCTCTTGTAATGTCAGAATAATGAAAATACAAGACAAGGTTATGGAGAGGAAGTGGAAGTACTGAAAGAACAGCTCAGGGAGCGAGAGGAGACTGTTCAGGACCTGAAGGAACAGCTGACTCTAGCCAAAGTGAATCTGAAAGATGCTGAAATCAAGTATGCAACACAGGTACGGAAGTCTTTTCTATTCATCAGTCTGTTTCCCACCCCACCACTTACACCACTATGATAGAATAGAACAAGGTTAACACAAGTGGTTTTTAACTCCCTTACCCTCTATTTTTTCATTTTTGTTCCTCCTCAAGTCATGTAGGTCCATCAATTTCCCTGCCTTTTGTTCCTTCTCTAGATGTTCCACAAGTCTTTCCCAATCTCCAAATGCTCTTCACCTGCCCCCCATGATACATCCTCTGCCCCCAGGCCAGAACCACCCTAGGTGCAAAAGGTGCTCCACAGCTATGTGATGGGTTTCACCTTGGACAGTGGGACTGATGGCTCTCTGAGAAGGGAGAAACAGTCCCTGGAAGGGCCTGGGCAGGTTGTCCCTTCCTCTGAGTCAGAATTTGGGTTCTTCTCTGCCTGCCTTTGTTACTCTGCGTTGGGCTTTGCAGTAGCTGGGGTGGTGTTCTTCCACCTGCCAGACTGTCGTGTGTTCTGCTGTGGGTGTGCAGGGCAGCTGCTTGTCACAGGATGTAACAGCTGGTATGGTATGTTGTAGTTATTTATGGAAATAGTTTTGTTAATACTCTAAATTGCAGGTTTAGCTTTTGAACTGTGAATTGGGCTGCATCCTCCACAAATAAACCCCAGAAGTTTTATGGACTGTTAATTATATAGTAATCATATGTTTTATTATTCTGCATATTTGTAGATGAAATTCTATGCTTTTTTCCTTTTTGGGGTCTGCATTATAATCAGTCATTATACATATATTACTAGGATAAAGATACCATTTGACCAGGGTGACACAGAGGATTGTCAAGCTGAAAACTTCATCACACGCACAATATGCTGGTGCATGTGGAAAGCAAGCTCGTGTGTCTGTCAGAATTGTAACCTTGTTGACTTGTTTTTATTTTATGGCTTATTTTTTAGCTGAGCTCCCTGCAAGAAATGATTCAGGAAAAGGAAGCTCTCATGAAAGAGCAGGTGCACCAGCATCAAGCTGAGTTGCTCAAGATGGTGGCCCAGTCAGAGCTGGAAGTAGAGATGCAACAGGTATATTTGATACAGGAATCTTTTTATGGGAAGAAGAAAGAAAAGAAATTTTACCAGAAGACTCCCTGAGAGAGCAGTTCTCATTAAAGTAACTCAGAAGGGGTGAGAAGAGAGGTGATTTGATTGTTTGGAGTTTTTTGAAATGCTAGTTTGGGCTTTGAGTCCTAGCTTCAATCTGCTGGTTTGCTATCAGTTGAAAAGAAATAACAATTAAAAAATAGTATTAAATCACTGTGCTCCAGTTCCCCGTTTGTGAAGCAACGGTGAGCTCTTCGTGCTGCACCAGGGCTCCAGAACTGGCATCAACAAAGATGAACTGATTCAGGCTATTAAAGTAACTGTGCTATGGAAATCAGGTATATAGTTGATACCAGGGAATCTACCTGTCTTGTGTGAGCCTCTTTGGTTCTGAATAGCCTTTTCTCTATCACAGAACTTGTGCACACTCCAGAGAAAGCTCAAGGAGCAGGAAGCAGCTCTGCTGGAACGAACTCAGGTGGTAGAACTGCTGCAGCAGGAGTTACACTCTTCTGAACAAAAAAAAGAGGTACCTGCATGTGCTTTTTATTGCTTTGCTCTCACGTGTGTATGGTGGACAGAGGCTTTGTCAGCAGCTTGGAGCTTACCAGATTAGCTTGTTTCTGATGCCAGGTCTTCATCCTGATATCTGCTGGGGTCTTCTTCAGGTCAGGTCTTAGAGCTGCAGTTCTGTGTGCATAGCTTATCAATGGGGTGCTGCAGCTGCCATCTCTAGTGACCCAGGTTCTGGGGAGGTTGACAGGGACTGCATCGGTCCATACCCAACCTGCTCGCTGCACTTTCTAAGCCACCAAATACACAAACTTTTGCCAAAGGCAGAAGTGCCTAACACAGTGCTGCTGTAGCTTCAGTGTTCCTGGACTGCAGTATCCAGGCCAGATCAGAGCAGAAAGAGATATTCTTCCGTATGTCTTGCTTACCTGGTGACACAACTTTTGGAGTGGAATTGTCTCTCACTGTGCCATTTTGGAGCATGAAGAGCTCGAGATCAAGTCTGTGCATATATATCTATTTATAAATGTGCTCCTTGAGACAGGCTTTAGGACACAACCACTTAAAAGGTTGGTTTGCAAGTAGAGGATGAATGTTTTTTTAATTTTTTCCAGCATCTAAACTTCTGAAAATTCTCTACCCCTTTAGAAGAGGCTTACACTGAATTGGTCTCATGTTCATAGGCTGCATGATCTCCAGCCAGGCTAGTGCTGGACCTCACTTGGATCATTTTTACACACTTAGGCCCCATGTATTTTCTTTTTCTGTGTGTCCCAGCCAGACACAGCAGTGGGTCCTCTTACTACCAGGAAGAGGTGAAGAACGTGAGTGAGCTGACTTGTACTCACTACCAATTGCATTGCTCAGCAGAGTGTTTCATGGGGTGGCGGCATGGATATCTTCATGACATTGGTTGTTGTGGTCCCCTGAGTCCTCCTCGGTGTCTTTGACTTCGCTCATACACTTTCTGTGGTCCAAAGGAGGCCTGGTATACATACCAGCTTGAGCTCCTCAGCAGACTGCTCCTGAAATTAGCTATACTGACTGTCTGCAGGTCCAGGACAAGGAAGTTTGACAAGAGGAGTTTAGGCAAGTGTAAGGTCTGTTTCTCCTTCTTGGTCACCTTAATCTCCAGCCAGTGTTGACCAGCCTTCTGAGATCTATTTTGAAGCAGGGAGCACTGTGTAGAGCACTCAGTTTGTTACCTCCAGGTTCATATTTCAGCATTCCCTTTTCATATACACATTTTTGTTCTGTTTTTTTAATTGCACTCTACAGTTGTTGGGTTTTTCCTCTTGTGGGAAGCTTGCTTTCTTCCAAAAGAGAACTCATGGCACCTGTTCTATTGCTTCTTTTCTCCGAATTTCCCTTCACTAAATCAAGACTTTACCAAAATGACAAGGAGTTGTTCCTCCCAGCATTGCTTTATTGCACTTTGCAAATAGTAGGACAGTTTCTTTCCAACGAATATTGATTCCTGGCATATTTGTTTCCTCCTTTCTGCTACTCAGATATTTTAAAGTGATTCGATGGAAATCTTAAAGTATAATTCAGGTACTTCACTTTCTCAAGGTATTGAATGACTTGAGAGATAAATCAATTTCTGACTCACTTTACAGATGCTCCTAGATCAGTGCCAGAAGATGGAAGTGGATCTAAGCTCCATGAGGAATGTGCTAGATGCAGAGAGACGAGAGTCTCAGGATCTCAGAGAGAAGATGGAGCTGGAACTAGCTGAGAAGAAGCTCTCTTCCCATCGCTTGCAGGAGGAGGTGCAGCATCTCTTGGAAGAGCTGGGGGAGGCAAGAAGAGCACAAGCTGAACTAGAGGTGAAGTATAAAGACCTGGAGCAGGAACTCAGGCTGGAAGTGGAAGAGAAGAAGCAGCAGATCAGTTGTCTTATGGTGACTGAGCAGGAGCTGCAGCGTGGCCACACTGCCCTCGTGGCTGAGAATGACCAGCTGAAGCAGGACCTTGGCCGGCTTCTGGCGCTGTCTGCAGAACAGGGTGCTACAGCAGCCAGAGCACAAGGTGAGCAGGTTCTCGGGAGCCTGAGCATCACTGGCTTGCCTTCTCTTTGGCTTCGTGTGTATAAAGCTCCTAGGAACGGCTTGGTATAACAATTCCTAATTGCACGGGGATTTAGGACTAGTGGTGCTGTCTCAAACCAAGGGGGTCTGGTGCAATCCCGCTGTCGTGTCCTTGGCAGCTGCAAGAGGAGGAGCAGAAAAGTAGGGCAGTAAACATGGTGCCTTCCTTGGGCACTGTCTCAGCCTCTCCTGTTTTGAGGCTTATGGATTTCTTGAGCCAGATGTATTTTTAGTAGATTTTATTAACTTGCTGGATTTATTCCATCAACTTAATGTAAGTCCTTCTTAGATGCACCACATTCTTCAGAGTCTGAATTTCTACTGAAATTTTAAGTAAAATAACCAAGAAAAGCAGACTGTACCTTTTTCTCCATAGACCTGTATCAAAACTAATAACACTGATCTTGCCTCAAGCTCTTACTTCAAATTGATTTTCTTACAGCTGCTTTATGACCCAAAACTGAAGGAGTAACTAAGAGATAAGGTATCTCATAAACAGTTGTGCATGTGTGCAACATGGATGTAGTGCAGCAAAAAAAGACAAGAACACACCTTAACTCCCCTTTTTCTCCTCCATCAGATGAACTTGTACTGAAATACAACGAACTCGTTTGCTGTCAGAATGAGCTGAAATCCCAGTCACAAGTGCAAGTCTCTGAACTGAAGCAGCAGGTATGATATTTTCATATGATTCTCCTGAAATTTTCCCATATTTTGAGGAACTGAAACGAAATGAAATGTCTAGAATTCCTTTTTTTATCATGTATTGCTTGAGAAAGGCTTTTCCTGGTTCTCTCAGCTGATAGGCAGACATGTTGTGACTATGAAGCCTGACAAGAAGTAGGAGTTAATTTGAGTAATTTGAAAGTTACCAATTGATTTTTTTTTTTAAAGGTTAACCAAAAGATCAAAGACTGATATGTTTTTATAGACTGTATTGAAATTTATCTTTCTCCCCTCATCTTGTGTTTAAACAGAATGAATCAACTTCACAGGAAAAAATAGTAGATCAGGAAGATCAGAATGAGACTTCGTTCCCACCCACAGAAAACTTAGAAAGACAAAAGACCGAAGGTAGTATGATTACCTCACCTATTTTAATATTATTAAAATGCTTAAGAATTATTCTAGAATTAGATTGTACAACATAAAATGTAACTGAAGTAGTAGCTTTCCCCTTGTACAAAATGCTGACAGTCTGCAGGTGGTACTTTTGGGGGGGTTATTTTTGATAGCTTTTGCTGAAACATTAAAGAGCCCATACGTATGCCACATATGAAAAAAACCCAGACAGTGAAATTGATTCTGAGTGTCAGGGCATGCAGACTGGTAGCAGCAATATCGCCACTCTGTTAGTATTACACTGAAAAACAATGGATTCCCTCGAGTGTTTGCTTTAGGGGGTGGCGTACTGTGGCAGTAGACTGTCTTGATTGTTGCAGAAGTAGGTTCCTTTTGCTTCCTGTCATTCAAAGATAAAACCTCTTCCTAAGAATCCTGGTGGGAGAATAAACACCAGTAACCCAGATTCCTGCAGTTCTGGAACATCTCCTATCTCTTTGTTCCATAATCTCAGAGATGTAGGTCTTTAACAGATTTCAAGAACTCGTTTAGAATCATAGAATGGTTTGCACTGGAAGGAACTCATCACCTAGTCCACCCGTCCTGCCCTGGACAGGGACATCCTTCTCTGGGCAACCCAAAATGAAGCAGCCCTCTTGAAAGGCTGCAGTAGGGCCTTCCTGGAGCCTTCTCTTCTCCAGGCTGAACAATGGCAATTCTCTCAGCCTTTCTTCATGGGAGATATGTTCCAGCCCTCTGATCGTTTTTGTGGCTTCCTCTGGACTCACTCTGACAGATCCACATCTGTCTTGTGCTGGGGAACCCCAGAACTGGGCACAGTGCTCTGGATGGAGTCTCACAAGAGCGACAAAAGGGGGAGAATTGTCTCCCTTGACCTGCTGCCCACACCTCTTTTGCTGCAGCCCAGGATATGGTTGGCTTTCTGGGCTGCAGGCATACATTGCCAGTTCCTGTCCACCTTTTTGTTCACCAGTATCCCTGAGTCCTCTGCAGCCTGCCCTGGATCCATTCAGCTCACAGTCTGTGCTGGTACTGGGATTGCCCCAGCCCAGGTGTAGGGCCTTGCACTTGGCCCTGTTAAGCCTTGCCCTGCACAAGGGCCAGATGGCCCTACTCCTCAGGTATGCCCAGGTCCCTGTGGATGTCATCCCATCCCTACAGCGAGTGAACTGCCCCACTCAGCTCAGGGCCACCCTGGTGTGCCGGGGGGTGCCCTCCGTCCCCATTTGTGCCACCAACTGAGACACTAAATAGTACTGGTTCCACTGTGGACCTTTGTAGGACTCCACTTACTACTGGTTTCCACGTGCGCATTGAGCACACGTTGGCACATAAATCCAGCTTTTAATGTGATACTCTGCCCTGAGTTATGATTTAGTATATCCAAAATGCACCTGGAAAATTTTCATCAGCTTTCTTAAAAAGCAGCAACTTCCTCTGCTGAAAGGAATTCCACCTGAAAAATGCAGTGTCTCAGAACTCCACTGGTGCATTACTTAAAAAATCTTTACCAATGCATGTTTAGCTGCATATTTACTTCAAAACAAGCTTTTTTTTATTGTAATTCTGTTCCCAGTGGGTGTGTTGAGCACTTTGTTAATGACTTTTTTTTTTCAGATTTTATACACGGGGAGATGTAATTTCTTTAAAAACTCCCACCAAAATATTAAATGAAACATGTAAAAAATCATCATCTTTCAAGCCTGCTTTGTAGGTTTTCAATACTTTGTTAGTCCTCTTCATCTTGTGATGACTTTCTGTTAGTCTTATTTAGAGTGGACTGCCTAAAACTGCCCACAGTACTCCATTCCTAACTTGAATGAAATAAGGATTTATATTTATATTATAGTAAGGAATTATAGTTACCTTGTATTTTGCAATTTCTGATAATTTTCAAGCAGACCTCAACAAATGCTTTCCAGTAATTTAACTATCATTGTTTGAAATATAGAGGTTCTTGAAATCCTTGTACAGTCTTTTCATTTCCATGGGCCTAGCAGCGCATTATACGAGAACATCTGTCACTCTCTTTACATACACATGGACTCCTTGAACTTTTCTTGAGGCAGCTCTTTGAATGACTGAAGGTCTCTCTTCCTGCTGCAAAAGAGAACATTGGGTTTATCTTTTTCTACTTTGTCTGTATGTGAAGAATTGTTATTTCCTAAAGGTGCTTAAAACAGCGTGTTGTTTTGGTGGTTTGCCTCTAAAAAAGAACAAACCACATTATCCAATGACAGTTTTGTAGATCCACTACATAAGTGTTATTAACAGCCACGTGTCTTTTCTCTAAAGCTACTGGAAGAATATCATGTTACTGAATAAAGCACAGTCTTAATTTTCAAAGACATTTTTTGTGTTTGAATGTTTCAGAAATACCACATGTGCAACTTTTTCTCCAGGAGCCTCAGCAGGAAACTGTGATTGCCACAGAAGATGCAAAACAGGTAATGATTAAGCGTCTGAAATAAGCTAAAACTAAAACAGGTCAAGGACTGGCTTAAAAACAGCTAAGCTGTCATGGCCTTTTTTATCAATCCTCTTTGGAAGGTTATTATTAACTGGATTAATGATGGAAGACAAAAATAGCTTCTAAATACTGCTTGCACTGTTTTTGTATCAGACTGTTTCCCTTTACTGGCTGTGTGGAATTCTTGTGGTTTTTATCCACCCAATCCATATTTGTGCTATTTTCTCCCTCTTGTGAGTTAGCTCTTCAGGAAAAACATGGGCTAAACTGAGGCAGGTCTCTGGAAACGCAATTCCAAAGGCTTAGCTGTCATTATAGATGCCTTTTAAACCAGTCCTGTCCATTCCCACTGCCCTAATGGGCATCTGGCAGACTGACTGGGGGAAGCTGTGTGCTCATGGAGCAGGACCCTGGTGGACCCTGTCCTTGTCCTCTCCCACCGTGGACAGCTGCAAGGACAGCTGCAGTCAGGCTGTTGTTGAGAAAAGCACAGGATTAGGGGCCTGCTGCTTGGCTTCATACTCAGCCAGGGGAGGGAGATGGCAGCCCCTGTGTCCCTGTGCTGAGGATTTGCTGTGGAATGGGTTTTTAGCTTACAGCAAGGTCTGGGCTCTGTGCACCCAGCTCTGCTTGCAAAGCAAAGTGCTCCAGAACTGGGGGCTGGAGGTCACGTGACTGTTAGTGCCCTGTAGTTACAACAAATGTTAATTCTGAGCACTTAATTTTGGTTTCAGCCTTTCCATTGTTGGGCTGTGGTTTTTTACTTGCATTTTTTTGGGGTGGGAAGGAGTAGGGGTTTTTTTAGAGATCCTTTACTTAGTTCTGACTCGTCATTGCTTTGTTCTCTAGTTCAGACCTTTTCCAACAGAAGTGGCACTAATGGTGCCAGTTTTTTGCTGTGCTGAAAGATGAGTGTTGGGAGCTGGCTAGAAATACTACTGTGCATTTTATATGTATGATAACTTATAAAGGGACTTTACAGCATGAAGAAATTAGTAGATGAAGTCTTAGTTCTTGTATGGCTGTCTGCAGCAAACCAAATTCTTGGGCTTTATTAACATCTTTGGGCAAAAGGAGACTGTGTCTGTGAAACAACAAAATTTCCTCTCCCTTTCCAGCCTGTCAAGTTCTGTTCCATTTGGCAGAGAAGTGGAGGAGTTAAGAGACTGTTGTGGAGTGGTTGGTTTGTCTGTGTGCTGGAGCCTGGTGTAACTTTCTTGGGAAAACTCCTGGTTCTTTATCTGCTGGAGCAGTGAGGCAAAGACTGAAAGGCACATGAAAACTTTAATTTAGTTTAAAAGCCCTGGAGAGTTAATTTTTTTAACATTCTGTAACCTAAAGGCGTTTTTGCGTCACTGCAGCAGACTTTTAAGAGCAGCTCTCCTTTAGTGGTTCCCCTCCAAACTGCTGAACAGCCTTTACAACATGGCATGTTGATTTACTGGGGGGCTGCTGATCCACACTTTCTGAGGTGGATTTGTGACTGCTTTCCTTTTGTAATCTGTTTTTGGGATGGGAGAAAACCGTAAGATAGTTAGTTGGAAAAAACCAAGCACTTTGTTCCAGGTGCTTTATCTAGTGCTTTCACTTTGGACGTGGACACAGATTGAAATATGGGCTTCTATCCTGTTTATTTGCTGTGTTAAATGGACGGATAGAATAGGGGACACACCCTCCTTGCTCAAAGCCAGGAAAATGTGACTGGAAAAGTACACTAGAGGGCTGGTGAGAATCAGTCGTACTATCTTGTAATCAAGAGAAAAAGGGAAAAAATGGGATAGGAAGTTGCCCTTACGGTCTGATCCTAAAGCCAGAATCCTTCATGCTGCAACTTCAGAAACTGAAATGAGAATAAGTGACCTGGGGAGTTGGAGGATCACAGAATAGTTGGGATTGGAAGGGACCTCTGGACATCATCTAGTCCACCCCCCACTGCCACAGCAGAGTCCCCCTGTTATTAGTGAGGCTTCTATTTATTGCAGAAGCCAGCTCAAGAGAGGGCGTGCTTGAGCTACAAAATGTGGAAAGCAGATACTTCCAAGAGTGACCCTTTGGTGAGAGACAAAGGAAAATTGATACCAACTGTTTTCTTTCAGGCAAGAACAGGTAGCTTTCCCAATGGAAGTAAGCAGCTTACTGAGGAAAGTTGTTCACCTGGAATTCTAGAATATATTGCTGCAGAGAAACAGAAGGAGCTGTCAGTTTTGCTGCTGGAACTGAAAGAAGCCCAAGAAGAAATAAATTTTCTGAAAAAACAGCTCAAAGGCTCCACCAGCCAAACTTCTACAGGCAGCCAAACAGAAGCTAACCAGCTGGAAGAGAATTCCCAGATAATGGGTCTGGAGAGGGAAGAGCAGAAGGCTTCAGATACACAGAATGAGTTGGGCAGTAGCTCATTACAGAGAGAAACAGAAATGCAGCAGATTGGCCTGTGTCAGGAAAACAGACTCAGTCTCCAGGAAGAGCCCCAGGGGAGCCCTGTCTCCTGCAGGGGTGAGGTGGAGACAATGCAAGGAGTCTCTACAGCAGATCCAGAGCCTGGTACCTCTCAATCTCAGGAAATTATAAAGCTACAAAACCAAATTACAGAACTGCAAATAATTTTGCAGAAATCAGAAGAATCCTTTAAGAAAGATCTAGGAGAAAAAAGTGCCGAAATAAATAGGCTAAACCAGTTGGCTGAGGAATACAGAAAAAAAATAGAGGATTCTAACAGTGCATTTTGTGTTTTGTCTGAAGAACGAGATCAGCTCCTCTGTCAGGTGAAGGAACTTTCTACCATAACAGAACTGAAAGAGCAAGTGAAGCAACTTGAGGAAGATCTATCTCTTTCTGAAAAGCAGAGACTGTCAGACAGTCAAAGCAGTCTTCTAAGAGAACAAATCCAGAGCCTTAAAAACGAATTTAAATCCAAGGATATAAAAATTGAAGCTTTGCAGAAAGACTTGGATGAAGCTCAACTTCAGCTTTCTGACCAGGACACACAACTAAAGGGTCTGAGAAGCCAGATCGAGATGAAGGAAAGTGAAGTACTTGATCTAGAACAACTTTTGAGGAAGAATACAGCAGAGATGGAAGAGCTTTCCCGTGAGTTAGCCTCAAAGGGGCACAAAGCAGCAAGCCTAGAGCAGCTTGTTGCTGAGCACACCAGGTCTATAGAGAGTCTGCAACAAGCCTTGCTGGAGAAGGACCAACAGATGACGGAGTTCAGTGTTAGCATGTCTGAGAAAATGGTCCTGCTGAACGAAGAGAAATTTTCTTTAGGAAATGAGCTGAAGAGTCTTAAAGAGCAGACAAGTCTGTTATTAAAAGCCCAGGAAGAAAAAGACCAAAAGATAGGAGCAAAAGATATGTGCCTGAAATGTGGAGCATCTGAGCAGCAGAATGAGACAGAAGCAGCGAGTAAAGAAAGTGAAGAATTAGTAAATCAAGTCGAACTTCTGAGAAAGGAAAATGAGCAAGTAAAGCGGAAGCTGCAAGCAGCACTTGTGAATAGGAAGGAGCTTCTGAAGAAGGTCAGCAAGTTGGAGAATGAATTAGTACAACTGAGCAGAGAACAAGAATCAGAAACCTCAGTTGCTCAGGCAGCTACAAGGGAAGAAAATATGAGAAGCATGATCAGCAGAGAAGTGAGTCTTGAAAACCAGCCCAGCGAGGAGTATCTATTTCAACTGCTTTCTGAAAAGAAATCAGAGTTGCAGAGCATCCAGAAGAACCTGCGGGATAAAGAAACTACCGAAGCACAACTGCAGGCAGTAATTGAGGAAATGAGGCAAAGCTTGCAAGGTAAGGCAATTGCTGACAAAGTAACTGAAACCAATGAAAACCCAGCAGATTATGAAGAAATTGAAAAACATAGCTCAACAGCTGCAAATATGGAAGAAAACCAAAAGTCTTCCCTAAAAGAAAGGATTTCAGTTCTTGAACAGGAAAAAGAACAACTTCAAAAAAAACTTCAGGAAGCCCTGGCGTCTCGCAAAGACACTATAAAAAAGGCTCAAGAAAAGGACAGGCATCACAGAGAACAGCTGAAACAGCAGAAAGATGATTACAACATCCTACAAGAACAATTTCATCAGCAAAGCAGAGAGAAGGAGAGCATCCAAGCTCAGCTCAGACAACTCCAAGAACAGAAAGGATCAGGAGAGGATGTTCTTGGGAATCAGGGTGGATTGGATTCTTCATGCACGGAAGCAGAAAATACAACAAATAACAAGCTTGTACAAGTCACAGATGTTTCTGAGGAAGAGTTTAAAAAACACCTTGAAAAATTGCAGAGAGAGAAGAAGGAACTAGAATGTAACGTCAGCCATATGCAAAATGAGCTTGCTTGCAAATCAGAATTAGTCTTTGATTTGCAACAGCACATAGCACAATTGTTTCTGGAGATAGAAGGGCTAAAGATAACCTCTGACCAAGCCGAGGCTAAGGCAGCAAGTCTTCAGATGGAATTGGAAGAGAGTCAAGCAAAAATTTCCAAAGAGGCCAGTCTGGAAGACTTGAAAACCCTTGTGCACCAAAAGGATGAAGAAGTGGAATTTCTTAACTTGCAGTTAAAAGAGAAAAGTGAAACTCTCAATAATGTACAGGCACAGTTGCTGGAAAAAGAGGACTCGGTCAAAAGACTGTGTAGTCAGTTGGAAGCTCAGGCTCAGGTGCACGAGGAACAAAGTAAGCGACTGCAAACAGACTCGCTGGGAATTCAGGAGAAGCAAGAGGACAGTGAAGAAGCAGCTAAACAGAAGAATCAAATGCAGAGAAAGCTGCAAGCTGCACTTATCTCTAGAAAAGAGGCACTAAAGGAGAACAAATCTCTAAAAGAGCAGCTGGCTAATGCTAAAACTACTATTGACAATCTTTCTATTAAGCTGACAAATATGGAAAGCCAAATATGTGCCCATGTTAAAGAAACGGGTACTCTAACAGAAAAGTTAGCGTGCCTCACTGGAGAGAGAGAAAAACTTACTGCAGAAGTTGATAAAGTACTCATCGAAAATCAGAATCTTGATGGATGCTGTAAAAACCTAACACTCACTCTGGATAGAGTTGCTCTAGAGAAGGAGAAGCTGGAGAAGGAGATGGAATTGTTGAAATGTTCTCAAGCCACTGAAAGTTCTGAGTGGCAGGAGAAATACAAGGAGCTTCAGGGAGAGTATGAAACTCTTCTGCAGTCCTATGAGAATGTGAGTAATGAGACTGAGCGGATTCAACGTGTGTTGGAAACTGTTAGGCAGGAAAAGCAGGAAATTTTCATGAAGCTGAAAAGTGTTGAAGCAAAAAAGGAGGAAACAGATAAGCAGCTACAGGAAGCTGTACAGGAAATTGATGGAATGAAGGAGAAAATGAGGAAATTTGCAAAATCAAAGCAACAAAAAATCCTGGAACTAGAGGAGGAGAATGAGAAACTCAGAGCAGAGATGCATTTTACAGATGGAGAGCTACCTCAGACCAGAGAGGTCTTTACAAACACTGGCCTGAAAGAAGATCTGGATTGCTGTAGGAGGGAATACCAGTCTCTTTCTACGCAGCTTGAGACGGTCATGGCTGAGAAGGAGTCTCTTAATCAAGAGATCACAGACTTAAAGTGTCTTTTGCAGTTAACAGAATCTAAACTGAAGGAAAGCGGAGAACTTGTAGACAGGTATGTTGCTCAGAAGACAACCGGCGAAGAAATAAATGAAGTTGCCACACCACCACCAATGGAAAGGTCTGAAAATCAAGTGGACATAACTTTTAAAGGAGAGTTTCCTCCTGCAGAGCTGGAACAAGAGGTATTTGAAGGTGGCAGCCCTTCCGAGGATCCTGGCACCTACAGACAGCAAATCGCTGAGCTCACCAAGCAAATCGCTGAGCTGGAGGATAATAGAAGGGCTTCAGAGCAACAGCTGGCTGACATCCGTGGGTGTGTGGAGACTTTAGCAGGTGAGAAAAGGGCTTTAGAGCACCAGATGGAAGAGAAAGTCCATGAAGTGAATGTTCTGCAGGCTGCAGTAGCAAAGATGGAGCAAACGGTCCAAAAAGCCACAGACGACCTCATCAGGATGACAGAGCTGAAGGATGCGCTAGAGGCTGAGAAGGATGACTTGGAAGAAAGGCTCATGAATCAGCTGGCAGAACTTAATGGGAGTATTGGAAACTATCAGCAAGATGCAGCAGACTTCCAGATCAAAAATGATCAACTGAAACATGAGCTTCAGAGTTTGCAGAGAATGATGCATGAACTGGAGGAGGAAAAAAGTCAAATGGCAAAGGAAAAAAGCAAAGCAAGTTCAGAAAAGCAAAAGGAATTTGTAGAAAAGCTGAAATGCAATTGGAGGGGAGAGAGCAGCACACATATAAAGGAGCTCCAAGAACTGCTGAAACAGAAACAGCAGGAGATTAAACAGCTGCAAAAGGACTGTATTAAAAGCCAGGAAAAAACCAGTAGTTTAGAAAGAACTGTTAAAGCTCTGGAATTTCTGCAGAGTGAGACTCAGAAAGAGGTAGAAGTAGCCAAAGAGGCTTCAGCTAAAGCAGTTGAAGACACCAAGAAAGCCCAGGCAGAACTTGCTCTCTGCAGAGTAGTGCTGGATGACACACAGAGCGAGGCAGCAAGGGTTCTGGCAGAGAGTGTAAAACTGAAAGCAGAGTTGCAGGAAAACAAAGAGAGTATTAAAATTCAAATGAAGAAAAAGGATGAGGACTTTGAGAGAAGGCTGGAACAGGAAAAAGACAAGCACTCAAAGGAAATAAAAAACATGGAAGAAAAGCTGGCAATTTTGCAGAGGGATAAAGACCATATGGAAGCAGCTCTTGGTGAACTGCAAGACTCCTTGAAGACAAAGGATCAGGAAACCAAGCAACTGGAAGGCAGTCTAAACAAAACACTAGCCCAGCTTGCAGCCTTCACTAGGAGCATGTCTTCCCTTCAGGATGACAGGGATAGAGTGATAGATGAATCAAAAACGTGGGAGAAGAAATTCACTGAAGCTATTCAGA
The DNA here is from genome assembly GCA_035583185.1 of Anabacerthia variegaticeps. NCBI lineage: Eukaryota > Metazoa > Chordata > Aves > Passeriformes > Furnariidae > Anabacerthia > Anabacerthia variegaticeps. The sequence continues at coordinate 37,372 of JAWWEW010000041.1, forward strand.
AGAAGGAGGAAGAAATACGTTCAAAAGAGGAAACTTGTGTTGTGCTAAAGGACCAGATGAAGGAGATGACCATACGTGTGGAAGAGCTCCAGACTCATATATCCAGGTAAAGCTGTGTCACGGAAGGTTTAGGCTGGATATCAGGAAAAGGCTACTATGTATTTGTTGTCTGCACAAGGACACAGGATGATGAGCACCCTAAAATATTTCTTCTCATCATCAGGGTACCTGAATTAAATCTATTCTCTGTGACAAGCACTCACCATCGGGGTACTATCTAGAGTCTTTGATATTTGAAAGAGTTTCTTTTGCATGGAGTTGTTGCATTAGGAGATCAAGAGAGCGTTGGGATACATAATTCCAGTTTAATCCCAAAATAAATTTTGAGAGAAAGATGGAGCTATGGAAACATACCAAAATGTGCATCTGTGAATTTCCAAAATTCTAAACCAAACCACTCTTACATGAGTAAAATTCTTCTGTAAAGTTTATATGCTGTATCTTTGCATGCTGGAACATAAAATGGACATCGAAGGTATGAAAACAGCACTTTCATTAGGGGAGTGTTTTGCTTTTACTGTTAAAGGAGGTGATAACATTCAGTGTTTAAGCACTTCCTTTTTTTTTTCAATACTGGTACATACAACTTTAGAAGATACATTCCCCTGGCACCACCCCTGTCAGACAGTAGTGCAGTCAGAACTTTAAAAGATGCCTTGAATTTTAAATCGAGGGATATTTCTAGTTTTCTTTCTTAAAGTAAAACTGATTTTGTAGCTCTTTTAAATTAGTATAGAGCCAGTGTTGCTGTGTGTTTGGATACTGAGATACTTTGTGGATTTTTGACCTACTTTATTTTTTGTGTTTTCAGGCTGGAACACAGCAAGAAAGACTTGGAGTCTGACTGCAGGAAGGAGATTCAGCATCATCAAAAGACATGTGAAATGTTGCAGGAGGAAAGAAAGGAGCTTTTGACTCAGCTTGAGGGGTCTCAGGAACTGTACAGCAAGTCTCAGAATGAACAGCAGGAACTGCAGTCAGAAATCAGCAACCTGAGAGACCAGCTGGCTGATTTACAAAACTCCTTCACCAAATGTGAGTTGGCCAGGGAAGAGCTGGGGACTGTGGTCAAGCAACAAGAGACCAGTATCCAGAATTATAAATTCAGCTGTGAACAGCTTGAAGCTGATTTGCAGACTTCCAAAGACCTAACAAATAAGCTGCATGAAGAAACTAGTGCCAAAGATCAAAAGATCATTAGTTTGCTGTCTGCCAAAGAAGAAGCAGTGATGGTTGCTCTGTCTGAATTACAGCAGCAACATTCTGAAGAGATTAAAGAGCTGGAGCATAGGCTAAGTAAGGAGGAAGAAGATAAAAAAGCCTTGGAAAATGAAAAGAACAAATTTCTTGACAAACTTGGTCATCTCACTGAAAAGATGAAGATAAGCAGGGAAGAAAGTAAGCAGCAGAAGGCACAACTGGACTCCTTCACCAAGTCCATGTCATCCCTGCAGGATGACCGGGACCGCATTCTGAGGGACTACAAGCAGCTTGAGGAACGTCATCTTGCTGCAATCTTGGAAAAAGACCAGCTAATTCAAGAGGCTGCTGCTGAAAACAACAAGCTCAAGGAAGAAATGAGAAGTTTCCATAGCCGGATGGATGACCTCAACTCTGAGAATGCCAAACTGAATGCAGAGCTGGTCCGGTACAGAGAAGACCTGAACCAAGTGATTTCAATAAAGGACTCCCAACAGAAGCAACTTCTCAAAACACAGCTTCAGCAGATCCAGACTCTGGAAAATGAGAAGGCAACCATAGAAACACAGCTGAAAGAGTCTGAGCATACTCAGGTCGATCTCAGGAAGTGCATGGAAGGCTTGAGAGAGGATAAAGTCAGCATGTCTCAAGAGATCGAAACCCTTAGGTCCTCTCTGTCCCAGGTGCAGAGTGAGATGGCAGCGTTACGTGACAGGAGTCCCATTGTGGAGTGTCAGGCAGAACTGAAGGCCCGTGAGGAAGAGGCCCAAGAACTGAGTCATAAGCTTTCCCTTTCCCAGAAAAGAATAACTGAACTTGAGGGGGAACTAGAAAGCGTTCAAAGGGATGCAGCCAAGAGAGTGGGAGAAGCTGAGGACAGGCTTCGGAAGGAATTGAAACACCTGCATCATGATGCAGGGATACTGCGAAATGAAACAGAGACAGCAGAGGAGAGAGTAGCAGAGTTGGCACAGGACTTGATGGAAATGGAGCAGAAATTGCTTGCAGTCACAGATGAAAACAAAGATCTCAGAGCTCAAATTCAGTCTTTTGGGAGGTCCATGAGCTCTCTTCAGGATAGCCGGGACCAGGCCAATGAAGAACTTCATGTTTTGAAGCAGAAATACTCTGCAGACTTAGAGGAACAAAAGAGTCTAGTGCAGAATCTTCACAAACAGATGGCTCAGCTACAAGAGGAGCAACATTCAACTGCCAGGGACCGAGATACAGTGAGGTCTGAGCTGATAGAGCTGCAGAAGGCCATTGAAGAAAGAGGTTCCTTGGCCCAGATTGAGAGACTTAATGAGCAGCTCAGAGTCAAAGATGATGAGCTTCTCCGTTTGTCTTCGGAACTGGAAGGCTCTTCCAACCAAGTCAAATCTTTCTCCAAGGCTATGGCAAGTCTGCAGAATGAGCGAGATCGCCTGCTGGATGAACTGGACAAAACACGAAAGGTTGAAGAAGTGAAACAAGCAGAGGGGAACATTTTCACCACTCCCTCAGAAGTGCAGAGTCTGAAGAAGGCTCTGTCCTCCTTGCAGAATGACAGAGACAGAGTAGTAAGTCCTCATTCTCTCTTCCTGCTCTGACTTAAAGTACCATGGGAGGTTTGGATCTTCAGGTCTTAGAATTCAGCATGCTTAGATCTGGTAATTGGGATGTAACACACAGAAATCACAGAATAGTTGAGGTTGAAAGGATCTTCTGTAGATCTTCTAGTCAAACCCCTCTTGCACAAACAAGGTCAGCTGGAATAGGTTGCCCTGGACAATGTCCAGTTGGATTTTTAATACCTCCATCGTGGATATTCCACAGCTTCTCTGGCCAACCTGTTTTTTCATGTATTTGGAAATGGTTTCCAGAATTAGTTGCTCCCTTACCTTCCCAGGGGTGGAGATGAGGCTGACCAGACTGCAATTCCCCAGCTTCTCCTTCTTGCCCTTTTAGTGGGTAAGGATAAAATTACTTTCTTTCCAGTCTTCATGACTTTTCAAAGGTAATGGAGTTGTCTCCCAAAGACCTTAGCATTTGTGTGCATGCTCCATCAGATCTCATGGATTTGGTATGGGTCATCTATGTTATTTTCTCTGACATATGGAAGCTGTGATGTCATTGTGAACTTCACAGAGTGGTTTCTCTTGTGAGCTTGGTTTAAAATATGAAATTATGGAACTAAGGTCCTTGTTAACGTGCTTAGTTCACACCTGTGTCAGATCATGCATTTGATTTGCCTTAGATTTCTAAAAGATACTAGAGCAAAGACTTGGGTCTCCTCCTCCACTTGACAGCTGATTTTCAAGGCAGGTACAAGACATTGCAGCTTCCTTTTGACATCCTTGCCTGCACACTGGATGTGTCTGTGTTTGTATAGTCTCTGGCACAGTGCAGCTCAGCAAGTCTGAGTTCTCTCTGCTGGTCAGAGACTGTCACTTCCCACTGGCACTCATTAAGTACTTCCCTGTCTCCAGAGTCCATCACGTCTTCTCATCTTCCAAAATCAACTGCATGATGGGTGTGTAACAACAACTTATTTCTAATTCCAGCCTGACTGCAATTGAAGGACCAAAAGGATTTTAGTTCATCGATTCCCTCATTTACTGTAAATACCAATTTCAGGAGTCATGCTTAACCAGCTCCATCTGTCTCACTTTGTTTTTCACTAATAATAGTATTAATATTCTAGCCTGGAGTCTTTTTGGTAATGCATGTCAGGTCTTCGTGGGAGGGTTCAAAACTCACTACTCTCATTAACAATAGAATTCTCTGAGGGGTTTTTTTCTGAACAGTTTTTAGTACACTGCTGTACTTGCTGATTCATTTTCTAGTTTTTTCTATCATCTGAATGTGACCTGTTTGTTCCTCCAGATGCCTCAGTGAGAAATGCTCTTCAACACTTGTAAGGAATAAAGCTAGCTGCTGGCTCAGCTGTCACACACTGATGTCTCCCTTTAATTCCAGGTAAGAGAACTGAAGAATCTGCAGCAGCAGTACATCCTGGTCGGGGTGGAAGCCGCTGAGAATTCTCGCCTAAAGTCACAACTGCAGGAGTGGCAGCAAGAGGCAGACAGACAGCTCCGTCTGCAGGAGCAGCTGAAGCAAGAAGGAGTTGTCTGCCAGCAGGAACTCCAGCAGCTCAGGTGGGTTCATCTGTTTGTTTCACTCAAAGAGCAAAGAGAGCGCTGAGAACCTCAGCCTGGGCTGTGCCAGGTGCCACTGTGTCACTCTGCCCAGGCCAGCACTGGGCACACGTTTCCCTCATCCAACTTCAGCCTCAGGATTACAGCCCAGCAGCTTGGATGGCAATGCCTGTGTGAAATAGATTGATGATCTTTTAGTTTTTATTTCCATCATCCAGTGGTGGTCAGTGTTATCTGCTGGAGAGGAAACTTTGGCAGTTTCTTCTATTTTACTGTATAATTGTATTATATTGTATATAATCACAGAACTCTCCATTCCAAGTTGCTGCTGAACACTCTTTATTATCCCACTGATATCATAGTTTAGAAAATACTCACTTTGTATGGCTGTCTAATCCTTTGTTTCACTTGCTCCATCTTCTTTTTTTAAAAAGAGTCTGTAATTTAAGTCTAGTAAAATTATCTTCTCCAAATGGAATAAAACTAGTCAGATGACTATACGCTGTTCTAAAAATGTGGGAAAATCCTTTCAGATACCTCAGAGATCCATGTAAGAATGCCTGAATGAAAGGGGTGGAATTTTTTTTGTGGAAAGATCTATGGCTTATCTTTGTCCAGAGTGATATAAAAACCTGTAGTTCTCCATTCCATTCCCCCTGTCCCCAGTCTGACCCTCAAGTTAATACACTTCAGGTCTCATGAGGTTTGAAGCATCTTACAAATTTTGTCTCCTGACAGAAGAGCAGGAGGCTGATTTCCTGTGTAGCCATTACACTGTACATAAAGTGAAGGCCTCAGGTTGGTGTGGTGGGATCAGTGGTGCACATGTGACCACACAGGGACAATGCGATGGGGACAAGTGGCATTGTCATGATTTGCTTGACCAAACTGTACAGCAAGATCAAAACAATGTCTAGGAGCACCAAAAGTGTGAGCATGGAACATTCTGCAGGCTTGAGCCAAATACAGAAAACTGCCTGGTTTTAAGGTTTCTGTACTTCGTGGGTTGGTTTGATTTAGTTATAAAACTTCATTTCTAGCATGGGTTGATCATAGAATCATTCTCGGCTCATTCTTAGCTGGGTACCTGGACATCACAAGTGATGCTGATCACCTCCTGGTAATTTCCCTTGTGTTGTGCTGGGCAGACAGGAGAAGATCACCTGGGAAAAGCAGAGCAGCAGCATGAAGGAGCAGTACCTGATGGCCATAGCAGAGAAGGACAAGCAGCTGAGCCATTTACAAAGGATCACACAGGAAATGAGGCTGCCCTTCAGCAAGCCTCAAACTGCAGAGGAGCAGCACCAAACCAAGGTGGGTGGAAAGACACAGGTTCTTTACTGCATGGGAAATGTGAAGCTTGAAATTCAGCCAGAGGAGTGTATGTTACCTGTATCCAGCTCCTAGGGGCTCAGTGTTGGATGTAGTTGTGGGGCCTCCAAAGACAATACTGACAAATCTAACTTGGATCATGAGAAGTTTTAGAAATTATGGCATCCCCTTATGTGCTCTTCCCTAAGTTCATTGTTCACAATATTTCAAGAAAGAGGGTAAAAGAGACAGCTTCCCAGGCACCTTCAATGCCATAGGAACTTCTCAGGGCTGTCTTTCTGGTTGTTTCAGAACTGCTTCTTGCACTGTCCTTGAATCTAAGATGTTCTGGTTCAGCTCTCATTTTAATGTCACGTTACAATTTTTAAGTTTCCTGTTGAATTTTTCTTGCTGTTTTTACTGTAACAGGGATCTACAATCCTGGCTCAAGCCCAGAGAGGCTGAGACTTGAACACTGCACCTTACCTCTTCTTCCTCCTCCTATATAGAGTCCTAAAAGTGGAGTGGAATATGTTTGATGTTTTGCTTGTCTAGGGAAGGCTGTATGCACAGTGTGCTGTGTTAGAGCGAGGACAGAACTCTCCTACCCATGTCTGTAATGTTCCAGTGGAGGGAGGACGAAGTCTTGCCTTATTCCTTTGGCACACCCATGCATACATGCCAGGAAAAAGCTAGAACAATGCTTGTGTCATGCTTTCCAGGAGGATTCTTCAGTGCTGGCCTTCTGGTCTTTGTTGAATGAGAACTGAGTGAACATTGCTTTTGGTTTTTTTGTTTGTTTTTCTTTTTTCATTCATGTGTCCTTTTTTTACCTTCCTGTATTTTAAACAGCTTCAAGACAACTTTTGAGAAGGACCTGTCATGTGTGCAAGTTCAGTGATCTTTCCTAACTGGATTTTCAGATGGCTCTTGGGATGTTTCTGTTTATTCCCCATTTGCTCTTTTGCCTGAGCAGATCAAGTTCCAGATCTAGGAATAATATTGGATTTGACCTTGGAATACTAAACAGAGAGAACTAACACAAGGGTACATTCTCACATATGTAGTATATTTTTCAGTGTTCTTTCCTTGGCAGATTTCTCCAGAAGTCCTGAAAGGGGACTTTTCAAGCCTAGAAACAGAGATGAAGCATCTCCAGACCCAGCTGAGTGACAGCCTGAAAGAACTGCACCAAAAAGAGCTCAGAATTCAGCAGTTAAACAGCAAGGTACTGATCATATCCTGTACTTACTTGCAGTCAGGGATGAGGAATGTGGGGAGGCTGAAATAGGGCTCAGGGCGCAGGAATGAATATGTCCTTGATGGCATTCAACAAAATCAGAAATATGTCTCTCAAAAAAGCAGTGTTGGAACCCCACTGATGCATTTGCTATTGCTGATCGGGGCAGTTCCTCAGTGAGGAACTGGGGGAGGGTCAAAGCATGGGAGAGAGAGGCCATGGCTGGGTCAGCTGTCCTGGATGGACCAGAGGGGATATTCCAGACCCCATGCAGATCCCATCCAGGAGGGTCAATGACAAGGTCTGAATCAGCAGCTTTTCTGCCACTGAATTTTAGTGCCCTTTCTCCCAAGTAACCAGAGGGAGAAGGAAGGAGGAAAGAGGGCAGGAGAGGAAAGAAAGAGAGGACGAGGGGAGAGAGCACAAGTTGAGGGGACAGTGGAGGAAGGAAGCTGGAGCATGGGAGAAGAAGACCAGACAAAGGGACCTGAGGGTGAGATCATGTGAAGAAAGTTGTTTCCAGGTTACTTGTATATTGTTGGAGGCATTTTCTGTCCTCCTGCTTTCTGGGCTGCTGAAGGAAGTCTCTCTTTGGGAAGACAATCTCATTGTCTTCACTGCTGCCTGCCAGCTTGAAGCAGTTCTGTGTCTCAGTGCAGAATCACAACTAGTCAATTTTAAACATTGAAATGAAAGACCCAGAATTTATCAATCCTCAGAGAGTTGCTTTCAAGGAGAAAGTGAGAATATAAAATCATAACTTACTGATGATATTTCTGAAATCTTTAGGTGAATCTCAGCACTTTGTGTTGTTCTGGACATGTAGTGTTCTGTATATCATGATGATGTTTTGGGACTCTTGTTCTGGAAACCTTGGCCACAAGCTGCTCCTGGACATTGTCATTGGTCTTTGGACCTTAGGGACAGGCAGGGTGGCAGTTCCATGTTCTCAATAGAATTCTTACTCTCAGTTACACAGAGAACAATTTTGCTTTCACAAAGCTGACTTCTTTACTTGGCATTTGTGTTCTCTTCTCAGCTCTCTCAGGTCTTTGAGGAGAAAAATGTCCTCTCCCTCCAGCTGCGTGGGAGCAGCCGCAGCGTCTGTGAGAGCCACCAGCACTACAGCGAGGTCCTGAACCGCTGCCTGGTGCTCGAGAGACAGCTCCAGGAGCTGCAGGCTGCAGACAAGGGCACGGTGAGGGGGGTGGGCAAGGTTCATGGCAGGGAAACACTTATTGCAGTTGGCTCTGCTCACTGCAGCACTGTAGCTGCTGGCTGTCCTCGTCACGCTGCGCAGTCTGCAGTACATTCCTGCCTTCTTTCAGGAGCTGTTTGCAACAGATGCTGCTCCGGGAGCACCCCAAGAAAAGAACGAGCAGCAGAGAGGCAGTTACATGCCTGAACTGCAGGAGCTGCAGCTGAGGTACAGAAAGCCTGAGAAAATAGGGGTGGGCATGTTGGTCCTGATGAAGGTCAGGGCTAATGATGAGCCTCTTGCTCTTACTCTGTATCAGTGTGTTGGGAAAACTCAGTCACACAGTAGGATCTTATGAACTTGGAGGAACTTTGTGTACGCTTGGCAGATGTCATTAGTTTTCTCTTTGGACAGAGCTTCAGAAAACATAGTGCCAACTTGCAGCAGCAATGCAAGCCAAACCTGGATCTGGTAGGCTGCATCCTTAGTAGCTGCTGAAGTATATCAAGGGTCCTGGTCTCAAGTCTGTAGCCTGAGAGTGTTTGGAATTGAGACCTAGCCTATGATCCCTTGTAGCCTTCTGAAACAAAGATCTAGCACATGATTCTTAGCACCTGTGACCGGTTGAACCTGGCCAAATGCCAAGAGCCAAAGGGCCCAGGACAGAGGCCCCGAAGGCCCCTCCCGGCCACAGGGAAAAAAAAGGGAGAAAGTGGGGGGGAGAAAACCCACGAAACCGAACTTCAGTAGAACTAACACAGTTTATATATATTTACACATATATACATGTATATACAGAGGAGAAAAGAGAAACAAAACAAGTTTTTACTTCCCTCTCCCCAAAACAACTGCCGTTCCCGAATCTCAGGACACCTCCTCCCGACCCAGCTAGCTGATCAGCAGACCCACACCCACGGCCCACTCCCACAGCAGAGTGACCACAGGGAGCTCCTCTGCCCTCCAGCACTGCCAGAAGAAGGACTGCTCCCTGACTTCCAACTCCCCCTCTTTATATTTTTGCTTAGGTAAAGAAATGAGATGGAATACTTCCTTAGTTATGACCCAGTTACCAGGAAAGGCCTAAACCAAAACCACTACAGTACCCTTTCAAAATAATTTTCAGAAGGTGAGGCCGTGGATGACAGAGCCAGGTGACTCCTTGCTGATGTGAAACAGAAGCTTCAAAAGATTTATTGTCTCTCATGCTTTTCAAATAATTTAGATGTATTAAAGACAAGTAAGTCTTCTGTGTGAGGTGGGAGGTGATTTGAGTCTGTTCACATCAGTAAATACAACAGAAACAGAACAGTGCACAGATTAGGGCTTTTATGGCATACGCTTGGTTATTTTCTGCCAGGTTGTCTGAAACGGAGCACTTACATAGCAGCACAAAGCAGGATCTGAGGTATTTGGAGGAGCAGCTGGAGGAGGAACGGGACCATCGTCTTGCTGCAGAGGAGGCACTTTCTGCGGCGCAGGATCAGATCAGGAGGTGAGGCAGCTTGAGCAAACAAACACTGTTGCTATAGAAGTGTAGCAGTTCCAGCTCTGGTCTTCATCTGCACACATCCTTCTGTTGAATGAGTGCATAGAAACAACAGTGCTGTGTCTGTCACTGAGTCACAGAAAGGGCGAGGTTGGAAGGGGTCCAACCCCCTGCTCAGGTAGAGCTCCATAGAGCCAGTTGACCAGGACCATGTCCAGATGGCAGTTAAATATCTCCAAGAAGGAAGACTTCACAACCTCCCTGGCCATCTCTTGCAATGCCCAGTCACCCTTACTGTAAAAAAGTATTTCCTGGAGTTCAGGAAATGCAATTCTTCAGTTGTAGATAGAATGAGACAAATGACTAGATAGTAAGACAAATTCTGCCTAGAAATGAGATGCCAGCTTTCTCAATTAGCTAAATTAACTATTGGAAAATATAATTTGGAGATTGGGAATTGTGAGCAGGCAGAAGAGAGTTCTCATGCTTCCAGGGAATTTGTCTCCTCAGTAAGCACCTGTCTGTCATGGAGAAAACGGTCTTGACTTGAAGAATTGTCACTCAATGTATTGCAAATTAGCATAAACTTTTCATTAATTTGGTTATTGAGAAACAATTAAACACCTAGGAAAAACCTGTCCCAGGCTCAACTTCAGCCTAGGTCCCTCTCCTCGCCACTCCCCAGTACCCAGCACTATTGTCTGCACTGCACAGGACACTTGGGGCACTGGACAGATGTCCTGATAGTCAGCAGAGGAAAGGGAGCTGACCTGGCCTTGATGTTGGCATTAGGATGCAGTGAGTGACAGGTTCAAAATGCTTGTTTCTCATGACTATGGAGGTGGGTTTTATCACATGACATGATTGTAGGGACTTGTGCAGTGCATTTTCTCGTCATTCAAATAAGCCTCATTAGTGGAGTCTTTTACAAGAAAAAATGGCTTGCTTCCTGTCACACTTGCTGATTCAGCCAAAAAATAGTGATCTGTATGAAGGAATTCTGGATGCAGTTCCCTGGTAATTGCTACATGGCTTGGACAACTGTAGCTCCTTCTGGCATTGAAGTCTATGAAAGCCTCCTGCAACTGATCCCACTAATGAATGGTAGCCCCAGGATGGGCCTGTGCTGCCTCTGTCACTAGAAAATACATACCAAGAACCAGCACTATTGCAACCAGAGCTGGCTTCCAAAATAATTTCACAGAATTTAACCCACACAGTTGTATCATCTGCCCTGGCTCCTTTCAAGTCACACTATGAAATTTCACTTGAAAGGAACGATTCCTTCTGGCTTGGTCACCCAGTCCTTTTTGCTCAACATGAGCTCAGGAGGCACCGAGGCACCACAGCTGTACCAGTGGAACCAGCTCTTGTCCAGTGAGGCCAGGGCTTGCCTACAGGGTTGATTCCTTTTTGGAGAAATAACTGCTCTCCTAAGCTTGATTACAGTGTTGGTTTGAGGCATCATAAGGAACTGAATTTAATTTCCTGTTTGTTGTGGCAGGTTGCAGTCGAGTGAGTGGGCATCTTCCTTAAGTGCCAGCATTGATATGACTCCAGGTCATGAACAGTCCTTGCTGATCGACTCCATGGATCATAATTCCAGCAGAGTAAGAACTTAACATTCAGAGCTGTCAATTACATAAGCCCTGACTAAATCCAGTAAACTGTGAACCTACAGTAGGTAAATCCCTCTGTCAGCAGACACAAATCTGTCGGGCACTGTGTAGGCTTCTGCTCTCGCCTTGCTCTGTCTTCCATGCTGGAGACAGAATTGCATAGGGCTGGTTCATGGTAAATCTGCAGAGAGCAGAGGAAGGGGAATATTTCATGAGGATTGCCCCAGAGGTAGGATCTGACAGGGAAATGACTTTGGGAAGGTTTGTCTAGCTTAAACAGACTTATCTTCATGGTCTGGAGGGCTCTGGGTGAAAGGAGATGGGGACAAAACCATCCCTTGTACTGACTGATCTCTCTTGACTCTTCCAGACTCGGAATACCCTTGGACTACGACGCCTGTTACGCTCTCTCTTCTGTTCCCGGACCCACTTGCCTCTGCTAGTGGCCATATATCTGCTTGCTCTCCATGTCCTGTTCTTCCTGTGCTTTACAGGCCACCTGTGAGCAGGAATGACAGTCTTTTACAGAGCCCCAGCCCCATCTGCACCAAGGGCCTACATTCCCTGTTGAAGGGCAGCACTTCTCCCAGCTGCCTTCTTCCCCAAACCAGGCCTGGAGCAGCAGCTGCCCCCAGCACTGTGTGCTGCTGTCGGAGTCAGTGCTAGTGTTGGGAACTGCTCCCAGGACATCTGCCATTCCCTTGGTGTCTCTACATGAGTGGTTTGTTTTCTGAGCCAGGGTCATGCTGCAAAATTCAAGGACAGCATCTGCTTCTGTACCTGGAAGTAGAACCACTCATCTTAGGTAGTAGTATGCTGTGGTAGGAGTAAAAATATTCTGGAGTTGCTACAGTACATCAGTGCTTCTGGAACTGCAGAATCTTCCTCCTCTTAGACTGAATCCCGTGAGTGGGGTTGGGGAAACCTTGTGGCTGGATAAAAGCCAAAGAATTGTCTTCCCTTTCTTCCATCCCTTAGATTTGCTCCATGGCTCAATGCTGCCTGAAATGCATATTCTAAGGAAATTGTGGGCACTTTAAGGAACATGAATCTTAAAATTGTGTTTCCTGCTCAGTTGCATCTCCTGTTGAAGAAAGGCCAAAATTAGTTTGTCTGGCCCTTCTGAGCATTCCATTTAAAAACAATCATGTCTGCCCTGGCAAGCCTGTAAAATAATGCCAGTAATTTAGTTATTTAAAAGGAATGGGAAGCAAGAAACTTTCTAGCGCTGAAGTTAAAAACCTGGCTATTTAGAGCATTTGTTCACCTCTTAAAATGGAAAGTGCTGGCTTACCTCTAGAAACAAGAGCAGACCTGCTCCTGCATTCTCATCCACTGACCACTAGTCATGAGACTGAACCTCTACAGGCTGTGTTGAAGGGGTCCATGATGTGCTGCGTGGGCCCAAAGCAAAGGCAGAAGCTTCAAAAATAGTGTCTCCCCTGTGCTGAGGAAAGAACGAGAGTTCTGAAACCTTCTGGTGCAGAAAGCTGGTGCTGATCATTGAGCTTGTTTGGACCCAAGGCAAAAGGTACAAATGGACTAGATCTTTTAGGACATAGTCTAAAGACCTCCTGCATTTGAGACTGCCCTCTTCCAAAAGCAAAATGTCAAATGCAAAGGAAGTTCCAGTCACGTTCCCTGTCAGAGACAGAGTGGTCATTCCATTCAGAGTTCTGGCTAGGAGGGTTGTATCTGCCTCTTAGTAGAGAATTAATAGTCACATTTTTCCCATGGGAAAGAGGTAGTTCTTTTGATATTGCTGGTAAACTAAGCAGCTTTAGCCAGTGCACAAAGCCTGTTTGAGGATGGATTGATTTCATCGGTAGCTAAACCAGCTCGAGTTCTGGCAGGTCCAGAGCAATGGCACTGCATATCCACTTGTGCACTGCCCATGATTATTGGTGTGGACTTCCTCCAACTACATCAAATTCAGTGACCAAACACTTTGCCTATAGCTTCCTGGGGCGTAAGCTCCTGTGTATATATAATAAAGTTTATTTTTCAGATGGAATTTATGTAATGTTGTCATGTAACTGTCAGAGGTCTCTTGAGGGTATAGTGCTGCTGTATCACACTGTGTAGGGAACACTGTGGGACTGCAGGTCTCTTTGGTGTGTGCTGCCTTATGTGATGGCTGCAGAAACTTTGTTTCTTCATATGTTGTGAACACTTTCGGGGTGCCTTTTTCCTATCTCACCTCTTGCTCAGCTTTTTTCAGCTGACGAAGGAAATAGCACTTGAATAGGCAATGTCCTATGGCAGGGTGGTAGGGTGGAACTGAGGATTTTAAGGTCCTTTCCAACCCAAACCATTTTATGAATAGTGAAAGCAATTCCAGTAAAGATCTGCTTGGGTTTACTTTTCCACATTTGCCTGAACAGTACACCCAGTTAGAGTTTTGCAATCCCAGGACAGACACAGGAGTTGGCAGCAGGGAGCTGGAATGTCCAACTCGGATGGGACAGTTAAACTGTCCCCTTCATAGCCAGGGACAGGTACTCTTGTTCACAGTCACTACTGCAGTCCTCCATCACTGCTGGAACAGAAGCCAGTGCTGGGATGTTGTAGGGCTGTAGATAATGTTTCCACTGTGTTTAACAGGAGCAAGGATTATGGGTAAAGTGTTTCCTTAAAACCCATGCATGTTTTCCTGAACGGAAGAAAGACATGATTCTGCTGAATCTGTTACTTTTTATACCTGGAGATGGAACAGTTGCAGCTTAGATTAAATACAGAAGCAAAACTTCAGAAGGAACTCCTGGTCTGATAATCGTAGTCTGACTGAACAGCTTGGTGGTTTGACCTGATGAAAGATTGGGGCTTTTAGATGGTGTTTCCTGTCTCAAACATTGCAACATTTTGTTTCTCCTCTGATGGGCCTGTCCTGCCTTGGTTTTGATCTATCTGCAATAAAGCCTGAGAAGGAGGTCAGTCAACAGAGCTGTGTTCTGTTATCCCTGGGACACACAGACCCATTCAGCACCACCACTGGCGCTGGTCCAGGGGCTGGGTTTGTGACAGGAGGAAGATGTTGCCATGGGATAGGGAGGAGTGGCTGCAGGTTACTGCGTGGAGCTGTAAGGGGAACCCTCCTGGCCCTCAGCTCCTGTTTGAGGACAGGTGTGAAGTTCTGGGAATGGCAGACAAAGCACATAATGAGGTAGAAGAGGAGGACCCTCTGCAGGTACCCTCACCGAAGTCAGATCAACTCACCTCTTGCAACAACAGCTGCATTGAGACCAGGGCTGAGCAGAAACAACAGAGAGGGATGGTCACAGTTGCTCCTGAGCAGAACAGAGGCCTTCGTGGGCAGACTGGACCCTCGTTTCAGGGGAGTTTGCTGCCTCCCTGGGGCCTGAATCACGGATGTCACCAGACGACTGACTGAGCTCAGTGCAGCCTTTGGACTGTGTTCACTCTCCTTCTTTCATGCGGGTACTGGTGATGTTGCAACAAGAAGCCCAGTGTTGATCAGAGGAGTTTGCAGGGCACTGTGAGGAGCGGGAAAACATTCAGGGGCACAGTTAGTGTTTTCCTCAATCCTCCCAGTGGGGAGAGTTACTGGAAGAAACAGGCATACCAAGACATGAGTACTGGCTCCAGGATTGATGTCTCCACCAGAACTTTGTTTTTTATAACCATGGGCATCTTCAGAACACAAGGTGCACTGAGAGCTGATGGGATCCCCTGTGCTGATGGGGAAGCACTAGGTATGCGCCGTGTCGGCGCCTCCAAGCAGAGGCAGCAAGTGAGGGAACCGCAGCACTGGGGCAGGTTTGGAGACTCATGACTTGAGCAGAGCTGGGGGCTGGGACACAGGAAGTGAGAAGAGCTGAAGTTAAAACAGGAACTCGGAGCAGACAGGCCTAAAGCTGTTGCATGCAGCAGGTGCCTGAGCAAAGAGCAGCAAGTTTGCCAGCAGGAGCCTTTAAAGGTAAGAAAGCTTGAGTGGGTTTGGGGAGAAATAAGAAATGACTACCAAAAAAAGTGGAGTTTGGTGGGCAAAGAGAACTCCTTCCTGACACAGCAGGTTTGAGCAGATAATACTCAGCATTTCTCACACTGTTGTCCTGTCATCATTGTTGCTCTTGTGTCTGAGCCTCTAAAGAACCACATTTCCAAATCGACCAGCACGACTGTGCTGTGTGGTAGCCCTATATTTGTGCTGTAGCAGATGTTTTCACAGGGGAAAATGGGACAAACTGAGGGGTTGAGATGCTACTCTGGCTGGTATTACTCACTATAGGGGGTGTCTGGAGCTTCATAGTGCAATTATGATCTGTGGTTTGTCATGGTTCCCACCATACAGGGCAGATGGCTTTGGAGAAGCAGTGGTCAAGAACCATTTACAGCAGCATTTAAAACCCTGAACCACATGATTTGAGTTCAAATCATCTGCCCTGATGAAAAGCCCTCTGCTAGCTAGTTATTGCTGATGATTTGTCCTTTACAAAAATGAGCAACAAACTTCAAAAATCTTTGCTGTGAGAGATGCCAATAAATTAGGAGGGAAAGGAGAAGAAAGGTGATGTTAGATCATGCTGTGTCATGCACATGAGCCTGCCTGCTTTCCCTGCGTCTAATTGCAATTAGCTGTATTCAGTTTGGCACAGGATTGCTGTGAGTGGGGAATGGCTCAGACCTGCTATGGTTCTGAGGCACCTGGAGAAGGCCTAAACTCAGCTCTCCACTGTAAATCTGCCTTGGCCCTACATCCTCGCCCTTAACAGACTACCTGGCTTTTGCTTAACAAAAGAAAGACTCATCCCTGCTAGTTTAGTTTCTGTTCCCTTTGCCCCCTGACCTTAAAGTGCTGGAAAGAACAGCTTGAAACTGAACAATGCCCTGCAGTCAACTGGAAGGTTAGTCACTTAAACATCCTTTTGATGTGGTACAGTTAATTATTTAGCATAAACAGAGAATTACTTAATTACTCCGCACAAACATTTGGCTTGCACACAGGGCAAGTGCCCTGAGCACTCAGGGCTTCTGAAGCTCCTTCATGGCCTTGGGAGTGAGGGGTTAGTGCCTCATGGCAAAAGTTGCTCTTAACTGAGGGTCCAGCACACAGATCTGGTCACAGTCTGATGTGATGGAGTACAGGGCTCAGCTCAGTCTCTCCTGCACATTCTGTTCCATCTTTTTTCTCTGCCCCAAGGAAAAGGTTCTTTGAGCAACACTGAGAACAATTTGGGGCTCCTCAACACTGCAGGCAGTAAAGAACTGGGATAGGAGAGCTCTGCTCAGAGTGATTGCTCTGTGGTGAAGGGGCAGCAACTCACGTCATCTTCCCTCGCTCTCATTTTGTAAAAACTCTCTTCTTTGGGAGGGGCTTTTTCATCATCTTTTTTCACGGTCAGCTTGAAAATGAAACACAGGAGTCTTAGATTTCACATTACTTTTAACTTCCTCTTCCTGTACCCATCGCTTCCTCCAGCCCTGTGGGAGCTGTTCCACCACAGCCTCAGCCTGTCCAGCCCTGCACCCTCGGGGCTTTTGGCCACGTTCCCCATTTTCTCCATATGACAGACACAAACACCACACAGCACCAGCCTCTCACACCAGTGTCCAGTCTTGCCTTGACCCTTCTCTTGGCTACTGGGCAAGGATTAAAAGGTTGGAAACAGACAAGAGGCTTGAAGAGTCTACCTCAAGTCCAGCAGCACACCAGAGCACAGAGAAGTTGTGTGACTGTGCTAATGGGGGGGTTTGTGGGAGGGTGAATGGGGGGAACAGCCTCCCACAGCATGGAAAATGAATGTGTGTTGGAAAAGCAGAATCTGGTAGTTGGATGCCAGCACTCATCTACATCACAATAAGGTGATTTTTTACTGCTGAGTCGGGGTACCTGGAGGCTGTGGTTTACACCTACAACTCCCCATGTGTTTTGGTATAAAAAATGCCGAGGGCCAGGAGTGGTAGCTGTCTCGGGGTGCCCTGTGCTGTATGAGGGGCAGATGTACGAGGGCAGGTGGCCTGCAGGGGCCTCTTCCATCCCGAGTTCTGCTGTGCCTGGCCATGAGCCAGCTGTGCCCACCCTGAGTGACAGCGGGGTGACAGTGTGTCCTCCTGTGCAGATGTGGAAAGCGGTCGTGGGACACGATGTGTCAGTGAAGGTGGAGGCTCAGGGTGATGACTGGGACACGGACCCTGATTTCGTGGTGAGTGCTTGGTGTGGTAACTCTTGCCGTGGTGTGCAGCGTTCCTGGCCCTGAACACTTGCTGCTCGGCTGTGCCGGGGCTCGGCACTCAGCACAGGGCACCACTGGCTGGGCCTGAGCAGCCCAGTCCCACCAGCCCCTCACAGGTACCGTCAGTCACCTGTCTGAGCCACCTCTGCCCCATCTCCATGTTTAGCCTCCAGAACCTCCTATCAGCACACCCCCCCCGTCTGACCACAAGAAATGGCACTTAAGGAGTAGAGAATTTTCGGGTTTTTTAACACCTGCTCCTTGGTATCTTCCCTCGTCCTCCCCACAACGTGTGTTACAAGACATAGCGAACACATTTTTTCTGTCCCACACTGTTTGTAATTATACGGGGTCCAGCATTTCACTCATTTGTCTTTTTTTCCAGATGGGAAATCCTACTGTATTTAGTCACCTTGTGCAGGTGCAGCTCTGTGCCTCTCATACTCTTGTTTTCTAACTAGTCCCACCCTGTGTGACCTGGTAAGAGAGCAGAACAGCTCAGCTGGAGAACTCCTTGCATTCATACAGAGTCATGATCTTCATTTTCCTTTGGGTTGTCTATTCCTTTCCTAATAAGTCTCTCCTGTTACACAAGAGTCCTGTGTTTTTGAGGTTCAGTCTTGCCTAGCTATTTCCAGTTAGAAATCCTAGTTTCAGACAGAAAAGCAAATGCCGTCCTCAAAGTTCCGAAATATTAATGTTTTAGGGAAAATCTATGCTGTTCAACATTTTTACTTGTTTTTACTTAGTCTATTTGTGGAAGCATTCAAGCTAAGCCAGAATAGAATGAGACTTTACATAAATTTTTAAATTCTATTTTATATATACGTATTTTCAGCTTTACTGTATATGAGGAAAGACTTTGTTCATTCTTCACTTTATCGAATGCACAGTCAGACCTTTCACAAACCGACCAAACAAGGCCGTGGTGGCCAAGCCGGGGCGCACGGCCCGAGGGCTGCGGTCACTGCGGCTCCCCCAGCACCTTCCCGGCAGGGAATCCCTCGGCACCGCCAGTGCCAGCCCGGCCCTGCAGCGGGGACACCCCGTCGGGGCCGCGCTCACGGCCGCCTTCGCTCCGCAGAACGACATCTCCGAGCGGGAGCAGCGCTGGGGAGCCAAAACCATCGAGGGCTCCGGCCGCGCCGGGCACATCGAGTGAGCCGGGCACATCGAGGGGCAGGGGCTGGGGATGGGGCTGGGGATGGGGATGGGGCCGGGGCCGGGCAGGGGATGGGGCAGCAGGAGCGGGACGGGACGGGGCGGCACCGCGGGCAGGGCGGGGGCTGCGGGGCCGGGGGGCTGCGGGGCCGGGGGGCTGCACCTCGGGCCCCTCCTGTGCGCTCCTCATGCGCTGGCGGAGCGGGGTCCCTGGCCTGGCCGTGCCCCAGAGCCGTGCAGGGGCGGCACCGGGCGGGTCCCCGCACCGGAGGCTGTCCCGGGGCCAAGGCTCCCCCTCCCTCCTGCCCGGGACAGCCACAGGCGGAGGGGGGAGCTGGGGCGTCCCGGGCGAGGAGGGGGTGGCCCCCGACAGGGTGGCAGGAGCGGGGCTGGCTGTGCCCCCAGAGCCCTCCGCTGGGTCCCTCCCAGCGCCCGGGGCACCACCCTGTCTGCCACAGCACGGGGGAACCCGGCGTGGCTGTGTGTCCTGTGTGTGCTGTGTGCCCTGTGTGCCCTGTGTGTGCTGTGTGCCCTGTGTGTGCTGTGTGCCCTGTGTGTCCTGCTCCTGCCGTCTGGCTGAGGCACAGGGCTGCTGCAGCCGGCTGCACAGCTCCGCACAGTCCCGCACTGACCTGCCCTGTCTGTCTCACCAGCATCCATCAGCTGAGGAACAAGGTGTCCGAGGAACACGAGGTCATCAAGAAGAAGGAGCTGGAGACTGGCCCCAAGGCCTCCTACGGCTATGGGGGCAAATTTGGAACCGAGCGGGACCGAATGGATAAGGTAACAGCTTGGAGGGCTTCCCTAAGCCACAGTAGAAAAGTAGTTTTTCTCACAGAGGAGGGAACATCCATGTTTTCTGGCCACACCCTGAAGGGAGAGAATGGAGAGCTGCCATACCTGCTGAGAATCACGTGTCCAGCTAGCCCATAATCTGTCTCCAGGAGCTCTTTGAATCCATTTGTATAACTCCTCTCTAACACTTTATTTCAGTGCTCCCTTTAGCTGTGAAGAAGGAATTTCTGTGGCTGTTCAAACCTTCTGCATAACAGTTAAATCAGGTGCCTCCCTATTTGTGCTTGGAGAACTAAAGAATAATGATTCTCTTCTCATATTCTGCATTACAGACCTTATAGCCCACAGGAAGAATCCCTAGTTTGTGTTCTCTGTTCTCACACCACATCTGGTTTATGTTTTGTGATAATTATCACATTTCTTCGTGCACCTTTCAGCATTTAATACTTCTTTTTCAGAAGTGAGATGGTTAAATTGCAGTAATGTTCAGTGGGTGTGTTCACTGTGGGATTGCACGATGACACCAGGATGGCAGGATGAGAAACAAACTGTCCTGATAAACTCCCTGCTCTCTCTGCCGGAGGTGCTCACACAAGAACTGCACACAGGAACTGCACACTCTCCTCAGGAGAAGGGCCAGAGGACCTTGCAGCATCCTGGTAAAACTGGACAAAGGCCAAGAAGCTGCTCAAAAAAACCCACCCTCGCTCTGCTGCCACAGCTGTTCCATGTCGGTGTGGAGCGTGTGTGGTTCCTGGCCACAGCACCCCCAGCATGGAGAGCAGGACCCTGGCCTGGCCTGTGGAAGACAGGAGGGGTGATCCCAGCCAGGTCTGCTGGCCCTCAGTCTCAGATACACAAATAGGAAGTGGGTGCCAGACCTGCTGCCTGGAGCTCTTGGCTGTGCATCCCTATTTCTTCTGTTTCCCATGTGATTATCCACCACACTACCCCACCAGCACTTGGGAGCAGCTGGCATTTGGCATCCCACACTTCACCTGGTGAGCTGGCAGTGGAGCCAGTTTGTGGGATGGCAGCCCTTGAGGCTGCTCCCAGGCCTCAGAGCAGAGCTGATGCTGGCAAAGGCCGTGGGGAGGGCACGGCCACCAGCAGCATGGTCATCTTGGGTCTGTCACTTGTGGCTGTGAGTGCCCTGGCAGCATGTCAGAGCGGCTGTGGTGCCTGTGTGTGCCCCCCTGCCAGCCTGGCCACGGGTGCTCACACCACGCTGTCTCTCCTCTCAGTGTGCAGTGGGACACGAGTACGTTGCTGATGTTGGGAAGCACAGCTCACAGACGGATGCAGCCCAGGGCTTTGGGGGGAAGTTTGGAGTCCAGCGGGACCGAGCTGACAAGGTGTGTTGGACAGAACAGCTGAGATATGTCCCTGCGGCCAGTGCTGCCCCTAAAACACTGCTGCCTGCCAGATTGTGGCTCAGTTCTCAGAGTCTGAGGAGTGCAGGAGCAGGTGTGCCATGTGCCATGGTCTCACTGAAGCACAGCTCACCTGTGTGCAGGGCAATGGCCAGGGACACAATGTGGGGCACTTGTAGGGACAGGTCTGGTGGGCAGTGATGTGCTGGGCCTATCCCCTGCAGGCAGCACAGTGTTTGCCCAGGGGCTGTGGTGTTTGTCCCTGGATTCTGGGGGACAAGGCAGAGAGTAGGCTTTCAGCCTGGCCTCAGAGGAGGGTGGCTGAAACCTGGCTTGGCCCTCATGTTGACTGACAGTCCTCCCCTTCTTGTTCCAGTCAGCACTGGGCTTTGAATACAAAGGTGAGGTGGAGAAACACTCATCCCAGACAGGCAAGTCCATGGGTACACGTGGCCCCTTGACACTTTGCCCAGCTGCTCTTCTGCTCCCACTATCCCATGCTGTTGTCTGTGGCAGTCTCCTTCATTATCCCCCTCCTGTCACTTGCTTCAGATTCCTGTTCCCAGTCCATCACCTTCAAGGCCCCATTCCCTGCTGTCCTGTCACCATCCTTTTACTTTACATCCCTCTTGTCTCCCTCTTTGGTGGAAACCACATCCTGGCTGAGCAGAGGAGACATTTCCACCCTGGCCCTGCAATGGATGGCTGGTGCTCCCTGTCCTCTCAAAGCCCTTCTGAGACCGGCTCCAGAGGGAGCCCAAGCTCTGCCAGACATGAGAAGTGATTGCTGGAGAAGCAGCATGTGGGAAAAGGCACAGCAATGGATATGAAAACAGAAGCCTATAGAGCACCCAATTCTGCACTTCTGCAGAATTCTGCAGACTCAACAAACAGTGCAAGAACTGAAACTAAGATATTTTAAATATTCTGCACCCAAAAGAAGATGAGAGGGCAAGGTCTGTTGCTGTTTCGGATAAATGTGAGGAATACTGCATTACCAAGCAGCAAGATAACAGTCATAAAATCTGTGTTTACTGAAAACAGCTCCCTTAAAAATCCATTTCATAACAGCCTAATCAGTAGATAATGGTTTAGTCAAAGTAAGTTTAAGAATTTTTAAGACTTACAGATTAAGTGACTGACCTTCTATGAAACAAAGATGTGTTCTGGAATAAAAAATGTTCTCATGCAGATAGTCTCCATGGATTGGTACAGCTGAAGTCATTGGAGAAACCCCAACTCAGCCCAGTGAAACACAGACCTGTGAGAAAAGCATTAGGGAACAGGGAGAGGTGACTATGGTTTACTCCTTTAGGGCAGTATTTGGATACCAAGCTGCAGGTGTCTAAAAGAGGAGTCTGTAGAGCCAGCATCCAGGATGTGGGCTGGAATGTGTCAGGAATCAGTCAGTAATGACCAGATGGTTCTTAGGGAACAGCTGAATATGGTTGAGGTTGTTAGTGGATCACTAGTTTGGAGATAGAAAACAGAGGCACAAGGCAGCTGTACTGTGTTCTGTCACACAACAGGCAACTGGGCAGAGTAGGAGTGTCTGCAGAAACGGGGGTTCAGCCTTTGCTGCAGCCCCCAGGGTCAGGTGTTTCCTTGTAGAAGTTGAGATTCCAGTACAGCAAACATGAGCCCCTTTGCCATTCCTGTACTTCCAAGACTCAGTGTCCTTACTCACAGCCCTTTCCTGAGGCTGGAGGACCACAGGGTGAAATCCTGCCTCTGGATTTGGGTGAGTGGGTGATGTCCTGGCTGACAGGCCCAAATCCTGCTTGGCTGTGCCTCCTTCCTTCCTTTCTTTCCTTTCTTTCCTTTCTTTCCTTTCTTTCCTTTCTTTCCTTTCTTTCCTTTCCTTCCTTTCCTTCCTTTCCTTCCTTTCCTTCCTTCTCCTCCCTCCCTCCCTCCCTCACTCTCTCCCTCTCTCCCAGATGGCTGTGTCTCATGCTGCCCTGGCCCACACTTGCCCTGCACCCCCATTCCTGTGGGCTCTCATCCATGGTTCTCCCTGCCATCCACCCTGTCCCCTCCAACCCCTTGCTTTTACAGGGTTTTCCATCATCCCCGCTGCTTTCCCTTCTCCCTGGTGTTCCTTCCCAGCGCTGCTTTCCATCCTCTCCTCACCAGCCTCATGCTGGGGGCAGTGTTTAACTCTATGCACCACCTCAGATTACTCCAAGGGCTTTGGTGGCCGTTATGGAGTGGAGATGGACAAGGTGGACAAGGCAGCTGTGGGATTTGACTACAAGAGCCAAGCAGAGAAGCACGACTCTCAGAAAGGTGAGCAGGGGGAGCCAGGGGAGCTGGGGCGGCTGGGGGAGCAGGCAGTGTCAGGGCTGGAGCTGGGACTGTGCCCACTGGGACTATGGGACACTGTGCAGGGCTTTTTCAATCTGCTGCATGAATGGTGGAAAAGTTACAGGGAGCTCCAAGGTACCCACTGTTTTCAACAAGGGAACAGGTCAGGTGAGGAAAGCCATTGTGTGGCTGCTGGAAAGAGTTCAGGCTAAATGGAGAGGAGCAGCAGAGTTCTATGGGCACGGGGATCTCCTGGGAAGCACATCACCAAAGGAAGGGAGCAGGAGAAGCCCAAGTAGGTGCTAATAGGAGGTGTGTCCCAAGGAGGAGGGAAAGCTGTTGCTGCAGCCACCAGTGGGGAAATCTGGCCTTGCTCCATGTCTTTCTCTTAAGTCCTGGACAAGGTAAACCTGTGAGAACAGTGTGAACTCACACTGCTGCCACTTGTCTCCTTCTCTCCCTTATCTGTTCTCTTCCATGCTGTGATCTCTATCCCTGTGGCTGAAGACTATTCTGTGGGCTTTGGTGGAAAGTTTGGGGTGCAGAGGGATCGTCAGGACAAGAATGCCCTTGGCTGGGATCATCAGGAGGAAGTGCAACCCCACGCATCCCAAACAGGTCAGGCAATGCTACCAGAGGTGGTGGCAGTTTCCTTGGAGCACACACAGACCTGCAGCTTGTGGCTCATAGTCAGAGGTCCAGCTGCTGAAAATGGAATGTGTCCAGCGTGTTTTGAAGCAGCTGGGACATGGTGGACCCCAAAGTGCAAGGATGAACTCTGCCAGAGTACGTGGGTGCTTGGATTAGTGGGGGACACGGGATGAGAGTCCCTCGGTCAGGCTCCCCAGACTCTGCTGTGCTGTCTCTGTGAGGGACATTCCTGACCGTAAGCTCATTGCAAAGGTGAGCGCAGGGAAAGAAGGCAGAGCAGATCACAGGAATGGCTTCACTACTGCATGGTTGACTTCAGTGAACAAGGCCATGCTCCACTCAGATGGGGTGATGGGCCTCTCACCCCAGTGCCTTGGACGCAGGTTGGGCAGCTACAGCCCTGCACCCCTGTGCCCTCAGCTGAAAGGAGGGAGGATTAGTCCTAAAAGCCACTGTCCAGAGCACTTTGCATGTGTTATCTCTAGTTAGGTCCATATATGACAAGATATAGACAAAGCTTATTCTTTTTAGGGGTCACAGCATACTGAAGCCAGAGGTGTATACAGCATAATATAAAATAGCCTTGTTTTTTTCTGTACAGACTATGCCAAGGGGTTTGGAGGCCGTTATGGGGTTCAGAAGGATAGAGTGGATAAGGTAAGACTACTGCAGTCTGCAATTGCTTCCTTCTAATGACTGCTCTTTGCCCTGCTGAAAGAGAAGAGATTTCCCACGTGGACATAAGATTCCAGTGCTCAGTACACAGCTGTGGCAAGAGGGGAACTGGCCCTGTGTAAAATACCAGAGGATGCAGAGGGATGCAGCCTGGGGAGATTGCAATGCAGAGAATTCCTTATGGCACTGCCTGTAACTCCTCACTTCTCTGCTGTTTGTCACGTTCTGCAGGTTTTTCTCTCCTACCAAGGAGTGCCTTATGGTTTGTTCAGGGTGCTAAATCTGCCTGCACACCTTGACAAATCCCAGCAAGGATGGGATTGGCACAGATCAATCTGCTGTGCACGAGAAAAGGCCGCTCCTTGGCAGGATCAGGTTTTGTCTTTGCAATGACACCAGGCAAAGCCTCATCTATGGTCACAGCTCCGACTCATACACTGGAGTTAATTCTGTGCATGGCAGGCTACTTTGCAGTCTTGGTCAGCAAAGGTGCTCCTGTCAGTGGGAGATGATCTGCATGGATGTGGCTAACCTCAAAGGTAGGAATCCTGGCGCTTTGGGGCATTTGGAGGAGGCAGTGAGGGGGCCTTCCCTGAACTCTACGTTCCCTGTTGTGGCACACAGTGCAGGGGCACAGTGTTGTGCCTGGTACAGCAGCAACGTTGCTGAGCTCAGGAGCTGGAGGAAGCAGAGGAGGACATAAACACATCCCTGTAACAATCAGTATGTTCCTGTCTATGCTGCATGTATGGGCTGGGCCAGCAGCAGAAAGGGAATGGTGTCCTGCCCTTGGAAGACATCAGCACTGTCTATGAATTCAACAGCAAGTGGTGGGGCATTGACAAAAGGCACATGGCAGAAAACAACATGTGAAATCAGATGAGCACTTGGTAAAAGTCAGGGCTGTGGGTCATTTGGGAAGCAGGATGCAGAGAGGAAGGGAGGCATCAGGAGAGGGGACTGCAGCCAGCAGCCTGCCCTGGGTCAGGGTAGGTATACAGGTGAGGACAGACACACCTAGGAACAAAGCTTGCTGCCAACCAGTAGCCAAACCCAGCACTGGCCTTGCCCAAGAAGCCGGACAATTCTTTCACTTCCTCTTGCAGAGTGCTGCTGGCTTTGACGAAATGGCAGCTCCCACCTCCTCCTATGTGAAAACAAGACCCCTGGAGGCAGGTGAGACACCTGAGTACCAGCCCTGGGTTTGGGAAGCTGTGGGCCTCATGGTCCCTCCATGCCAGCATGCTGGTAGA
Organism: Anabacerthia variegaticeps; assembly: GCA_035583185.1. NCBI lineage: Eukaryota > Metazoa > Chordata > Aves > Passeriformes > Furnariidae > Anabacerthia > Anabacerthia variegaticeps. The sequence goes on from JAWWEW010000041.1 coordinate 63,029, forward strand.
TGGGATGGGGTTTTAGCCTCTGTTGGGGGGCAGGACAAAGGTGGCTGACCTGCAAGTTTTTCTGGAAGAGGTGGAGGTCTGGGTTTCTCCTGGGTGCTTGGGGTGGTGGGAGGGAGCCGTGGGGCTGGCTCAATGGGCTGTCTCCTCACAGGAGCTTCCAGTGGCACCAGCAGCCTGCGGTCACGGTTTGAGCACATGGCCAGGTCGGCGGAGGAGGAGAGCAGGAGGCAGCCCCGGCAGTGCCCGGCACCTCGGGGGCAGGTGAGCCATGGCTCTTCTGCCCTGTCCTCAAAGGCTCATGGAGCAGACTCTTCCTCAGGGCCATGCAGCTCTGTGCCCTTCCAGCTGATGTCTTTAGAGTAAGCTCTTGCCTAAACTGCTTCCCTGCATCTGCCAGGGACAGCCACTGAGCTTCACAGTTGTCACTGGACTTCCCTTTTCAGCACACAGATCAGAGTGTACCTGCACCCAGCCATGGCCCCTGTGCTTTGGCCTCAGCTCCTTTTGCCTCTGGTGCTTGTAAAACTGCAGTCACCCCCCCCAGCACTGCCATTCCAGAAGTCTGTGTGTGGGATGTACTCCAGTAAACTGCAGATGGCATCCAGCCCCTGTGCTTACCTGCCTTTACACCTGGTGTTGTTCCTGCACTCAGAGGGCAGGGCGAGGCTCACAGCAAAGCCCTCTCAACATGTTCCCCTTCGGGGCTGCCCCACCATTGTCACCAGCCTGCCAGTGCCCAGGCCTAGAGCAGGTTTGCAGGAGCTGGAACAGATTCTAGGTAGAGGAAAATTATCTGAGTTGCTCTCCTGGGAATGGGAACAGCCAGTTCTCTGTACTCATTCAAAGGATCTGATGGCTTTTCTCCAGCAGGAAATCCCAGCGATAGGGAAGGGGCACACTGGGACAGCCCCTGCCGTCATGCCAGCACATGTGCCCAGGAGCACTGGTGGAGACCAGCCCACGTCACCAGAGCAGGTACCAAGGCAGCCTGGGAGAGCCAGGAAGGGGACAGGCAGAGGGGCTGTGCTCTATGGGTAGCCCTGCAGGAAGATGTAGAGTGCAGCCACATTGTGTGAGAGGCTCTGGAAGGATGAAGGGGCGCGTTGGGATGGGGGTGGGACTGCACAGCACCCCACGGGACAGCTCAAGGAGTGCAGCAGTGCAGTGGCAGTCCTGTGGGCTGTAGTGAAGTATGAACAGAGGTTCAAACACATGAGCCCTGAGGATCTCCAGAGCAATCCCAGGTGCCAGTTCAGCACAGCCCAAGTGGCTGAGCTGTTTCCCTGCTGTGCAGGGGATGATGTTCCATTTGTGTTCTGCAGCAATGAAGGGGCTGCCTTGTGTCAGGTGCTGGGAGTGAGGAAAGAGCTGCCTGTGGTGGGTCCATTGCCAGGGACTTTCTTGTCACTTTCTCACCTTGTGGCAGGAGGCCAAAAGGGAGGATGAGGAAGCACCACCCACTTTGCCACCAAGGCCAGCAGATCTGGGTGCAGAGTTGTGCAACATTCCCAGCCAGGATCAGCCTATCTACAGTGAAAGTTTGGATGTTGGCGGAGACTATGAGGAGCTGCCAGAGCCCTCTGACTACTGTGACATTGCCAGTGGAGGTGCTGACTATGAGGAGCTGCCAGCCCCACTGGGAAAGCCAGAAGCCATCTATGACCTTGGGGAAGATGGAGGAGAAGACTATGAGGTGATCCTTCCTCAGGCACAGAGCCAGAGCCAGCCCCACCTGGGTGAGTACCAGTAGAAGAGCCCACATCTTGGAGAGCTTATACCTGTCCACTCACTTCCCTGGATGTAGGGTGCAGAGTCTAGAGGGAATTTGTATCCTGAAGTCTACTGTGGTCGGGGTAGCATCTCCTGATGATGGGAACTTGGTCATCTCCTGCTCCCCTGCCCAGCCCCAAGGTGCAGATGAGCTGCATGGGATGCTGGGCCAGGCAACACGTGTCTACAGTATCTGCTAGAGCAGGGCCTGGGAAGGAGGGCTGGGTGGCTGCTGTGGGCTCAGGAGAAGCTGGATGTGTACTGATGCTCTTGCTGAAGGTTCCTGACAAGTGGCTGCCAGTGGTGTACTGGGGCCTGGGTGTGCCTGTGGTTCAGCCCATTGCTCACACAGCTGGTGTTCCTGAGACCTCTCCGGTGGGGTCTTCTGGTGTGAGGAGTGTGGGGAGCCTTCCTTCAAGCACAGGAGCAAACTGCATGAGCTACTGTCAGTGCCTCAGCTGCAGCTTTGCTGGTACTGGAGATGGCAAGTGGAGAGGCTGAAGTTAAGCACAGCCTTTTTTCTTGGGGGAGTAACATGAAGAATCAGGACCCCACTGTCTCCTTGCAGAAGGGGAGGGAAGTTGCCCTTTGCTGTGGGCTGTGGTACACCTCTCCCTGTTGACACCCCTGCATGTGCTTCCTCAAAGCTGGGCTGGAGGATGGCACTGACCAGAGCTGTGTGGCTGCCTCAGCCTCTGTTTCATGTGTCCATCCTGTGTTCTGCAGAGAACGTGAGCAGTGTCTGTGAGGGGCAGGGCCCTGGGACCTGTGCAGTGGCTCTCTACGACTACCAAGGAGGTGGGTCTGCCGTCAGGGCTATGGGGAGGGTGCTGGCCAGGGGACAGGGGTGTTCCCACCATCAGCAGTGGAGCAAAGATTGTGGCTGGGGTGTTTAAATTTCTTCCTCATAGGAAGCAGAATGAGACCTGACTTGTGAATTGTTGTGGTTTAGGAATAATATTCTCCAATTAGGTAGTCCCACTGAAGAAACTCATGCACTGCTCCCCCTCCAATTGGAGGCCCAAAGGGCAAAGATCATGGGTTGAGATAAGAACAGTTTACCTGAAACAGCCATGACAGAAGAAAACAAACAGTAACAGCAACAATATTAATAACAAAAGGTTTTAGAAAAGGGATTATTCACACAGAAAAACACTCAGTAATAGACAGTACTGGACAGCTCCCTCCACCACATTTTCTCAAATGGAAGGACACCCCTCCTCCCCAGAAGAGAGTCCTTTTCCCTGCCCCAGCAATGATGTGAGATGGTACATAACAACCTCAGTGTCCTGGCCATGTCCCCCTGGGCTACTGCAAAATATTAACCCTGTCCTGGCCAGAACCAGGACAGGAACAGAGAAACTTTACCTTTCATCTGCAAGGTCTTGCTCATCTGCATTATCTGTGCTGTTTGATGGGGGCTGGGTGAGGTTGAACTCTTGGGGGTTATCAATGTGCTTGTTCTGTCTTCTTGCCCAGGGGAGGTGGGAAGAGGGGTGTGAACCAACTCTCTCTAGGGTTCTCTTTGCATTGTGACTGTCTTTTCTGGACAATTTTTTGCAGAGGGAGATGATGAGATTTCTTTTGATCCTGATGACACAATCACACATATCGAGATGGTGGACGAAGGCTGGTGGCGGGGGCAGTGCCACGGCAGAGTCGGCCTCTTCCCAGCAAATTATGTGAAGCTTCTGCAGTGAAACGAGCATTGTGCAAGTTACTGCCTTCCAAACTTCTGCCTCTCTCTGCTTCAGCCTCTGCCATGTTATCAGTTTCATCTGGCTCAGCCTGGTGTGTTCACATTCAGAGAACTACCAAGGAGCAAACTAGCAGTGTCTGAGGAAATGTTTTGTCTTGTGCCCAAGAGGATTTTGGTTCCCCTCCTTGGCACTTTCAGTGTGGGGATGGATTGGATCTCTCTAGCAGAGTCTTCCCTGAACACCATAACTTCTGTTTATCTGCAATTTGATTCTGTGACTGCTTTTCCAGGCTCCCTGTTTTTTCCATGTGAAAACCCTCGGCTTAGTACAAGACAAGCCACAAAATCCTTGGCACCTTACAATGTCCTTCTCTCCAACTCTGTACAGTGAGATGCAGCTTTAGCAGAAACAAGTGGCTTGTGCAGTCAGAGCTGAAGAGACAAATTTGTCTTTATTTCCATCATTCCCGTTTTCCTTGTCCCCACCCCCAGGAAGATCCAGACACAGGCTGCTGGGAAAAGGGCAGATCAGCTGCAGAGAGGGAAAAAGGGAACACCAACAGAACCCCCGGGGGGGGGCTGGTCCCAATTACTGCTGTGCTGTGGAGGAAAGATAGGCCTGACCTGATGCCCAGGTGCCCACATGACCCCTGTGTATCCCCTGCACTGCAGCAACACCCAAGTCCTCACCTGTGGCACAGGTATCTGAGCCACAGGAGCGCAGAAAGGAATTCTGGAGGTTGCTGAGCCCAAAGCCTCCACATGGGGGCTCCTGGAGCAGGGACTCAGGACCTTGTTTTATCATCCTAGAAGTATGAAAACAAAGTTCTTTTCATGTCTCAGTGAAATTCCCAGTACTTCAGATCATTCCCATTTGCCTCATGTCTGTTCCCAGGACACGTGTGGTTCCTTTCACTGATCACACCTGGGACTTGTACCCATGGATAAACCTCCCTGAGCCACTCAGGACTGAGCAGTCCCAGCCCTCAGCCTCTCCTCACCTGTCAGGTGCTCACATGTCCTCCTCAATCCATGCAGGACCCCAATTCTGCCCAAGCTGTCTTGTACTGGGGAGCCTGGAACAGATGACAGTGCTCCAATGTGGCCTCACCTGTGCCACACAGGGGGGACAGTGTCCCTTATCCATGGGCAGGTGGTCTCGCTCCCAAACACAAGGAGCTCTCAGAACAGAGGTGTGTTGCTGGCTCAGGAGTAGCATGTCCTGTGTCTGGGGCAATGGGTGCCCAGTTTGAGCACCTGTGCTCAGGTACAGCCTCAGGGCTGAGGCAGTGTCCGTGTGACACCTGGCAGGTACCTGAGTCATGGGGACTGTGAGCTGGTGTCACTCTGTGGCAACCCTGCTGAGCCCCAGAACTCTGCACTGGGAATGTTCAAAGGGGTCCTTTCCCCATATGGAACAATTCCAAGGGAGTAGGAAAGAACCCCAAAACTTTAAAAGAGAAGTGTGAGCCAGGAATTATCAGTCAGTGACATGCAAAAGGAAAGCACAACATAAAGAAAGGTGAAAAACAGTCAACTTTAATAATTACAAGAAAAATACAAAAAACCTGAGTAAAGCCTCCAAGAATCAATAAACCACCAGTTTATAAAATATCAGTAAAGTATGAACAGCATTAGGGACAGCAGCTCTCAGACCTGAGGTACACGGGATCCTGAGCAGATCCACCCTGGACACTGCTGGGGACAGGGACAGCAGCAATGTCCTACAGATCCCTGGATCTGTACCTGGAACAGAACAACGACTATTTGACCCCAGACAGAAGGAGGAAGAAACATAAACACAGATCTGTTTGACCATGATAGCTTGGGGCAGCACTTCCTACAACAGAGCATTGTCAGACACTGCCCAATCCCTCACAGAGTTCTGGGAGCAGAGTCCATGCCTTGGTCTGTGGCACACCAGGGCACTGCTGAACCTGGAACTGTCACCAGCTGCAGTGATCAGCACCATCCACACCTGTCCTTCATCCCTGCAGGAAGGGGAACTGGGCTCAGCCTTTGTGCCCCAAGCATACCACACCTTCCCCAGCTTGTGTATTTAGGATTACCAGAAAGCATTCCCCAAGTACAACACAGCACTATAACTGGAACAGCAGCACTGTAAAGGCCTGTGGGAGGACAGTGTAAATGCACTAAACCCCTGTACAGGAAGAGATCTCACAGGGCATCACACACGGAAACACAAGTAGTGTGCCAGGACCTGGCTCTGTACCTCCACACCCAGCCCTCCTGCACCACCATGTCATCATTCCATCACTTACCTGGATAACTAAATGGCTTTGTCCATCCCTTTTCCCAAGGACACAGAACTGCCCAGTGAGGCCACAGACACTCAGGGCTCTAAGCTACCCTCAGGTGTTTTGTCACAACGCCTCATGTGAGGAGCCTTTGGCAAAGCTCCTCAGCCTCTGGCACCTGCAGTCAAATTCATTACCTGGCCCTGGACTGTGGATCCAGGAAATCCAGAACTTCACAGCCACTACTGAATTCCATCAAACCTGCTGCTCTTGTGCCCCAGGCAAACCGAAAGAACAAACCAGAGGATCCTCACAGGTACTGGGCTCCTCCACACATTCCTGCCGGGTGCTTCCACACCTTTGTGCTGCAGCAGGTCAGCCCAAGCCCAAGAGATATGCCACACTCCTGTCAGGAGTGGCTCCAACTGTGCCTCCACCTGACACAAATCGGGACACAAACTCCAGGACAGCCTCGCTTTCCAGCCCAGCTGCATGTGAATGAAAACAGGATGGGTTCATCTCACCCTGCTGATGCTTTTTTAAAGCTCTTTTTCCCTCTGTTCTCCCTAAGGCACAGCGGAAATAGCCAACACAGAACCTGAGACCTCCCACCAGCAAAAGCAGTTGCATCCCAACTGGAACAAGCAAATCCTACTCCACCTGGCCCTTGGACAACTCACTTGTATTGCTCACCCAAAAAAACATGAGGGGCCAGTGAGCTGTGAGCCTGGACTCTGTCAATGGAAGCCCTGCTGGAGGAGCTCTTCCTACAGCACCCCAGCACTTGCCTGCTGCACCAACAACCTGACCCCAGGTACAACATGAGGCACACAAGGCTTTTCCTCTCCCACAGTCCCCGAAACATGGCACAAGTCTCTGCCTGGTGCCCCAACAGAGCGCCCAGAGGAGCTGCCAGCTTGGCAAACCAAGCCCTACTGCAGGTAAGTCAGGTCACCTCTGCCTCATCTGCCCGGAGCACGCGGTGCACCCGTTCCTCAGGGCTGTAGAACACCTGCCCACAGCGCAGCCGCGGCTCCTCCTCCTCGTACCACCGCTGCTCGTCGAACTCAGGGAAGAAAAAGGCAATTTCTCTGCTGGCTGAGGCACGTGAGTCTGTCAAAGAGGAAAAGGTGATGGGTGATGCCTGTCTGGCACCACAAACGTGCTGGGCTCCAAAGACACCTGGCTCCGCCACAACTAGCCAGGTGTACAGAGTCTGCACAAGCAAACACAGCCACCTGGAGCCCCAGAACTAAAGCAAAGGCAGACAAAGCACCATCATTCCTGCCTTCCTGAGCACCAGCCAAGCAGGAGAGGCCTACCTGAGCCATGGGTGGTGTTCCTGGTATCTGTGAGGCCATAGGCTCCTCGGATGGAGTCCGGGTCACTGTATCGGGCTCGGAACACTTTGGTGGGTCCCATCAGGGATCTCCAGAGAGGGACAGCGTTCTCATGGGCCAGGATGTAAGCCCACATGGGGCCACTGCGGGAAGGGCCCAGGAGGAGCAGGACAAAAGGTTACAAAGGGCACAGCTCGGAACCCCGGGGAGGGGCACAGACCTGCCCTGCCGGGCCGCGGGGAAAACCTGCCACAGCACCGAGGCCACGGCGCTGACATCAGTGGCCCGCGTCGGGTGAAGGCATCCATCGGGGATGCCACCTCCCAGGTACCGCTGCTGTCACAGCAGGGCAGGACCCCGACACTCCTCACCCCGCGGCTGGAGCCTCCCCGCTCCGCACGGCCCCGCACGGCCCGCAGCCCCGCGGCAGGTACCTGGCCATGAACTCCACCAGCCGCTGGTAGAAGAACCGCCCTGCGGAGAGACGCGCCCGAGTCAGCGCCCGGCCGGGCCCGGCCCGAGGCAGCGCCCGCCGCCGCCGGCCCGCTCGTACCCGCGTGCTCCCGGTAGAAGCGGCGGCTCTGCTCGGGGCCGCACCGCAGCTCCTTGGCGCGCACGATGAGGAACCGGTGCCGGAGGATGGCGGCGTGCACGGCCTGCGGGAACGGGGCGGCGCTGGGCGGGCGGCCGGGGGAGCCGGGCCCGCGGGACGGCGCTCGCCGGGGCCCGGCCCGGCCCTGGGCCCTGCCCGGCCCGGCCCCGCTCACCTCCCGCACCACCGGGTGCCCTGCCCGGCCCGGCCCGGCCCCGCTCACCTCCCGCACCACCGGGTGCGCGGCCGCGTCCGGTTTGAGCAGCGCCAGCGTCAGCTGCAGCCGCGGGGCCGCCAGGGCCGGGCCGCAGGGGCTGGGGGAGGGCGGGGCCGGCGGGG
>JAWWEW010000041.1:78596-89607 GCA_035583185.1 Anabacerthia variegaticeps
TGGAATACTTCCTTAGTTATAACCTGGTTACCAAGGAAGGCCTGAACCAAAACCAAGAAAACTAAACCACCACACTCGGTTATAACTTTGGGATCAGTCAGGGCTGAACCTGTCTTTGTTCACAGGGCACTTGGGGTAAAAACTGTACCCTGTGCATGCTGAGTCAGTAGCTCAAGGCAGCTTTTCATAGGGATTAGAGCTTGGCTGGGTATTGTTTTGAATACATTTTTGCAGTTAGGTACTGTCGCCAGCAATTTTCAAACTTTAACCTGTCACAATTTATTAATAAGGAGTGTATTCTGTCAGATTTTCACATGAGTCCTCCAAGGGCACTGGCAGCCACTGGCCATGGGTGAAGGTGTGGAGACCTAAGAGGGGGTTTCTGTGTTTGGCGTGCGACCCTAAATAAGTCAGTCAAGCCACCCCTAACTAATCTGAGATTTAGTACTTCATAATTTAGTGCCAGACCTAGTGAACTGCTCAGTGAGGAGTTGCCATAACGGGACACTGACAGACTGATTGGACACAAGAGTCTCAGCTTTCCTGGGGTGCTGACAGACCAATCAGACACCAAAGGTTTGGGGAAATCTCCCCTTTTCACATGACAGTTATTCAGAATCTTTGGGGGAGATATGCATATTATTTGTAGTGTCTTTTTAACCATTTTGAATTTTAGTTAGTGTTAAATCTAGGGCCTATGAACCTTTACAGTCGGGAACTTTTCTTGCAGAAGAAAGAACTTTTTGAGTTTCTTTGTAGGGTTTGTAAAAGAGAAGGCAAGGACAATATATGTTGATTCCTCTGCAGTCTGGGCTGGTGCCACACAGTGGCTGTGCCAGTGGGAAGCATTAGACTGGCAAGGGAATGGAAAGGAGGTTCAGCAGAAGGAAGACTGGAAGGGGTTGTTGTTACAGTCTCAAACCCCACCAACCTACACAGATGGGTCAAAGCTCACGCCAGTGATCAAGCCTTACAGACTGACTGGAACAACAAAGTGGAGTAGGTGACAAAAATTAAAAAGATAGAAATTGATCACTTGGAAGATCCTCAGTACCGGTACCAACTGGGCAAGTGGCTACACTATAAATTGGGGCACACTGGACACGAACCTTTTTTTGCAGCACAAAGCAGAGGGTGGCCACTGACCAGGAAGCTGTGTAAAGGCATTATCACACAATGTCCCCAGTGCCATCTGAGACTTTGACAAACTCACCCAGACCAGGCACCGCCTTTCCTAATCAAAAGCAACAAAACACTCTGGTCCATTTGGCAAATTGATTATCTTGGACCTCTGAGGACACCCAGTGGTTGTAAGAACACACTGACAGTTGTGGGAGTGGTATCTGGACTGTCATTGCCATTAAAAGCAGACATGCTGATGCCAAAGCTACTACTTTGTGACTCAGTAATTGTGTTTTCAGTCACTCTGTACAAAGTGACAATGGATCACACTTCACCAGTGTGATGCTACAAGACTGGGCCAAAAGGGAAGGTATCAAACAGGTTTCCACACACCTTATTATCCCCAAGCAAACTGGATTGTGAAGCTGGAAATGGTTTGGTGTAAAGCTCCCTTAGGCCACATAAATCTGAATGAGATAAAAGACTACCAGATAAACACATATATCAGATAAATAACTTATATGGACCAGTGGGTCATCCTGTTTCATGAGCTTTCTTGAGCCCCATGTCTCTTCAATCAGCTCTGAATGATTAGTTTTAAGCCTTTTAGGACAATCTAAAAGTGGGCCAATCAGTTGTGGTCAAATTGACTCAAATTGGGATTGTACCTGTGGCTCTGATGGACACCTGAGGACCATTAGCCTGGGTGGCTACTGACTCTGATAGCCACCAACCCAGAAATGGTTTATGATGGGTATTTCCCACATTCTGACCTGAGGAAATTAACCCGTTCCACCTGGCGTACCTGACGACATGGAGATTGTTTTATTTCACAGATCAGTGGCTGCTGTTGGTCATCACTCTGATGGTAACACATGGAACACTGCAGTGGAGAGCAATATCCTTCAACCAGCCAGGAGGCTGCCTCAGTATGGACTTGCAACACAAGAGTCTCACGGGCCAGTCTGTATCTGTCTACAAGGGCCTCCCTACAGCTGGTAGATGGTGGTGTCAGAAATCAGCACCTACTGGAATGGACACTACTCTGGTTAAAGAGCTGCTGGAACACCCTGATCTACACAAAGTGGTACAACAACTGAAAAAGAACAGTCAAAAAACATTAATCACTGTCGATCATGATGTGGACAAAATAGTGTCCAAGAGCAAGTGAAAAGGGATGGAGAACAGCACTGGTAGAATGACTTGTTTGGATGGTCCCCAAGCACAGCAGACTTCCTGAATTTAACGTTGCACTTGGTTGTTGTAATATTGTTACTAATCAGAACCTGTTTTTATTAGTTGTCATTGTATATATAAGTGTGATACCTAACACAACAGAGGAGGATACCGACCATTCCAGAAGTACATAAAATTGACCAACAGTATCAATAGCTAATTCTATATTGTGCTGTTTAACACTGCTTACTAAATTCTGATTTTTCTAAGAATTTTGTACATAAAAGCGTAATGTGTGATTATAATAAAGCTAACACTCAAACTACATGAGTAAAGATAAAATAGTAAAACTTAGGAGATTAATGTATCTCAACACATTTGAGAACAATGTACACATATGCAGTGGGTGCTTTCATAACATAGAGGCAAAAGGTATCTGCATTCCAGGTACCTCTCACTGCCAGAGAGGTGCCAGGTGCTGCTTTTGGTATTGAATCATGCTAAAACCAGCCTGGCTCATCAACCCCAAATCCACACACTGGTAGTGAGGCAAAGATTCAGCAGATAAACTCCTAAGCTGACCTGGAGACAAGGGGCTGACAGTCAATCATTTATGCTATAAAAGCCCAGTCCACTTTCATAGGATCAGATTCTTCTAACATACTCTTCTTGGAGTGTGTGTGGAGTTTTCTCCCTTGTAGTGGGGACGCCCCTTCCAGGATTCTTCTCAAAGTTAAGAGGAAGAGATCTGCCCAAAAGCATTGGTATGGTGAGTTATACTGATCTCTAATGATTGTTTCTTTTTGCTAGCTTTAGTATAATTGCTTTGATATAGTGCACTGTACTATACACTACTAGGAGGTTTAGTTTTTACATTACGTAGTAAGTAATTCTGATTAAGATCCTTTGTCCAATCATTTGTGAAAATAAATAATTTTATATAAATATATAATTTCATATACCCAGTTTCCCATCTTTAATCCTGCGGGACAAAGTTGCACTTACATTGCTGACAAAGCCTGGGGCTAAGATTAGATCCAACCACACCCAGGCTCCTCTCTGAGAAGTTTAGAAAGCTGGGGGGTCCTTTCCGCACCTTGTGACTCCAGAGGAGGGTTTCTCTAATAAACTTTGCCTCCACCTGCAAGTGACTCCACCACCTCCCCAGGCAGCACATTCCAGTACCTAACTATCCTTTCCCTGAAGAAATTATTCCCGATGACCAGCATCCCCAGGTCCTTCTCTGCTGGGCCACTTTCCAGCCCCTCTGCCCCAGCCTGGAGCTGCAGGGGGTTGTTGTGGCCATAGCCAGGACCTAGCACTTGGTCTCGTTAACCCTCACCCCACTGGTCTCAGTCCATAGGTCCAGCCTGACCAGGTCCCTCTGCAGAGCCTTCCTGTCCTCCACCAGATCCACACTCCCTCCCAGCTTGGTGTCACCTACAAATTTGCTAATGGGGGACTCGATCCCCTTATCCACATCACCAGTAGAGATATTAAACAGGACTGGGGCCAGCACTGATCCGTGGGGACACCACTAGTGCCTGGATGCCAACTGGATGCAGCTCCATTCCCAAGCACTCTCTGGGCTCAGCCATCAGCCAGTTCCTAACCCAGCAGAGAGTGCCCCTGTCCAAGCCGTGGGCTGCAGCTTTGCCAGGAGTGTGCCACGGGAGACAGTGTCAAAGGCTTTACTGAAGTCCAAGTAGACACACTGACAGCCTTTCTCCCACCCAGTGGCTGGGTCACCTGCTCACAGATCAGATGGGTTAGGCAGTACCTGCCTTTCCTAAGCTCCGTGCTGGCCAGGTGTCCTGGTCCTGGACAGGATGGGGTTAAGTTTTGAGGCAGGCAGGACTGGCACAGTCAGGACACCACCTGTGCCACCTCAGGAGAGTCTTGTCCTGTGTCTTTTCCAGTTGGCCACAGTGTGCAGCCAGTTGGGGCCGGGTACACCTGTGAAAGATCAGCTTTGTCTTGTCTGTCTTGTAAACTGTTACTGGCATTGTTGCTACTGTTTTTCTTCTCTCATTGCTACTTCCAGTCACCTCTGTGACACCTGTAAGAGACACCTGTGTGTGACACCCAAGACATCTGTTTGACACTTGTGTGTGACATGTGTGTGTGTGACATGTGTGTGTGACATTGTCTGTGTGACACCTGTGTGTGACACACGTGTATGTGGTATCTCTGTGTGTGTATCTCTGTGACACCTGTGTCCATGCCCACCTATGCCCACCCAACTGTGTCTCCCAGCACTCTCCCCCAAAGCCTTCCTTCAATCTGGGTCTCCCTCCCAGCCTGGGGGTTCCCCCCAAGAGCCACTCCCATCCCCAGGGGCACAGCAGGGGCTGAGGGGGCAGGCAGGAAAGTGGGGCCCCAGAGGTCTCCATGGGGCGTGGGAGCTTGTCCCTGCTGTTCCCTCCAGGGTTGGGGGTCACAGTGGGAGTCAGAGTGCCCCAGTGGCTGTAGGTCTGGGACCTCCAGATGTGGTGTCCCTGTTCCCCACCATGCCCCACAGCGTGTCCCCACACTGTGTCACTCACAAACTGCCTGTGTCCCACAGGATGTCCCCCCCACCCCTGTCCCACCTGTGCTCCATGGCACATGTGGTCTCTGTGCCACATCCCCGTGTCCCCCACATTCCTGTCTCCACTGTGCCCCATAGTGTCTCTCTGTACTCCACAGTGTGTCCCCATCCTCTGTCACTGTCATCCTCCCCATGCCCCATAGTGTGTCCCCCCCCATCCCTGTCCCATCTGTGCTCCAGAGCAGGTCCCTGTGCCACACCATGTTCTCCACCCATTCCTGTCACCCCGCGCCCCACAGCGTGTCCCCACCATGTCCCTGTCCCCACCATGTCCCCCGGTGCCCCACAGAGCAGAGCAGACCATGAGTGGTGTCAGCACATGTTGGGAACAGTGGGGGGACACACACACAGGGGGACACAAGTATCACTTGGGCATTGGGGCAGCAATAAATACCAGACCTCTCCTGGGGTTTTGCCAGGGCTGGGGAAGGGCCGTGAGGATGGTGACAAGGTCATGGTGACAAGTCCCAGTGTCCTTGGGGTGTTCCTGGCCCCCCCTCCCTGCTGTCCCTCCCTGCCCACAGGCGGGATCCGGTAGGAACTGGTGGTGGCACTTCCCTGTCACGGGACGGGGCTGAGACAGGGTCATGAGACACTGGTGGGGCCCCCGTGGCCTCTTCTGTCACCCTCAGACCTGCAGAGCACCCACGGGGACTCTGTGTCACCCCCGGGGGGGGGCCGGGGACCCCTTGGGCTGGGGACCACCAGACACAGGGCACAGCCCCACTGGGAACCCCAGGGGGGTTTCCCTGAGGTGGAGACACAGTGGGGTGCCAGGGGCCGTTTTGGGACACCAAGTGGGGTCTGTCACAGGTCGTCAAGCGTGAAGGGGCCGGGGGGATGCTGGGGAGGTGTCGAGGGCTGTGTGTGGGTGCTGGGGTGGTCCCGGGGGGGGCCAAGAGGTCACGAGTGCAGCACAGAGGGGACTGTCTGGAGGCACTGAGGGGTTCCTGGGGGACACTGTTTGGAGTCTGGCGAACTGGGGGGATTTGGGGGTACCAGGGAGGCTGGAGGTGCTGAGGGGGGTCCCGGGGCGATCAGGAGGTGCGGGGGGTCGGAGCGGTGCCGGGGGGCTCTATCGCAGCTCGTCGGGCGCGAAGAGCCCGCGGGCGCGGCGCAGCACCGAGTCCCGGGCCGGGTCGTAGGGGTGGTCCTTGGAGGGGATCTCCAGCACGGCGGGCAGGGCGCGGGCGTGGGCGGCCACGGCGGGGCGGATCTGCTCCGCCAGCGCCTGCGAGATCAGGATCATCCCCACGTCCTCCCGCGCCAGGAAGCCCCTGGAACAGGGAATGGGGGTCAGGGCGGCACCGGAACCCTCACCGGGGATGGGGGCCCGGAGCGGTGCTGGGACAGGGGATCCTTGGGACACCCCGACCCCCCCAAACACTCCCAGGACCCCCCCGGTCACTCCCCCGGCCGCCCTGACACCCACCCAGGGACTCCCGGAACCCTCCAGACCTCAAAGCCCCCCAGTGCCCCCCTGAGACTCCCAAGCCCCCATCCGAAACTCCTGGGATTTCTCTCCACCCGTCCCAGACGCCCCAGAACCCCTCCAAAGGAATTCTGGAGTCCCGCAGACCCCCAACCTGCCCAGACCCTCCTCAGGAACCACAGAGGACCCTCCGGGCCCGCCGTGCCTCCCCACCGGAACGTCTCCTCGATCTCGGCCAGGCTCGTCTCCTTCTCCACCACCAGGAAGTTGGGCCGACGGTGCTTGTCCAGCTCGCCGATGCCGCCCAGCAGGAACCCGGTCACCGTGTCCTCGTCGCCCATCACCGCGATCAGCTTCCCGCGGCCCGCCATGCCCGGGGCGCGCCGGGACCGGGCTCCGCCGGGGTCGGGGCCCTCCGGGAGCCGCCGCCGGGACCGGGCTCCGCCGGGGTCGGGGCCCTCCGGGAGCCGCCGCCGGGACCGGGAGTGCCGGGGAGCGCCGGAGACCCGCCGGGAGCCTCCGCCGCGTCCGGCCGCCGCCGCCGCCTTGCTGTCCACGCCCCCCAGCTCGCCCCGCCCACCGCCGCCCCGGGAACTCGGTCGTCGCTCCGCCCACCTCGGTCGGGGGAGCTCCGCCGCCGCCGCGCTGACCCCGCCCCTGCCGGTAACGCCCCCGGCCCCGCCCCCCCGGCAACGCCCCACCTTGGCTCCGCCCCTCATGGTAACGCCCCCGCGCTGGCCACGCCCCTCACTGTAACGCCCCCGCCCTGGCCCCGCCCCTCGTGGTAACGCCTCCCGCCCTGACCCCGCCCCTCCCGGCCGCGGATGCGCGCACGCGCAGTGCGCCGTGCCCTTGAGGGGACGCGGGGGGACGCGGGCACAGCGCCCCCTGCCGGACGGCGCGGACACCGCGGGGCACCCCGGGCCCTGTCCCGGAACCGCTGGGTTCCCGCTGTCCCGCCACGGACACCCCCGGGACCCCTCAGGACTCGATCATTCTGCCCCCGGCCTCCCGGACTCTCCTCCGCACCTCAGTGTCCTGCCCCGGCCCAGCCCCTCACCTCACAGCCCCACCCTGGAGCGCCCGCGGCCCCCCGTGAACCCCGCTGTCCTGCCTTGGGCCCCTCGGAGCCCCCGGCCCACGGTGCCCTGCCCCAGGCCCCCCGACACCACTCAGACCACCGCTCGTCTCCCAGTGCTTTATTGACGTGCCCGGGGCCGCCAGGGCTCTCAGGCGGCGGTGACTCGGAAGGGGCTGCCCGGCACGTCGCGGTCCCCCCAGCGCAGCAGCAGCACGTACTCGCCGCGCTCCCGCACGCTGTAGGTCACCGTGTACACCCGGTTCCCCTCGTGCTTCACGTGCACCTCCTCGCACGGCGCCTTGGGGCCGTGCACCCCCACCAGCAGCATGTTCGTGCCTGCAGGGGACACGGCACGGGTCACCCCGGCCCTCAGGCCCCGGAGCCCCCGGGGCACCCAAGCCCCAGCGCTGCCCACCCCGCTCCCCGTGCCCCCACCCCGCCCTGCCCACCCCGCTGCCCCCGCCCTCTCACCAGCCTTGCTGCAGTCCACCGTGAAGTGGTTCTTGTGGCCGAGGCGGGCGGCCGTCAGCCCCGGCCCTCGGGCCACCACCTGCCCCGCGTCCGACGGGGCCTTGGTGACCCCTCCGAAAGCCGGGGGTCCCCGCGGCCCGGCCCGCGACACCGGCTCCACCAGCACCGTCGAGGTCTCGTGCAGGCTGTGCCCCCCTGACAGCCGCGGGCCTGGGGACAGGGGGCACCGTCAGTCCCTGCCTCGGGGACACCCCCACCCCGGCACACCCACCCTGCTGGGGGGCACAGGGACAGCCTCTGGGGACAGCCCATCACACTGCCCTGGTGCCTTTCCACCATGTCACACCCCCAGGACCCCTCCGCCACCACCCCGGGGACCCCCCATCATGCCATGCTGGGACTCCCTGTCTCTCCACCCTGGGAACAGCCCCGTTCATGTTATTCTGGAGGTCCCCCACCATGTTCCCCCCCACACTCCCCATCGTGCCCATCACTGACCCTTATCACTTCACCCTGGGGACCCACGAATCCCCCCCCAGAGCCCCCTTGTCCCCCCATCCCCATATGTCCCCCCGTCCATACCGGTGACCTTGGCCTTGAAGGGGCTGCCCACGATGTGGTGGGGGCCTCCGTACTTGATGGAGATGAGGTAGTTGCCAGGGGCCATCGGGGTGTAGGTGACACGGTGGCCCTCAGGGACCTCAGTGCAGTCCAGCTCCACTTTGGAGGGGCCATCAATGGTGACGGCCAGTGCCCCGGCCCCTGCGTTGGCCGTTTGCACCAGGAACTCCGAGGGCACCCCTGGGACACAGGGGACACAGGGATGGCACCATGGGGGGGACAACATGACCCCATTGTGGCCATGTCCCATCATGGCAACTCCTGTGCCCACATCCCCTCTGCCATCACCATGGCGACGTCTCCATCACGGCCACCATCACGGCCATGTCCCCACTGCCACCCCATGGCCATGGTGTTAAGCATGGCTCAGTCCCCATCACCACTCCATGGCCATGTCTCCACTGCCACCACCACGTTTTTGTTCCCATCCCCACCCCCCTCCCACGGCTGTGCCCCTGTCCCTGTCCCCACAGCGGTGTCACCTGTGCGGCCGCCCTCAAGGCCAGGCCCAAAGGCAGTGACAAGCCCAGGGTCCCCGGCCTGGCTCTGCTCGCCCACGCGGATGTTGAAGGGGCTCCCAGGCACGTGGCGCCCGTTGAAGCGCAGGTCGATGGAGTGCACCCCATTCTCACGTGGCAGGAACCCTAGCGCGTACCGGTCTGGAGGACACAGACATGGCACCATGTCCCTGTGTCCCCACAATCTGTGTCCCCAAAACCCTGTTTTTCCACACTCCCATGTCTCCACACCAAATTTTCATGTGGCAGAATCCCCAGCACACACCAGTCTGAGGAACACTGTGTCACAGCAGTGTCCTCATGTCCCATGTCCCATATCCCCATGCCCTGTGTCCCTGTGTCCCCATGTCCCTGTGTCTCCCTGTCTCCAAACCCCATTCTCACATGGCAAGAAGCCCAGTGTGTACTGGTCTGGAGGGACACTGTCATGTCACCATGCCCTGTGTTCCCATGTCTCTGTGTCCCTCTGTCCCCATACACCCCACATTCCCAAGCCCCATGTCCCCATATCCCATGTCCCCATGTCCCCCTGTCCTGTGTCCGTCCCCCTCTGGCCCCGAGCTCAGTGTCCCCACAGTGTCCCCTCACCGCTGTCCAGCTCAGACACGTAGCACTCCTCCACCACCCCTGCGGGCGTGTGAACTTTGGCGTCGATGACGCCGCGCGCCCCGTTCAGCTGCACTGCGAAGGACGCCGGCTGGTTCACTGCCACTGTCTCCTGCAGGGACACCACGGTGGCATCAAGGACACAGGGGATATAGGGGCACATTATGAATGATGCCAGCTGGTTCACTCCAGGAGATGTGGGAGACAGGGCATACAGAGGCGCACCAGGGCAGTGGGGACACCATGAGGCCCAAGGGTGACATAGAGGTGCAAGACGGCCCAGGGATGGCAGCAGGGAGGGTGCCAAGGGTGATATGGGGGAGAGAGAGGTGGCCCCAGGGTTTCCAAGGATGGCATGGGGTTACAGTGTGACAGGGGACATGGGGGTGACACCAGAGAGGGTCCTGAGGCTGGCAAAGAGGGACATGAGCTTTCCCCCATGGGGGACACATGGGGGTCCAAGGGTGACATGAGGGAGAAAGAAGTGGCCCCAGAGGGTTCCAAGAGTGCCACAGGAGACCAAAAAGACTGGGGGTCCCAAGGGTGCCAGAGGACCTCAGAGCAGCCCAGGGGTGACCTGGGGACCTCGGGAATGTCTGGGAGCCCAGAGTAACACAGTGGGTGTCCTGATACCTGCAGGCTGGTGACAGTGAGGCGCCGGGCATCGTCAGAGTGGGAGGCGACAGGGACGATAAAGGGGCTGTCGGGGATGTGCTCCTCGTTGAACTTGATGGACACCTCATAGTCACCTGGGGATACAGGGAGAGTCGGGCAGGGACCCCACACACAGGGACACCCTCCCTTAGGGATGCCTGCACACAGCAACACCCTTATCTGGCGACACCCTCATTCGAGGACATCTTTGCATGTGGGTCCCCTCTTGCATAAGGGTCCCACAGTCCCAGCTCCAGGCTGAGCACCCTGGGGGCATGGGCAGGTGCTTGATGTGTTGGGGGCAGCCCCCTCTCACCTGGCTCCTGTACCAGGTAGGAGACACCACAGGAGCCATCCTTGCGGTCCTCGAAGGAGATCTCAGCCTTGCTGGGCCCCTCAACGGCAATGGAGAGACCCCCGGCACCCGCCTCCCGTGTCCAGATGCTGAACTCAGCTGGGAAAGGGCACCAGAGTCACCCCAGCCCCCAGTGACACCCCAGGACAGTGACACCTGTCACAGACCTGCACCCACCCCCCCATGGCACCCAGATCCCCCACAGCATCCCCACATTGCCCCCACACCCAATTGTAACCAAATCCCCTGTCACAGCACCCAGAGCCCCCCAATTTCACCAACATCTCCTCTACCCATAGTAGCCACCCCCAACAGCCCCCCACATCCTCCAACAGCACCCAGACCTCCCACTGCCCTCCACAACTCGAGCCCTCCAATAGCACCC
>JAWWEW010000041.1:89707-111010 GCA_035583185.1 Anabacerthia variegaticeps
CATTCCTTGCAGACCCCCCATCCCTGGCAGACCCCCCTTGTACCTAACAGACCCCTGTTCCTGACAGACCCCCCATCCCTGGTGGCCTCCCCCATTCCTGGCAGACCCCCCTTGTACCTAACAGACCCCTGTTCCTGACAAACCACCCCATCCCTGGCAGACCCCCATTCCTGGCAGATCCCCCATACCTGGTGTGCCGGCAACAGCGCGCTGCAGGCCAGTGCCCCCTGCGCGCACCTTGTGGGCACCACCCTCACCCAGGGGCCCCACGGTGAACTGGAAGGGGCTCCCAGGCACGTGCTGCCCCCGGAACTTGACGCTGACAGTGTGGGCGCCCGTCTCCTGGGGCACGAAGCGCACGCTGTAGACCCCTGCGGCCCCTGGCACCACCTCAGCCTCACGACGCTGCCCCGACGGGCTCAGCACCTGCGCCGTCAGCTCCTGCACCGATGCCTCACCTGTGGGCACACACCTCATCACCCTGGGCATCTGGGCACCCCAACATCCCCTCAACATCACCCCACTGTCATTCCATCACTGTGCCACTACGGCACCCCATCACTGTGGCACATTGTCATCCTGTCACTAGAGCAGCTCATCACTGCAACACTTCATCATCCTGTAACCCTGGCACCCCAGCTCCAGGGTCCCCAGCACCTCAGCCATCCATCTCCTCATTACCATGTCACTATGGCACCCCAGCACCCTGTCACCAGGGCACTACGTCATCCTGTCACCCTATCATCCTGCTGTCAGGACACTGGGGCACTCCACTGCCCCATCACCTAGTCACCATGGCCCCAGGGCACTCTGACACCCCAGTACTGTGTCACTCTGTCACCTTATCACCAGGGTGCCCTGGCACTCCAGCACCATTGTCACCCTGTCACCCCATCACCACGGCACCCCAGCACCTCAGCACTGTGTCACCCTGTCACTGTCACCCCAACACTCTGGTCCCAGGGTGACCTGACACCTCAACACTTCCAGAGTCTGTGTGCACTCCCAACACTGGGTGCACTCCCTGTGCACCCCCTATGCCCCCTTGTGAACAGGAAATGTGCACTTGCCAGCATGCACATGCACACATGTGCACACACCCCTGTGAGTTTGCACACTCATGCCAAGGAGTCACACAACCCTCTGAGCAGGTGTACACCCCTTGTGAGCACACACAGCCCCATGGGCAGGTGTGCACCCCTGCTTGTGCAAAGGGCCAGTGTTGCCCCCCCATCTCTGCACACATCCCTGTACAAAGGAGAGCACCTCCCTTGTGAGCATGGTAGCCCCTCTGCATGTGCCAGAGACTGTCCCAGGTGTGTCCTGGCCTCATGTGAGGAGGTGGGAGTGGGAGGGCATGTGTTGGGCCCTTCTGTGAGCACACATGTCCCCTCTGATCATCCATAGCCCTGTGCAAGGGCACTCCTGCATGCAAGTGTGCCCAGCCCCTACACAAGCCCACTGACCTGCACACCCAGCCCTTGTGCACACCCAGCCCTGTGCAACAACATGCTGGTGCTCCCCTGCACCCAGACCTTGTGCAAACACTCCACTGCACTCACACAGCCCTCACAAACCCAACCCCCAAGTACACCTCCCCTTGTACAGGCGCAGTGCCTGTGCAGACACACTCCCACATGCACCCCCAGCCCTCATGCGATCCCACACTTCTGCACACACACACTCCCCATGCAATCCCGCTCCCCTGCACACACACACACACACTCCCCATGCAATCCCGCTCCCCTGCACACACACACACACACACTCCCCATGCAATCCTGCTCCCCTGCACACACACACACACACTCCCCATGCAATCCTGCTCCCCTGCACACACACACACTCCCCCCATGGAACTCACCCTCGTGTGCGCGTGCAGGGGCTGTGAAGGCACCGATGCCCTCGCGGGTCCCAAAGGCCCCAAAGGCACCAAAGGGCTCCGGAGGGGAGCGGGGGAAGGCACCACCCACGCGGGTCGACTCCTCCACGTGCACCTCACGCGTGGTCTCGCCGCCGCGTGTCTTGCTGATCTCGGTGCGCTCCGTGCGCGTGTATGTGTGGCTGCTGCGCGTGAACGTGCGCGTCAGCCGCTCCTGCGCCGACACCATCTGGAACCAGTTCCCTGGGGAGCGCCCCGTGGGGATACACGGGGACAGTGGGGACACATGGGGGCATGGGGGGACAATGGGGACATAGGGGGACCACAAATGGACACAGGGATGGATGTAGGGATGTGTGGAAACATGAACAGGTAGACATAGGGAAGGTCACAGGGATGAAGACAAGGATGAACACAGGGATGATGGAATCATAATGGGTGGAGACATGAGTGGTCACAGGGATGGAAGTAGGGGTTGGTGTGGGGATGGATGGACACAAGGATAGATATAGGGATGGTTGCAGGGATGTAGGGAGCCGTGGGTGGATGAAGCCAGGGATGGACACATGGCCAAAGACATGGATGGAGGTACCAGTGGGTGGTGACACACCCAGAGGGACACACAGATGCAGGCACAAATGCACAGGGGGACACACACACAGAGACACAGAAGGGAGAGAAGGAAGAAAGAGGGAGAAGTCAGAGCTGCAATGGCTGAGAGGTGTCTCCATCCCCGTGGCCCGTGGAGGAGGAGGAGAATGGAGGATGAAGGAGGAGAGAAGGAGGAGGAGGGAGGAGGAGGAAGGCCAACCATACCTGGGATTTTGAGGTTGAGGTCACAGGTGCTGCCAACAGTAGCAATGGAAGGTGCCTGCCGCCGGCGTGTGATGCTCTCCTTCATCCGGCCCTCACCTGTCACCTTCACTGTGAAGGGGCTCCCTGCAGGGGAAGGCCATGTCAGGGACCTGTCACTCCCATGGGGGTCCCAGAACCTTGCTCCACACCCCTGCGCCCCTGTCTCCCTGGCCCCACCTGGGACATGTTTGTCAGCAAACTTGATGTTGATGATGTAGTTGCCAGGCTCGGTGGGGCAGTAGGTAACCTTGCAGGTGCCATCCTCCACGTCCTCACAGTTGATGTCCACCTTGCTGGGGCCCTCAATGGACAGGCCCAGCCCACCATAGCCTGGGTGACCACAAGGACACACTTAGAGGTGTTCCATGGCGGCTGTCCCTGTCCTGGCCATGGGCATGCCACAACCACCACTTCATCACAGCCATCACAGCCACCACACCACCCTGGCCATGGCCATGTCATGATCACCACAGCACCACTCTGTCACCTGCATTGTGGCCACGAGCACCACTCCATCCTGGCCATGGTGATAACATGGTCATAACCATGGCCACCACCCCATCCTGTGCTGGCTGCAGCTGTGGCATGGCTTCGGTCCTCAATTCATTCTGGCTATAGCCACACCACCACCACAGTCACCGTCCAACCCCAGACCCAGTGACCATTCTGCCTTGGCCATGACCATGGCTACCATCCCTTCCTGGCCATACATGACTTGGCCAACACCTATGGCACACCACAGCCATAACCATGGCCACCATCCCATCCTTAGGTGACCAAAAGCAACACACAGTCATGGTCATCATCCCAGCCTGGTCATAGCCATGGCCACCACCTCATCCTGGCCCTGGTCATGGCCATCACCTCAGCCTGGCCAACTCTCCCCATGGGCTCACCAGCACTGCGTGTGTCCACGATGAACTCAGCCACCTCGAAGGTGTGGCCCTCCAGCAGTCCCTGGCCCCACACCTTGACCCGGCCGGCATCGCCAATCTCCGACTGCCCCACCAAGATCTTGAAGGGGCTGTTGGTGACGTGCTGCCCACTCTTCCGCACGCTCACCACGTGCTCGCCCACCTCCTTGGGCGTGAAGGAGATGCCTGAGGGGACACCACCATCACACACCACCATCATCCCATGGCCACCACCACCCTGGCCATCTCCATCAGTCCCTCTTCACCATCCACATCCCCTGACCATGGCCACCAATCCCTGGAGACCAAATGCCACAGGGCCACTCATCCCTGTGACTCCACAGCCCCACTTTCACCTGTCCCATCAAGTCCCCAAATCCCACATCCCCCAGTTTTCCCACATCCATGTCCTTGTGTCCCCATGGTTTCTCTATGTCCCCACGCACCAATGTGGCGGTTGGGCAGCCTCTTGAGCAGGCAGGGCTCCTCATTTCCTGAGGGTGCACGGATGGTGGCTGCCAGCAGGCTCAGGTCTGTCTCTGCAATCTTCAGCGACACGTCGGTCGAGGTGCCCACATTGAGCTGGGATGTGCGCATGGAATCATCCCCTGCAGAGATGACATCAGAGGGAACATCACCTCAGGGTGGGGTACAGGATGGACTGGATCCCAAAAGGCTTGGGATCATGTCCCCAAAGCCCCACAAGGTCTCCATGGACATATGGAGAGGGTCCTCAGGGTCAGGGGTTGCACAGAGATGTGTGAACAGAGTTCTCAAATCTGTGGATAGGGCCGCTAAAAGGTCCACATGGCCATGTGATGTGGTCCCCAAAGCTCCATGAGGTCCCCAAGGCAAAGGGATGGGGGATCCTGGTGGCCAGGGATGAACAAGGGACACCACAGCTGTTTGATGGGGTCCCAGTGGCCATGGGGAAGGTGTTCCCTTGACCAGAGGTGTCCCCTTGACCATGCTATGGTCCGCATGACTGCACAGATTCCCCCACAGCCATGTGGAGGCCCCAGGGATCCCCAGGAGTCCCGCAGACTCTGCTGTCTCCCCCCTCTCACCAGTGATCTTGGCAGTGAAGGGGCTGCCTGGGATGTGTTTGTCATCAAAGCGCACAATGATGCTGTAGTCGCCAGGGGCCGTAGGCAGGTAGGACACGGTGCATGTCCCATCCTTGTTGTCCTGACAGGTGATCTCTGCCTTGGAGGGACCTTCCACTGCCAGTGACAGCCCACCTGGGGGTACAGGAAGTGTCAGGAGGTACCAGGGGTCTCCAGCTCCTTCTGGTGGCATTGGGGGGTCCCCATGAGTGCCCCAGCCCCCCCTGGCCACCACTCACCCTCGCCGGCATCCTTGGTGACGATGGTGAAGGTGCAGGGCTTGTTGACCATCCCATGGCTCAGCCCCGGCCCGTAGGCACTCACATGGCGTGGGTTGATGGCGTCCACGTAGAACTGGAGTGGACTCCCTTGGGACATGGGGAACAATGGTCAGAGGCCCCATGGGGACGCCCCAACCCAAGGGTGACCAACCAGGGACCCCAAAGGGACACTCCACAGGGACACCATGGTGAGCGCCCAACTCACGGGTGTCCAACCAGGGACCCAACAGGGACGCCCCACCCCACAGGTGTCCAATGGGGGCATGGTGGTACCAACCTTCCTCAGCCACTTCCCAATGCCCTCCCATGCACCCCAGTGGCCTCAGTGGCCAGTGGCTCACCGGGGATGTGGTTGCCATCGTAGCGGATGTCCATCTCGTGCAACCCCTTCTCAGAGGGGGCGTAGTGCACTGTCACGGTCCCGTCCTTGTTGTCAGTGATGTTGGGCCGTGCTGTCTTCCCCGAGGGCATCCGCACCTCACCTAGGGGCACCGTGTCAGAGGGGGAACCAAAGGGCAGGGCTGGTACCTCACAGGGTGGTCCCTGTCCCCCCACCCCTGCCCTGTACCTGTGATCTCGCCCTTCTGCACTGTGAAGGGGATGACGAGGTTGAAGGGCCGGAGGTTCTCGGCAGTGGCTGGGGGCTCATCCGTGGCCTGATCATGGGGCAGAGAGGAGGGTAAGAACTGCATGGTGGGCTCCCAGCCCCGGGGTAACCATAACAGGGGGTCAGAATCCCTGCTGTGGGCCCTAAGCCCCAGCATGATCCTCACAGCCTCCAAACCCTACAGCACCCACCATGACCCCAGCCTCACAGAGCCCACCATGACCCTGGCCCCATGGGACCCACCGTGGTCACCCAACTCCACGGTGCCCACCATAGTCCCACAACTCCATGACTCCCATCACGATCACCCAACTCCACGGTGCCTATTGTGCCCTTGCTATTCCTTGCTGACCAACTCTCTGTCCCTTGGTGTCCACCATGACCCCAATCCTCTATCCACTGGTGCCCACCATGATGGTCCAACCCTACCACAGTCTCCCTACTCCGTTGAGTCACTCTGGTCTCCAAAATCTCTGCCCCATGGTGCCTACTGTGCCCTCAACTCTGCTACTTGGATCCACCACAGTCTTCCAACCCCATGGCCCCCTCTCTGCCCCATGGCACCCAGAGTGCTCTGCCTAATCCATGCTAGAGGTCCTCCAAACTCTGCCCCATGGTGCCCAGTACACCATCCCCAGACTCATGGAGCACCCCCCTGGTACCCCACGCACCAGGACATGGAAGGGGCTGTTGGGGACGTGCTCCCCGCCAAAGCGGATGGTGATGACATATTTGCCAGGCTCTGGTGCAGTGTAGAAGATGTCAAAGGTGCCATCATGGTTCTCCACCACATCCACGTCCAGCTCAGCGCCGTCGGGTGTCGACACCTTGCACGTGACCTTGCCCTGTCCTGCTGCCTTCGCGTCCACCGTGATCACTGTCTCCTCCCCAATCTGGATTGTGGGGCCTAGGCACGTGCCTGTGGGGGAGAGTGGGGTCAGGGCCATGGGGGGACCCCAAACCGACCCCCAACTGCCCCCTCAGCCCCCCAACTGCCCCCCCGGCGCCACTTACCCAGTCCATGGCCCCCAATGGATACTGCAAGAGAGACCAGGGAGAGTGGTGAGAAGGGGTTGGGGGGCTAGTTTGGGGGCCGGGGGGGCCGGGGGGGCCGAGGGGGCCAGGGGCTTCCGGGGGGGCCAACACGTCCTGTCCTGGGGGCACCCGCTGATCCCCACTGCACTGTGGGGCAGGGCTGGGGGGTGCTGGGGGCAGCAGTGGGGCAGGTGGTGGTGCTGCAGGGCAGTGAAGGAGTGCTGGGGGGCAGCAGGGGGGCAGCAGTGTGGCAGGTGGGGGTGTTGGGGGACAGTGGAGGGGTGCTGGGGGGCAGCAGTGGGGTGGCAGGGGGCAAGGCAGGGGTGTCTGGGGTGGGATGGGTGCTGTGGGGCAGCCAGGGAACACTGTGGGTCAGCATGTGGATGCCATGGGGCAGGAGGGGATGCCATGGGGCAGCACGGGGACACTGTGGGTCAGTGAGGGATGCTGTGGGTCAGTGAGAGGATGCTGCGAGTCAGCGAGGGAATGCCATGGGGCAGCAAGGGAATGGCATGGATCAGCATGAGGGCACTGTGGGGCAGCCCCACCTGTGACGAGGCACTTGCTGGCGTCACCGGCAGGCACGGCGAGGACACGGAAGGGCGATGCGGGGATCTCGTCACCCCCGTACTTGACGGTGCTGGTGTAGCGCCCTGGCACGTCGGGCACGTAGGATACCGTGTAGGTGCCGTCCCCATTGTCCCGGATCGACGCCTTCTTGGGCTGCCCCTCGGGGTCCTGTGGACAACCCCCTTCAGTGACCTGTGCTGGGGGGCCCTGGGGGGCTCAGCACCCCAGTTTGTGAGGGCAAGGGCACCCTGTGTCTCCTCCTGGCACTGGCCAGGATCGGCACCATGAGCAGCTCCTCGCCCACTCCCAGTGCCCCCCATGCTCCCCCCCTGCACTGACCAGGATCTGCACAGTGAGGAGGCCCTCGCCAGCATCGCGGGCATCGATGGTGAACTCGACAGGGAGACTGGCAGGGATCCCCCCCGCACTCAGCCCGGGGCCGCTCGCCCGCACCTTGCTGGCATCATGGGTTGGCAGCGCCGTCACCTTGAAGGGGCTGGAGGTGTAAGGGGTCAGGGGGATGCCGGGACCTCCAGGCCGAGTGAAGGTCCTGTGTGTCCCCCCACACGCCCCAGGTGGGCTCTCACCTGCGTGGCACCTCCTGCCCTCCATACTTGACTGCCACAGTGTAGGGCCCGTCGGTGGCTGGGGTGTAGGTGACCTTGTGGGTGCCGTCACCATTGTCTCGGACCTCCAGAGGTTCTGGCAGCCCTGTGGGGCAGCAGGATATGTGGGGTGGGGACATGTGAGGCAGGGGATGTGTGGGGCAGGGGAACATGGGAGGTATAGAGCAGCACGTGGGGCAGGACATCCCTGGGCAGGGAACTCCCATGGGGCAGGACATCCTATGAGAAGGGCATCCATGGGACTGGACATCCTATGGATCAGGACTTCCATGGGTAGGACACCCTATGGAACATGGCACCCATGGGGTTAGACAACCCATGAGGCAGCATATCTACAAGGCACAACATCCCAAGGAGCAGGACATCTACAGGGCAGGGTTAGAACACCCCATGAGGCAGGGTCCCCATGTCCCCACGTACCAGTGGGCCCCAGCAGCGTCACCTCGAGGGCCGCGCGCCCCGCGGCGCTGACATCCACGGTGAAGGTCTGGGACAGCCGTGCACGGACAGTGGGGCCCAGCCCCGGCCCCGAGCACGTCACCTTCGAGGGGTCCACGGCGTCCCGCACACGCACCCGGAATGGGCTCCCTGCATGGGGAGGGGGGTCAGTGCATGGAGGGGCACTGTTGGGACAGGGTTAGGTGGGGATGGGGGTGGCATGGCCATTGGGTCAATGTGGGCATGGGGTCAGCGTGGGAATGGGGTCAGCATGGGGATGGGGTCAGCATGGAGGCGAGGTCAACATATCTATGGGATCAATGTGGGCACAGGGACAACATGGTTGTAGAGTTGGCAGATCCATCACGGGCATGGGCACAGTGTGGGGCCAACATGCTCATGAGGTCACCATGGGGCCAACACATCCATAGTGTCAACATGGTCACATGTTCAAAATGGGCATGGGGATAGCACAACCAGAGGGTCAACATGGCTGTGGGGACAATGTGTCCACGGAACGTGGCCATGGGGTCAGTGTGACTCATAGGGACAACATAACCATGGGAACAGCATGGGCACAGTGCCTGCATAGCCACGGGATCAGCATGGGGAAGGGCTCAATACAGGCATGGTGTGGGACCACCATGGGCATGGGGTCAGCATGGGAAAAAGGACAGCATGGCCATGGAAACAGCATGGGCAAGGGCTCTACAGGGAGTCAGTGTGGCCGTAGGGTCAGCATGGCCATGGGGATACCAAAGCCATGGCCATGGGAATACCAAAGCCATGGCTATGGGGATACCAAAGCCATGGCCATGGGGACAGCATAGGAAGGGGACATCTTGGGCAGGAGGTCACCATGGTGTCACCACAGTGTGGCCCTGTGGCCAACAGCTGCCCACAAGGACCTCTCTCCCCCCACCACCTGTTCCCGTGTCCCCCCGCACCAGGGATGGGGTGGCCGCCAAAGGTGATGTTGACGTCGTAGTCGCCAGGCGTGAAGGGGACGTATTCCACTGCGCAGCTCCCATCCTTGTTGTCCTTGCAGGACATCTTGGCCTCTGAGGGCCCCTCAATGGCCAGGCCCAGCCCGCCAGTGCCCGCGCCCCTGGGGACACACCACCACTCAGGGGGTGACACAGGCACACTGGGGCCGTGGAGGTCAACAGCAGTGGTGGGGAGAGGAAGGTGACACAGTGGCAGTAGGAGGGGGGTTCCACCTCCGTGGTAGTGGGAGGGAGATGCCACCTCTGTGACGAAGGGAGGGGGGTGCCACGCTGGTGGCAAGGAGGTGTAGGTGACATGTTGGTGGCCATGGCATGGAGATGGCATACTGGTGGCAGGGGCTGGAGGTGGCACACTGATGGCAGGGTGTGGAGATGCCACACTGGTCACATGGGACAGAGGTGGCAACTCCATGGCAGGGGATGGTGTTGCAAATTTGATGACCTGGGATGGAAGTGGCTCATCCATGGGAGGGGACACAGGTGGTATATCAAATGCAAGAGGATGGACGTGGCACCTCCATGGCAGGGGATGGAGATGGTGGGTTGGTGGCCTGGGGTGGGGGTGACACCTCTGGTGGGGGGTCTGTGGGTGTGGGATGGTGGCAGGGTGGGAGCTGGGGGGCTTGGGATCAGTGCCCACCTGGTCTCCACAGTGAAGCGATTCGCTGTGCCCACCAGGCCACTCTCCAGGCCAGGGCCATGAGCCCGCACACGTGTGGGGTCACAGCCCTCGGCCACCCCCACGCGGAAGGGGCTCTTGGGGACCGCCACGTCATCGTATGTCACCTCCACCCGGTGCAGCCCTGCAACAGGGACAGTCACACACTGCCCATGGCAGGGCTGTAGGGGGTCTTGGGTAAGCTGGGGGTTCTCAGGGGATTTGGGGATCCCTGGATGAGGTTTTGGGGCATCTTAAGGGGTTTGAGGGGAAATTGGGGGTCCCTGGGTGGGGGTTGGGTAGAGGTTGGGGATCCCTTGATGGGTTTTGAGGGAGTTCTTAAGGGGTTTTGTGGGGGTCTCAGGGGATTTGTGGGGGTCCCTGGGTGGGGTTCAGAGGGTCTTGGAGGTTTTGGGGATCCCTTGGGGGGGTTCCTGAATGAGGTTTTAGGGGTAGCTTGAGTGTCCCTGATCAGGATTTGAGGGTGTCTCAGGAGGTCTGGAGGTCCTTGGTTCTGGGATTTCAGGGGATATTGAGGGAGTTCCCCACTTGAATGTGGTTTGAGAAGGTCCCTCTTTGGGGGTTCCCCCTGGAGAATGGAGGATGCCTGGCCAGGACTTGGGGTCCTGTGGGGAGTGCAGAGTCCTTGGGGTGGCTCAGGGTCCCTCTCGGTTCCCAAGTAGTGTTTGGGTTCCCCAGGGAGGTGTGGGAGTCGCTGGGAGTTTGGAAGCCCCCTAGGGGTGTCAGGCTTTCCCAAAGGGGTGTGGGGTGAGTCTCTCACCCTCCTCGAAGGGCGTGTACTCCACACGGTAGGTGCCGTCGCCGAGGTCGGTGACAAAGGTGTCGATGGGGGTTCCCGAGGGGTTCAGCACCCGCGCCCGGACGTGGGGTCCCCCCGTGGGGGCCAGAGCCCGGGCATCCACTGTGAACTCAGTGCCCACCTCCCGCAGCACTCCTGGGGGGCACAGGAGGGTCAGGAGGGGCCTAGAGCTCACCCAGGGGTCCCTCCTTGCATCCCCTGAGTGCCCATGGCCCTCTCGGCACACACAGGGGGCTCAGGGGGGTCCTGGCACACCCCTGGGGCCCCACCCCATATCCCCTGCACTCCCAGTGTCCCCTCCCCCCTACGGGATAGGTGAATGTGGGGAAAGCCACAGCAGCCCCTGAGTAGTGGTGGGGGTCAAGAGAGACAGGAGAGGAGATGTCTGTGGGGAGAAGATGCCCGTGGGGTGCCCAGGAGACCTCCCATGAGAGGGGGTGCCCGTGGGGAGGGGGTGTCCATGGGGTTGGGGTGCCCATGAGTGGGAGTGTCCATGGAGAGGAGGTACCCACAGGGGTGGGGTGTCCATGGAAACACCCACGGAGGGGAGATGCCCGTGGTGGTATCCATGGGGACAAGGTGTCCGCAGGGATGGGATCCCCATGGGGAGGAGATGGCTGTGGGGAGATGTCCGTGGGGAGGAGGTGCCCACATGGATGGGGTGCCTGCGGGGAGGAGATCCCCGTGGGAAGGAGGTGCCCGTGGTGACCAGCCCGTGTGGCCGCCCCCTCACCTCGTGGCTCCACGCCTTTGCCGTAGACCTTGACGGTGCTGGTGTCCACGGCGGGGTCGACGGTGACGCGGACGGGGCAGTTGGGGACGGGGAGGCCGCCGTAGTTGATGGTGATGGTGTAGGCCCCGGCGCAGGCCGGCGTGTAGGTGATGGCGTAGGTGCCGTCGCGGTTGTTCTGCACCAGCACCTCCGCCTTGGCGCCCGCCTCGGAGCGGATCTCGATGGTGAGCTCAGCCTCGCCGGCCTGCGAGCAGTCCACGGAGAAGGCGGCCACCTCCCCGGCGCGGCCGCGCTCCAGCCCCGGCCCCGAGGCCGTCACCTTGGCCGGGTCGAAGGGCGCCGTGACCGCGGCCGTGAAGGGGCTGCCCGGGATGTGGCGCCCCGCGAAGAGGATGTTGATGTGGTACTCGCCGGGGGCCGTGGGCAGGTAGGACACGGCGCAGGAGCCGTCCCCGTTGTCCTGGCACTCGATCTTGGCCTCGCAGGGCCCCTCCACCGTGAGCCCCAGCCCGCCGCTGCCCGCGCCCTGCGTGGCGATGGAGAAGGGCGCCGGGACCCCCACACGGCCGCCCTGCAGCCCCGGCCCCGAGGCCACCACCTGCGGGCACAGGGACATGTCAGGGTCAGGGGGACACGGGGGGACACGGGAGTCAGGCGGGGCAGAGCTATGTGGGGACCCCCCTGCTGCAGCCTCAGCCTGGAGACCACCCCTTACAGGAGAGGGACACACGGGGGTCAGAGGGGACACGCAGGGGCTGGGAAGGAAAAGGGACATGCAGGAACCATGGGAGGCATGGGGACACGTGGGGGCTGGAGGAGCACACAAGGACCGGGGGGCAGAGGGGCACACCAGGGTTGGGACACACACACCTGTCACACACGTGTGTGCTGGGCTCACCTTGGCGGGGTCGGGAGGGGACAGGGACACGCACACATACACCCCCGTGTTGCACACACGTGTGTCAGCTCACCTTGGAGGGGTCTGGGGGCAGCAGTGCCTCCACGGGGAAGGGGCTGCCTGGCACTGGATGCCCGTCGTAGGTGACCTCGACGCGGTGGGGACCCTCCTCGGAGGGGGTGAAGCTGACGGGGTGGGGACCCCCGGGGGGCGCAGGACCCACCGTGCAGGGCACAGGACGGCGCGAGGGGCCTGTCACCTTCACCTCCAGGTGCCCCTGGCCCCCAGCACCCTGAGCCTCCACCTGGAACTCCTGCATCTGCCCCACCTCCGCCTCTGTGGGGGAATGGAGGTCGGGGGGTCACCCCACGTCTAGGAGGGTCACACTTATGCCCCCGGGGTGCTCCCAGATCCATGGGGAACCCCACACCCAGATATTCCCCCCAGACTTAGGGGATGTGTCTGTGTGTGTGTCCCAGAGTCTGTCACCTCCATCCAAGGATGTGTTCCCTCACGTCCAGGCTGTTGTGCCTCCCACAGGGTGATGGTCACCCCCCTTCCATGCCCCCACCCATGGGTGTCCCCCATATCCAGGGTGCCCCACACACAGGGGGTCCCACCCCACCCAGGGTGCCCTCCATACCCGATGTCCCCACCTTTGTGTGCCCTGACCCCAAGGTGAACCCCACAGCCAAGGGTGCCTCCTACCAGAGTGCTCCCCATATCCAGAGTGGCTTCCCAGGCTGACTCCCACCCAGATGCCCCACCTAGGGTGTGTCCCCCCACGGAGCCCCCCTTCCCAAATGACCCCACCAGGGCCCCCCCCCATGCTGTACCCCAGATCCAGAGAGCTCCCCCCTCCCAGTGCCCCTCCCAGTGCTCCCCCCAGTGCCCCCACTCACTGCTGTTGAGCCCCTGCACCTTGACCTTGCCCAGCTGCAAGGGAGGGGCCACGGTGACAGGAAAGGGGCTCTTGGGGATGGGGTCTCCTCCATAGGTGACCACCACAGACAGGGGGCCCTGCAAGGACATCCCCACCTCAGGGTGCTGCTGCGGGACACCAGCACCCAACAGGGGGACAGGGGATGGGCATCTATGAGGAGTTCTGGGGGGCACCCATGAGGCTGGGGGGTCCCAAGCGGGTCCCAGAAGACAGGCAGCTGTGGGGCTGGTGGGGTTGGGAGTCACCCATGGATGCTAGGGGGAGGCAAAGTCCCAGAGATGGGGATCACCCGTTGGTCTGGAGGTGCCCTGGCATGATGGGTGTGCATATGGGGGTGTAGCTGCCCCAGAAGGGTGCCCACAGGAGTGGAGTGTTCATGGGGAGGGTGGTTTTCATAGAGTTGGGCTGCCCAATGGATGGGATGCTCATAGGGGTGCCCATGGAGGTGTCCCTATACAATGGGCTGACTGGGGGGTATCCTTAGTGGTGCCCAGGGGATCGGGTGACCCATGGGTTGGGGTGTCCCTATGTGTTGGGGAGCCCCCCCATAGGGTGCCTCTGTGGGTTGGGATGCCCAAAGGGGTTGGGATGCCTCCATGAGGTTACCCCGTGGATCAGAGTGCCCCCCCAGGTTTGGGATAACCCCTGCACCCAACTGCTGCAGCAGGGTGCACTGGACAGTGGGTGCCCATAGGGTAATGGTGTCCCCCCATGGGTCAGGGTGTCCCCCCCGGGTCAGGGTGCCTTCCTCCCATCTGTTGGGGTGCCCAGGCACCCACCTGCTGCAGCGGGGTGTACTTGACAGTGTAGGAATAGTCATGGTTGTCGATGACCTCGAAGTCGGCGACAGCCGGGCCAGGCCCCGTCCCCACAAACCGCACGTCCAGGGGGGCCTTCCCTGCCCCCCGTGTCTGCACGCGGAAGTGGGTGGGGGTCCCCACCTCCACCCCTGCACACATCATCAGTCACTGTGGGACCGCGGCACCCACAGCAGCCACAATCCCTGCCCCACAGCACCCAGAAGTGGGTAGGGGTCCCCACCTTCATCCCTTCACCCACTGTCAGCCACTGCAGGACCCCCAGTGTCCAGGGTCCCAACCCCATGACACCTGGGCTCCCCACCACCACCCCTACACCCCATCCATCAGTCACTGAGGCACCCACAGCATCACAGTCCCTGCCCCACAGCACCCTCTGCCCCTGCCCCACATCCCCTGTTCCCACCCCCTGTCCCACATCTCCCTCACCCGTGCGGCTGAGCCCAGGTCCCTCAGCCTTGACCTTGCTGGCATCGTGGGATGGGTCCACCTTGATGCGGAAGGGGCTGGAGGGAATTTCCTGGGGACAGACCAGGGCACAGTGACACAGAGCTCCAGCCCCACCCAGCCCCTGTGGGTGGAGAGCACCCCACAAAGATGGGGGATTGGAAGCACCCCCAGCACTTTCACCTGGTTGGCAAAGAGCACCATGATGGTGTAGAGCCCCGCGCCTGGTGCCGTGTACTTGACCGTGAAGGTGTCGTTGTCGTTCTTGATGATGTCGAAGTCAATGTCGGCCTCGAGTGGCCCCACCACTCCTGGGGCACACTTGATCCCAATGCTGACATCACCTGTGGGGGGGCTGGGTCAGTGGCACCCACTTCCCTGCGGGGCACTGAGGAGGGGAACTGGGTAAACAGGGAGAAGGGCTGGACAGGACTGGGAATTACGGACAAGGGTCAGGGTCAATGGACCAGGACCAGAGCTGATGAACCAGCATCAGAATGGACCAGAGATGCAGGTGCAGGAGCAGGGATGCAGGCTCAGGAATCCTGGACCAGGACCAGGGTCAATAGACCAGAAGCAGAGATTCAGGCTCAGGGATGTGGGACGAGGACCAGGCCAAATGGACCCAGGAGGAAGGACCCCTGGTCTAGCAATGATGGAGCAGGACCAGTGACAGTGGTACAGGACCAGGGGTGCACATGCACATGCAAGACCAGGGATACTGGACCAGAGATGCAGGATGAGGACCAGGGTGCAGGACCAGGACCGGGGAATATGGTCTAGGACCAGGGATGCTGGCCCAGGGGTGCAAATGCAGGACCAGGGACACAGGACATGGGCCTCATGCCCACAGAGGGGTCTCCAAGGTACCCCCACCATGGTACCCACCCTGCCCAGCCTCGCTGCAGTCCACGGTGAAGTAGGTGGGCTCGTTGGCCTTTAGGCCCGTCTTCTCCACGCCTGGCCCATGCACCTTCACCCTGCCGGGGTGGCTGCCCTCGCCCACGCTCACCTGTGGGCCCACAGTGTCATTTGCAGGGCAGGGGAACGGACCCCTCCCTGGCTGGCATTCCATGGGGCTGGGACCCCCAACTCCACCTGTGGCTCCCCAACCCATAATCCTGTGTGACTGCCATCCCCACCCCATCTCCTCTCTCCTCCATCCTCACCACCCCATGGACTCCCAACCACACCAACCCAGGAGACCCCCAACTCCACCCCAGCACCCTTAAAGGTCTGGTACATTCACTCCCACATCCAGCACCTCATGGGACCCCCATCTCCAACCACATCTCCCCACGAGCTCCCAGCCCCACACCAGCCCCCTATCCCCATGGGACCTCCATGCCCAGTGCCCCATGGGACCCTTCTGCCCCACATCTGGCACCTCAACACCCTCCATGCCTGGGCACCCCCTCCCTGCACCCACTTAGACCTCCACAGACACCCCAGCACCCCATGGGCCGCCCATGATACCCACGCGGAAGGGGCTGTTGGGGGTGTTGACACCACCCCAGGTGACAATGATTGTGTGCTTGATGGCCTTGGTGGGGACGTAGACACAGTGGAAGGTGCCGTCACCATTGTCCTTCACCTTGATGTCAATGGGGAAGCCCTCGGCATCCTGTGGGCACCAAGTGGTAAATGAGGGACCGAGCAGCAGCCAGTGGCACCCATCAGCACCCAAGAGTGCTCAAGGGCACCCAACAGTGTTTAACGTCACTCAGTGAAACCCAACAGTGCTCAACAGGACTCAAAGGTGCTAAACATCCCCCAGTTACACTCAACAGCACCCACTTGTGCGTAGAGCTTGAGGGGCCCCTTGCCAGCATTGCGGGTGTCGATGGTGAACTCGGCCGGGCGGTCCACGATGCAGCCCGTGGGCTCCAGTCCTGGCCCAAAGGCCTTCACCTGCACAGGGCGGGGTCAGGAGAGTCAGGGAGACACTGGCACCCACAGCACCCATGAGTGAGGTGCAGTGGGGTGGAATGGTGCCCAGCAGGGCACTCTGGGGCCCAGCAGGGTCTGTGGGTCACCGCGGCTGCAGCACCTTGTCAGGCCAGGAGTCGGGGGGCGCAGGGCGGATGTTGGCCATGAAGGGGCTGTCCTTGATGTCCTCGTCGTCACACACCACGTGCACAGCATAGGGCCCTGGCTCCGTGGGCCAGTACCGCACATCACACGAGCCGTCACCCTTGTCGTCACACTCGATGCGCGCCTGTGACGGGCCCTCGATGGAGAAGCCTGGGGGCACCGCAGCCACCGTCACCCTGTGCCCACACTGGGACCCTGCATCTTGTCCTTATCCATGCTCCATGCCCATGTCCCCAGCAAGGTGACGCCCAACATGTCTTCAGGTTCCCACAGCAGGGACTTGCAGGTCATTATTTCCCATTCTGTGCCCACATTCTCAGGATGGCACCACCCATGTCACCGTGTACCTCCTGTGACCACCCCTAGCCTGCCACATGTCCCCGTTTCCATGGTCCTCACCCTGTGCCTGTGTCACCACAGCAGTGGGAACCCCACCATGGCACTCATCCTCCAGCCTGTCCCCACATCCCTGCTGGGGTGTCATCAACTCCATGCCCACGTCCCCATTGCAGTGACACCCCCCAGAGTGCCATGCCCCACCATAGTGCCTCCTACCCTCACCCCAAATCCCCACCACAGTGCCCCCACCCTGTCCGACATCCCCATCACAGTGCCCCCCAGCCTGTCCCCATGTCCCCCCTTCCAGGCTCACCAAGGGTCCCCACTTCGGTGCCGATGGCCTCAACCACGAAATCTGCAGGACGTCCCACGACCCCTCCCTCCAACCCTGGCCCCCAGGCCCGGACCTTCTGTGTCCCTGGCTGGGGGGACACCTGCACCTCGAACGGGCTGGGGGAGACAGGTAGGTGTGAGGGGAGGGCTGTAATACACCTGCACACCCCCCACACCCCTCACACACCTGCACTTCGAACAGGCTGAGGAGGATGGGGGGGACGTGTACTCCCCCCACACCTCCCACATCCCCCAAAACCCCCCATCCACAGGGAGACATCTGCATCTTGAACGGATTACAGGATGAGAGGGCAGTGAGGGATGTCCCCCCATCCTCCTTCCCCCTGCTGCGGTGCCCCCTATGCCTGGCACTAACCTGCGGGGGATGGCGTAGCCCCCCCAGGTGATGGACACCTGGTAGGTGCCGGGGACCCGGGGCAGGTACTCGCACTCGTAGACGCCGTCGCCCGCGTCCCGCACCGTCACCGGCTCCTCTGTGCCCCCTGTGGGAGGGGAGTCACATGGGGCACCTCAAGCCCCCAAGAAGAACCCTCCAACCACAGGCACCTCCCCCAGGGCACTCTCCAACCATGCACCTCCCCATGGTGTCCCCTCACCCGTGGCAAACCCCATTATGCCCCCCAGTCACCCAACTCCCACAGTCACCCTCATGGGAACCCCACCCATGCACCACTCCCCATGGCCACCCCATGGTGCACCCCATCCTTAGATCCCACATGGGACCCACACCCATGTCCATCCCTCCCTGAGGACCCTCCCAACGATGCACCCACCTCATGGGTAACCCAGTGGGACCCCCCCACCCACGACCCCCCCTTGGCCACACCCGTGGTGTCCTCCAACCCCCCAGCTCTCCATGCCCCCCACAGTGACACGCACCTGGCCCCCGCACTGTCACCCGCAGGTCCCCGCTGCCCGCGCCCCGAGTCATGACCTTGAAGTCAGCCACGTCCTGCACCCGGACACCCCGTGGCTGCAGCCCCCGGCCCGCTGCCCGGACCGCGGAGGGGGTGCAGGCTGGAGACACTTGTTAGCACCCACCAGCACCCACCGGGTACTGGGGGGACCTTGGGGACAACCCCGGGGACAAGGAGGCGCGGAGGGTCCCCAGGGCTTGAAGATGCCTGTGGAGACATCCTGGAGACATGCCAGGGACAGGGAGCAGTGAGGAGTCCCCAGGATTGCGAGGAGCCCATGGGAACACGCTGGGGACATCCTGGGGACAGTGGGGTTCCATAGGAACAAGGGGCACAAGGAACTCCCGAGGACACCCTGGGACTGATGGGTGCCACAGGGACACCCTGGGGACAGGGGTGCCAGAGGGCCACCCTGGCGGGGCATGAGGGGGTCACAGAGCCATCCCTGGGGCCATGGACAGCCACAGGGGTGTTGTGGGGCCACTGTGGTCAGTGATAGGTGGTGTGGGCTACCACGGTCACCACCAGGTGCTGTGGGGCCACTGAGGGGTGACATGGGGTCACTCTGGTCACAAGTGGATGCCATGGGGCCATGTGAGGACCTGGCAGGGGGCTCTTACCTTCAGCCACATTGACAGTGAAGGGGCTCTTGGGGACTTGGGTGCCAGCGTAGGTGACAGAGATGGTGTGTGGCCCCTCAAGGACGGGCCGGTAGGTGCAGCGGAACACATTGTCCCCTTTGTCCTCCAGCATCACCTCCACCGTGTCCTGCCGGCCCTGGGGATCCGTGATCACCACTCCCACATCACCTGTGCCGGCCCCTGCCATCACCAGGACATGAGGTCAGTGGCATGGCCAGGCCACCATGAGGAGCCACCATGAGGACATGTCCCCAGAGCCACAAGATACCCTACAGCTGTTGTCACCATGAGAACATGGCCTCAGAGTCACCAAGTCATGCCATGGCCCTGCCACCATGAGGACACATCCCCAGAACCATGAGGCCACCCCATGGACATGTCATCATGAGGACATGACCTCAATGCCACCAAGCATGCCATGGCCACACCACCCCAAGGACGTGTCCCCAGAGCCTCTGGGTTATGCCACGGCCATGCCACCATGAAGACACATCCCCAGAGCTACCTGGCCATGCCATGGCCACAACGCCACAAGGACATGTCCCCAGAGCCCCTGGCCTCACTGTGCCCCCACCTGCAGTGTAGATGTCGAAGTAGGTGGGCTTGTTGGCCACATTGCCCACGGGCTCCAGGCCAGGGCCACGTGCTGTCACCTTGGAGGCGTCACCCAGGGCCATGGCAACGCCCACCCCAAAGGGGCTCCCATCGATGTTCTGCCCCGCAAACAACACCGTCACCTGAGGGGGACATGGGAGGGTCAGGGTGGTATCACAGGGGGAGTGCTGCAGAGGGGGTAGTGAGGGGGTGTCACACTGAGGTCGTGACAGGGCTCACCTTGTGCAGCCCTGCAACCTTGGGGACGTAGGTGACACTGTACGTTCTCTTCTTGTCATTATTGGGGACCACCTTGGCCTGCAGGGAGGGAGAGACCCCAAAACCAGGGAAAGGGGGTGACACAGAGCTGGGGCACTGGAGGGGTCCCTCAAAGAGGGGTGCTCAGGGGATCCCCCAGATGGGAGGTGGGGCCCTCTGTACCTCCTCAGTGTGTCCCTCGGGGTCCTCAACATAGACCAGGACCTCGCCCATCCCTGCCTCGAGGGTCTCCACTGTGAACTGGGCTGGGCGCAGCACCACATTTCCCTGTGGCTCAATACCTGCAGGAAGAGGGGGTCAGAGGGGTTCCAGGACCCCAGAACCCCCAGCACCCCAGAACCTCCCAGCATATCCCCAATCCCCAAGCACACCACAGCCCCTAGGACTTGGGACCCCCAGGTCATCCTTGGTGGTGGAGGGAGGACCTGGGAGTCAGTGGAGGTCTCTTGGGTATGGAGGGGAGCCTGGGGAGGACTTTGTGGGGTCCCTGAGGGGTCCTTGAGGAACCCTGGGGTCTCCTCGGTTGGGTAGTGGAGACCGTGGAGTGTTCTCGAACATAGGTGACACCCCAGGGATGAAGAGGGATCCCTGGGCTTGCAGGAGGCCCACAGGTCACCCTCATGCGCTGACAGCCCATGGCCCCCCAACTTCCCTTTTGTGCTGGGTTCCTGAGCCCCCTATGCCCCCCACCCAGTACCCCTCCCCATGTCCTCCCTGTGTGGGATCCTTGAGCCCCTCCACACCCCCTATGTGTGCCACGTCCCACCTGTGCCAGGTCCTCAGCTCCACAGTTTTCCCCCCAAACACCCACAACCCTCCGTGCTGTGTCCCAACACCCCAGCCCCCCATGCCCCCCGAGCCCCCAGTTCCCCATACCGGGCCCATAGGCACGTGCACGGCCGGGCTGGGGGGGCCGGGGCCGCAGAGGGGCCCCTGGCCGGAGCTTGGCCTTGGGGAACTGGGACAGGTACGTCATCACCGAGTGCTCATCCACATCGGGGTCTACGATCTCTTCAGGGGCGATCACCTGCAGGAGGGACCCCAACACCCGTCAGACCCTCCTGGGGGGCCCTGGCGAGGACCTACCGCGTCCCCTACCACCAGTAGGGGCAACTCCACATCTGTCAGACCCTCCTGGGACCCCCAACACCCATCAGACTCTCCCAGTCATGGTGGGAAAGCCACACACACCCCCCCACTGCCCACCACCCCCACACGTGCACGGGGACCTCTGTGGATCCCCAAGGACCCTTCCCAGAAACACCCGTGCACCCCCAGTACCCCCCGTATCCCCCACCATGTCCCGTACTTGGCAGACCTCCAATGCCCCTGTACCCCATACCTGGGGGACCCCCAGAGCTCCCCATGTCCCCTCCCACACCCCATACCTGGGGGCCCCCCAGAGCTCCCCATGTCCCCTCCCACACCCCATACCGGGGGGCCCCCC
>JAWWEW010000041.1:114191-131080 GCA_035583185.1 Anabacerthia variegaticeps
GGGACAGTCGGACAGAGATGGAAGAATGAAGAATTGACTGGTAGAGGGAGGGAAGGAGAGATGGAGAGATGGAAGAAGGGGATGAAGAGTGGGAAGGATGAAGGGCAGGAGAACAAGAGGGATCGAGGTAAGGAAGGGAGGTTGGAGGGATGGCAGGATGGAGAAATGGAGACATGGAGGGAGGATTGGCAGAAGCGATGGAGAGGGCAGGAGTGTTGGCTGGAGAGATCGAGGGAAGGACAAGAAGGGATGGAGAGGTGAAGGGTGGGCAGGATGGGGGCAGGAGGGAGGGAGAGTTGGCTGGAGGGATGAAGGGATGGAGGGAGGATTGTAGGGAGGGAAAGAGGAGGGGGGAGGGAGAGAGAAAGGGAGGGAAGGAGGGCAGGCTGCTTGGACAGAAGGGTGGGCAGGAACACAGGCAGGGGGTCAGGCAGGAGCCCAGCAGCCCGGGCAGACCCGAGGTGTCCCCGTCCCCGTCCCCATCCCAGGTGGCAGCGCAGCAACAGGAGTCAGCCACAACACAGAAGGCTGAGCGGGAGGTGTCACGCATGGTCGTGGTCATGGTGGGCTCCTTCTGCCTGTGCTA
Source organism: Anabacerthia variegaticeps (assembly GCA_035583185.1). Lineage (NCBI taxonomy): Eukaryota > Metazoa > Chordata > Aves > Passeriformes > Furnariidae > Anabacerthia > Anabacerthia variegaticeps. The sequence continues at coordinate 114,778 of JAWWEW010000041.1, forward strand.
CGTCCCCTACGCAGCGCTGGCCATGTACATGGTGAACAACCGCGAGCACGGCCTCGACCTGCGCCTCGTCACCGTCCCTGCCTTCTTCTCCAAGAGCGCCTGCATCTACAACCCCATCATCTACTGCTTCATGAACAAGCAGGTGACACATGGGGACAGCCAGGGACACACAGGAGATGGGAGACAGCCGGGGCACCCAGGGACACATGGGGATGGGGCACATGGGGTATAAGGGACATCCATCCAGGGATACCTGGGGACACCTGGTCATGCCCAGGGCCACCTACAGGGCAGGCAGTACCATGTACCCAGGATGGGAGATGGGGCCAACGTGGCATCAGGGGTGTGAGGACAGTGCCAGGGCCAGACATGGAGCAGGCAGGACCCCCGGGCTGAGCTGTCCTCTGCCTCCTGTCCCTCAGTTCCGCGCCTGTATCATGGAGACGGTCTGTGGGCGGCCCATGACAGACGACTCTGAGATGTCCAGCTCGGCCCAGCGCACCGAGGTCTCCTCCGTGTCCTCCAGCCAGGTCAGCCCCAGCTGAGGGGCTGCAGCACCACTCCGGGACCCCAGGACCCCCGGCTGCCCCCCAGGACCCCTGGCTGCCCCAGCTGTGGGGCCAGCGCTGCCCCAGGGGTCCGGGGTCCCCGGCCAGCCTAGGATGTAGCGCGGGTGGGACAATAAACCAAGCCGCGGTCTGAGCGCAACAGGGACCCTCTGCGGGACCCATGGGATGGGGGACACACTGCACACCCCACAGCAGGGCAGGACAGGGGGCTTGGGGGTGGCTGTGCCCCATGGTTGGGTGGGATGGGGGTCTCAGGGGTGGCTTTGCCCCATGGTGACACCATAGTGGGACTCTGCTCCCTTGTCCCCTTCAGGCCCCACATGCAGTGGAGAGCAGGGAGGTGGAATGCTGCCCCTCCACCTTCATCAGTGGGGCTGGGGTGGTGCTGAGCCGCCCATCCATGGGGCTGGAGTGCTGCTGGATCCCCTCCATGGGGCTGGGGTGGGGCTGGATCCCCTCTGTGGTGCTGATATTGGGCTGGGCCCCCCATCTGTGGGGCTAGGGTGGCACTGAGCCCCCCATCCATGGGGCTGGGTTGGGGTTGAGCCTCCCCTCCATGGGGCTGTGGTGGGGCTGAGCCCCTCATCCGTGGGGCTGGGGTGAGGCTGTATCCTCTCCATGGAGCTGGGGTGGGGCTGGATCCCCTCTGTGGAACTGAGCCTCCTATCTGTGGAGCTTGTATGGGGCTGAGCCCCCCTCTGTGGGCTAGGGTGGGGCTGAGCCATCCCTCCCTGTGGCTGGGGTAAGGCTGGATTCCTTCCATGGGGCTGAGCCCCCCAGTCTCCAGGGCTGAGGGACAGGACTCCCCTCAGGCCCCACATCACAGCCCCCCAATCCCCAAATCCACTCCCCTGCTGGTCTTCCCCACCTCATGCCTGGAGCTCCCCCCACCCAAACCCTCCCAGCTCAGTCTGAGGGGACTCCCCCAGATCCCTGTTTGAGGGGACACAGGAATTGGGGTCCGGCCCCCCCGGCCCATGGGGGGTTGAACAGGTTTATTGAGCCCCAACCGATCCGGATCCCTTCAATTGGCACAAGGAGAAACTCGAATAAACCCGGAGGCGAAAAATCCGTGTCCGGAGTCATCAGCGGGACTCAAATCCTCATGGATGGCAGGGAGCAGGAGAGGGGCTGTGGGACTGCACCAGGGGTGACGCCAGGACAGCTTTCCCAGTATTCCCAAAATCACTGCTGCTGTCCCAAATCATCCCTGGTGTCCCAAACCACCCCCAGCACTCCCAGATCACCCCTGGCATTCCCAGATCCCTGAGCCCAGTGCGGAGGTTGGATAAAGGGATGGAGGGCTGGGAGAGAGAAGGAAGAGAAGGATGAGGAGGAGGAGGAAGAGGAGGAGGAGGTGAAGGAGGAGAAGAAGGAGGCAGGATCCAGTCAGCATTTGGAAACCCCTGGAAAAGATTTAAGGGAAAACCTGGGACCTTGGGGGCAGCTGGGCCAATTCAGCACAGCTCCAGGGGCTGTGAGCAGGGACAAATGACAGAGAAGAGGGAAAACATCGTGAATTATCCCAGAGCAGGGTGGGACGATAGGATGAGCCCCCCCCCCCGGCCCGGGACTGGGGGGTTCAAGGCACTTGGAGCAGGGCCAGGGGGCCTGGATGGATCCTGAGGGGCAATCAGGGTGGGAGGGGGCAGTTCCAAACCCCCCGGGTCTCCTCCCCTGGGATCCCCTTCAGGTGCCCCCCAGAACATCCCTGGGGTCCTGCTGCTGCTCCAGTCAGTTTCAGGGTTTTCTTGGGGTTTGAATTTTCACTCCAAAATCCATTTTTCATTCCAATTTCATGTCGATGTTTCCATTTAATTTGCTTTCACTTGTCAGGTTCAAATTCCATTTCAATTTCTAATTTTCATTTTAATGCCTAATTCCAATATTAATTTCAACTTTAATTCCAATTTTAACTCCAATTTTAATTTTAATTTCAATTCAAATTCCAATTTTAATTTCAATTCCAATTTTGGTTCCAATTTGAATTCCAATTTCAATTTCAAGTCCAATTCCAATTCTGACTTTTATTCCACCTCCAATCCCAATCCCTGTGTGAATTCCCCACTCCCCCGCAGCCCCAGGCGGCCCCACCATTGCTCCCGTGTCGGGGGAGCCATTTCCACACACGGTAAAACCAAAACATACAAAAATAACCCAAAAGTCACTAAAATCCCAGGAAAACCCACAAGACGACAAGCCCCGAGTGCCAGGGGAGTGTGGCTTTCCTGAGCCCCGTCCCTGGGAGCCGGGATGGGGTTTCCCACGCAGCAGTGGCCTGGGCGCGGCACGGAGCCCGTCAGCAGGAGCCGGCGCAGGCCTAGAACTCGTCGTGCCGCACCAGCGCCTCCCCGAAGTCCGTGGCCTGGCTGCCCACGAACAGGTCCGACTTGTCCACGATCTCCTCCCGTGTCAGCTTTCCATCCTGCAGACAATGCCACGTGCCACAATCCCCCCCGCGCCTCCCATCCTGCCCCCCAAACCCCACTGGAGCTGCCGGCCCACCTTGTCCTGGTCGGACTCGTAGACGAGGTGCCGGGCCTCGGCCTCGGCGTGGTCGTAGTCTGAGGGCAGGATCCAGTCCTTGGTCTCCTCCTTGTCCATCTTCCCATCCCGGTTCTTGTCCCGGAATTCCACAAACTGTTCCCGCTCTGTCTTCACCCACTCAGGCTCATCAGCATCGCCATCCTGGCTGTACATGTCACCTGTGGGGACAGTGGGATCGGGATCCTCCCGACCACCTCAACAGCCCTATGGCCCTGGCCCCATCCCAAGGATCAACCCGAAGCCTTGAGCTCCCTGAATCCATCCCCAAAATCCCAAAGCACAGTTTGGGTTGAGATTTCTCTCCAAAATCCTCAGCAGAGGCAGAGGGTGGGGGCAGAAGTTGAGAAGCTGGGAGAGAGAACATTCCAGGAGGGGGAAGGTTGGGAAGGATGTGCAATGCTGATGCTGCAATGGGAAATGGAAGAGAGGAAATGGAAGCAACATGGAGCGCTGTGGCTCCGGCATCTCACCAATGTACTCCTCCAGATCGATGAAGCCGTCACCATTCTTGTCGATGTCCTCCATGGTTTCCTGCGTGGACACATCAGAGTGAGCCGGGCCCAGAGCAATTCCCACTTCCCAGAGCTTCCAGGGAACACCCCACTCCCAGTGCCTCTGTGCCGGCCCCACCTGCACGACAATGTCCTTCATGTAGTCGTACTCCTCGGGGTGCAGGAAGGCCGTGAACTCCTCCTTGGTGGCCGCCAGGTCCCCATCCTTGTCAGCCATCTTGAAGCGCCGCTCGTCCCGCACCATCATCTGTTTGTAGTTGAAGCCATCGTCAGGGTCTGGATCGTCTGTGAAGGAGCAGAGGGAGCACTGAGATCAGCTCAGGAAGAGGAGAGACCATGGTCACAAGCAACACAACACAACCCACCGCCATCCCAACCCAACCACAACACAACCCAACTAAACCACAACCCCAACATCCTCAACTCAAATTCAACCTCAGCGTCCTCCACCCACCCTCAGCTCAGCCTTCTCTACTCAACCTCAACTTCCCCAACTTCTACACAACCGCAATCTAAACACAACCTCAACCACCTCCACTCAACCTCAGCCTCCTCCCTCTCAGCCCAACCTCCAAACACTTCACCACCACAGCCTCAGTTGCAGCTCCCAGCAGCCGCCGCATCTCTCCTGCGCCCAGTCCCAGAGCAAAGAGGAGGAGGAGCTGTGGCAGTCCCAGGAGCGCAGCACTCCCAGGGAGAGGCCGCAGGAGACAGGGCTTGGGGCATTTGGTCAGCATGGCTGGAGGCTCAGCCCGAGCTATTTCAGGAGGGGAATGTGTAAGGCGATCTCACTCGCTGCCGGGGCGGCGGCAGAGCCAGGAGGCATTGGCCGGGTGGGATCGTGGGGCCACTCAGCACAACCCCACTGGCAGCGGGAGAGGAGCTCCAGGACACGGGGCTGGCAGTGTCCAGCAGCCTATGGAGAACACAGACTCCAAAGGATGTGGCTGTGGCCACACTCTGGTTAACTTAAACTAGAGCCAGGCCTAGTCTATCAAAAGATCTAAAAATGCTCCATCCCTTTGTCTCTGCTTTGCTACCCAGGACAAAAGGCAGGGATTAGGGAGCTCTGGATCAAGAGACTCCAGATTAAGGAGCTCTGGAGCAGCGCCAGAGCCATTAAATATCTAAAGATTTTGATTTTAAGGCACCTCCAGGGCAGAATGAGTCCAAAATTAGCTATTCTATTCCCAAGGTTTCACCTTTCAAAGTGGCACAGCCTCAAGCAAGGAAACCCTTGGGATCAGTGGCATTAATGGCCCATTCCCTAATTGCTGTTGGGCCAATTCACAAGTTTGATGGGGGAGGGCAGGAGGGTTAAAAATGGTCAAAGACTCCCAAAGCCCCTAGGGCCACTTCATGTCTCAGTCCCTGGGCTGGGGGACGTTTGTGGGAGCAGATGGAGAATCTTCTCCTGCAACAAGCACTCCTGGTTTCAGATCACACCACAGGACTGAGAAGTTAACAAAAATAGGATGATGATGATGATGACAATGATTATCATTCTATTCTGATGATGATGACAATGATGATGGTTATAATTCTATTTTGATTTTGAAGGGAATTTCAAAGGGATTTTCACTCTCAGATGAAGCTCTTGGACATTTATCACTTGGTATTCCCTGCTTCCCAGGATTCCCCCAGCAGAGCCCCACACTGCTCTGTGACACCTCAGGGGGCCACCTGGTGACTCATCCCAGCGCTCAATTAACTAATTAGTAATACCATCCCCAGCACCTACTTTTGCTGACAAAACACCACGTTCCCTCCACATCGCCCTGCTAATGCTCTGGAGCCACTTCCAGAGGCATTCCAGCCCTGCTCTGGCCAGGGAGGGGAGCAAGGGGAATGGGAGGGGAATATTCCAGCAGCAAGGAGCTGTGGAAAAGTGATTCCGGCCGAGAGGAACTGGAGCCAGGGCGTGAGGCAGGATCCTCCCGGCACTCCGTAAGGACACAAGTATGTGGGAGCAGCACGGGCCGAGGCTCCATCAGGGCCTGCCAAGGGCACTTGGCCTCCGGCACCACTCTGGGTTTGGGATCAGCAGTGCCGGGGCCAGGCACTCCCCGCTCGCTGCTCTGGATGTGGGAAGGGGCTTATCCCTAAAGCTCATTAAGGGGGTTCCGTTAATTTAGGGGTTTCCTATTAAGGTTTTTCCTTATTAAGGTTTCCTTCATTAAGTTTTCCCTCATTAAGGTTTTTCTCATGAAGTTTTATATTTTATCCTGTCCCACAACTGCAGGTCCTAAATCCCACACCAGATCCCTCAAACCCTCACCAAAAAAGGGTGTTCCAACCCTTCACAGGATCTCTCCTCCCCTTTCCAAGCTGGATTTACATAGGCAGATAATCCCAGATCCCAGAAATCCATAGAAAAGAGAGGTTTGGGAAGCGCTGCTCCAGCCTGGGAAGGAGCTGGGGTGCTCTCCTCAGCCACCAGCACGGCAGACCCAGATCCTCTCCAAGCTCAAGGGATATGAATGTGCCGGAGGGAGAGGGATGAGTCTCCTGGCTCCCCCTCCGTACATCCCACAGAGCAGTTTGACTATTTTTGGCAATATTTAGGCAATTCGAGCAGATTTCACACTCCAGAGCTGCGGCTCCTCCGCCTGGGCCCGTCTGTGGCGCCAGAGGCAGGAGCTGGCACAGGGACTGGGGATTTAAGGTTTTAACCCCAAAAGAGCAGCTCCTTTCTGCGCTGCCGGGGGTGCCCGAGGTCATGGCTTGTATCCCAAAAACCTCAAGTTCCAGTGTCTAACACTGCTCCCAGGACAAGGGAAAGGGATTAAAGGCTCTGCTAATGGGTTTTGTGGATTAGAGATGGACACACCAAGGCGGTTTCACAGCCGTGGGTTGGTAGGTTCCACCTGCAGGTCCCAAATGCTCTCAGGAGCCAGGAATTCTAAAAGGCCAAAAACCTCCACTCCTGCATGCCATTAATCCCAAAATCAACGGGATTCAGCCCAGAGCTGTTTGTTCCCAGAGGCACCAAAAACACTGAGCTGGGGCTGTGTGAGAGGACAAACATCCCCTTATGGAGGTTCCTTTTTCTTGGACTTCACTTCAGTAATGCCAGTAGGAGGTTAATTTGGGGAGTTTTGGGGGTTTTTAAGTGAGACTTTGGGACATCTGCCTGGGCACATCCCTGGGCTCATGCCAGGGGTCAAACCCAGCCTAGGTAAAGTCAAGATCCCGCCACCACCGCTCCACACTCCCAACCAGACTTCCTCTGGGCCTCCTTAATCCAGACCCTGAGCTCCCCCTTCATCACAACCCCATCCCGATCCAGGTCCATTCCACAAACCAGGATGCCACATCCCCATCCCAACCCATGTCCATCCTGACCCTCATACTACAGCCCCATCCCAATCCATGTCTCCATCCCACTGACCCTTGTGAACAGCTCTTCTCAATTGCTGGCTCATAGAAAGGCTCATCCCAAGCACCAGGACCTACCCAGAATGTATCCATAGGTGGCATTTTTATACTCCTCCCAGGAAACAAGCCCGTCCTCGTTGAGGTCATGGCCCTTCCACTGCCGTTCTACATCCTCATAAATCCAGCGCTTTTGGGCAAACTTGATCCAGGCCTTGAGCTCCTCCACTGTCACAAACCCATCTCCATCCTCATCTATTTTCCCTACAATCTTCCTGTGGGAAACACAGAGAAATCAAGCAAAAGTTAAGGAAAACAAGGGGCTAGAGGGGAGGGAATGGGAAGGGGTAGAGGGAGCAAGTTGAGGCGGTCACAGAATGTGGGAATTCAACCCACATTGAATGGAGAGTTTATCCTCAAAACCAACATATGGTTCAGCTGCCAAAACCCCAGCTCAGCCACTCTTGGGCCACTCAGGTTTTGATTTCTTCAGGAATTAGAAGTTTTAGAGGAAAAGCTTCCTTGCTAAACCTTGGGAAAGACCCATCTGCACCCCTTCCCACCAAGATGGCACCAGGCAAGGAGCCTGGACACAGCTTTATACTAAAAGCGGTAATCTTGGCTCTGCCTCTCCCGGTAGTGCAAGGAGCAAGGTGAGGTGGTTATGGAATTTGGGAATTCAACCATTTGGAGAGTTTATCCTTAAAACCAGTGTTTGGTTTAGCTGCTGATCTCCCAGCTCAGACACAAAAATCAGCAGCTTGGCCACTCAGGTTTTGGGTTCTTGGGGAATTACGAATTTTAGCAGAAAAGCTTCCTTGTCAAACCCTGGGAAAGCCCCATCCACGTGTCCTCCCACCTTGATGGCACCGGGCGATGAGCACGGACACACAGTTCTGTCAAACCCGGGAGGTTGGGCTCGGCACAGGAATTGGAGGCACCCAGGCCCCGCCGGTGCCGGGCCGGTCCCACCCGCAGCCCGGGGCAGCAACCGGAGCCGCGCGGCCCCAGCGCCGGAGCAGCCGCGTGCCTCCGTTATTTTTAGCAGCAGCTGTAGGAAAAGCCATGGCAGGAATGCGGGATCCAGGGGCAGATGGAGCCGGGGGGGTGGGGGCTGCCAGATCTGCCGTGGGGGTCACTCCTGGGAGTGGCCGCAGGTCCACACGGGGAAGGTTTGGAACTCCACCAGATGAAAATCGGGGATAACAGTCCCCAGATCCTTTGTCTGCTGAAGCAGGATCCTGGTTTCTCCTTTAACAGGGAGGTTTAATGGAAAGCCATTCAGGAATCCTGAGCTCCAAACCAGGTAGTTGAGGACATTTAAGACAGGTGGAAAATATGGAATTTTTAAATTTTAAATCACTACCAGGACAATTTATTCCCAAAATATTGAGGCAAAGGGACACCCAAACACAAGAGCTGCCTGTGCTCCCTCCCAGGTTTTTGTGTTCCAGAATTGCCTTGATCAAGGAAAACCAGGAATTCTTCCGTGGCACAAACAACATTTCTGGCAAGCAGAAACTGAAGGGAGAATGGGAGAAAACTGGGAGAAATGTGGGATTCAGAGTCTTGGCACAGGATCGGAGAGGGGGCTGGGGGGGGCCTTGCCTGGGAGACCTCAGGGATTTTATAGAGAAATATGTAAAATGGATATGTAAATGTGAAAATCCCCTCCTCAACAGAGCCTGAACTTGCAGGGCAATAGGTAAAATACCACAGAAATATTTCAGAATTTTCCATCTCAATGTTCAAAGTGTCCCCTCCAATATTCCTGATCAAACTCCACAGGAAATTATGAAAAATGTCACAGAAATAATCAGTTCTCCACATAAATATATAAACAGTACACCAATGTTGCAACACTTTGCATTAAATTATGTAAAATATAACATAAATATTAAACATTTGCTCACATAAACATATAAACCAAAAATAAATCTGGGGTTTCAGGGAACAGTCCCATGTTTCCCTCTCCCAGGTGAGCAATGCCACTAGCAAAGGAATTTACTTGGGAAAAGCCCTGGAATGGAAAACTGGAGCTGGTGGGGGTCGAAGGCCAAAGCAGCTTTTCCAGGGCAGTTTCCAAGGGGTTAATTAGGGAACAGCTTCTCGGGAAAGTCAAACCCTCTCCAGCCCAGCCGGGCACTCGGGAAGCTCCCAAACCTCCTCCCCCAGCTGGTCCCGAGCCCGGGCCGGCACCAGCTGCTCCCGGCTGCTTTCCCAGGGCAGGAGGCACCAAATCCGGACATTTTCCCAAACCCCCCCACTCCTGCAGGAGGGGGGACAGCAGATGTTTGGGAAGGGATGGCAGCTGCTCGCTGTTCCCACTCCCTGACCCAAAGGGATCTGGGTGCCCAGCGCTGCCAGGAATATCACTGCTGCCAGGACAAAACAAGGTAGAGCTCAGGGTATTGTTCACAAATCCCTGACTGACGGAGCACAGGACACTGTTTCCAAAGCCCTCACTGACAGAGCATGGGATGCCATTTCAAAATCCCTGACAGAGCACAGGACGTTGCTCCCTAATCCCTGACTGCCCAAAAAGCAGGGAGGTGAGCAGATCTGCATGGAAAGAGCTGGGAAAGCCGGAGGCAGAGCTGTCCCAGGAAAATGGGCCCTGCCTACAGCACAACTCCTGTTAAAGCACAGAACTTGTGGACTGAGACCTTGGCAGTAAGTTTATCAAAGCAATTCCAGCTCAGGAAAGCAGGAATTGGCCTCCGTGGATAAAAGTGAGGCTGATTTGTGTGGAGAGTGTTGAACCTCTGATGGAAACTCGGCCCGGGTGGCGCTGCTGGCGTTCCGGCAGATAACTCAGCAGAACAATGGGATTGAGCCATGACGGAGCCCTTGGATCTGGAACGTGGCGGGGGAGGGAGGCCGGGGGGGCCCTGCCTGCTGCAGCCAGAGCTGCACTTCCCTTGGAATCTGCCACTGCTCCAGGGGGATTGAGGCATTCGCTCTGATTTCCCAGGCAAAAAGCCTCCTGGATCCTGTATTTTGGAGCTTGCAGAAAAACCTGCATCTGGCTTCAAGGGATCCAGGGGTTTTCCAGTTTAAATAGTCCATGGTGGTGGGGAAATTCCCTCTGCCCCCCAGAGTGAAGTGCTGGGGGTGAGGCTGGCAGCTCCTTCCTGCTGTGAGCCTGGTTGATCCATAGGGATGGATGGAGAGTCCATGGGAAAGCCTGGCAGCCCCTGCACTGCACATCCCACTGTATCCATGGGGTTTGGCTCTCTCCGGGAGCTCCCTCAGCACCCACGTGTGACTGCACTTCTTTTTCAATCAGGGAGCCCTAAAAAAACCTCCAAAATTCACCGTAGGCTGTGGCAGATCCTGCTCCAGCAGCAGCACAGTCAGTATGCTCAGCTGCCAAAAGGGGAGATTTAGGTGGGATATTGGGAAGGAATTCCTGGCTTTGAGGGTGGTGAGACCCTGGCACAGATTGAGCAGAGAAGCTGTGGCTGCCCCTGGATCCCTGGAATTGTCCAAGGCCAGGCTAGACAGGGCTTGGAGCAACCTGGGCTGGTGGGAGGTGTCACTGCCCATGGCAGGGGTGGGACTGTGGATGGGCTTCAATGCCCAAACCATTCGACAATTCCAAGAAAACCCAGCCAAAGCTGCAGAGTTCCAGGGTTGGAGCCCAACATCCCAAGGAGTGTCCCGAGCTCCCAAGGGAGACTCCAGCCCACCCAGCTCCCTCCTCGCGGCCGCAGCTCCATGTCTGAGCTGCCTGGAGCCCCTGGAACAACTGCAGGGCAGCTGCTGCAGGGACACAATGGCCCTGCTCTGCTCCCGGAAATGATCCCAGAGCCAGGGAGGGGCTGGGAATGCCCAGACAGAGCCCAGGGGAGGCACAACCCATCCTAGGGGAGGCACAGCCATCCTGGATCCCAGGGGAGGCACAGCCCCGTACCAGAGGGGGAATCTCCATGCTGCTCTGTTTTCCCAAATCCTGACCAGCTGCCTCCCAATTGGGAAGCTCCAGTGATCCCAGGGGCAGTACCTGGAGAACACAGACCAAAGGCGGCATAGCATGGACTCCCACTGTCACCTCTGCTCCAGAGTTTTGTGGAACACCTACTGCTGGGAATGGCTCCAGGTGACATTTTGGGGAATGCCTGGCACTGGGTACAGATGGCTCCTGCTCCAAGTGGCTCTGGCGGCTGGAGTGGGGTTTCTGGCAGGGGGAACACCCCCCGTGCCGCCATGGAATTCCTGCTGTGGGTGCCCAGGGCTCCCCCCGGGAAGGGAGGAATGCTGTCCTTACCCCAGGCGCTCCTTGCTCTCCTCGGGGGTGAGCTGGTCAAAGCTCTTGGCCTCCTCGGCTCCCAGGAAGGCGTCATGGTCATAGTCAAAGCTCTGGGCGTCGTCGTGTTCCCGGGTGCTCAGCGGGGCCTCCCGCACCACCCGCTCCTTGCGCTCCGTGGGCTTCCCGGAGCTGCACAGCGCCCACGCGACCAGGCACAGCAGGAGCCGCGGGAACAGCATCCTTCCTGGGCCTGTGGGGACAGCGATGGCCGGGATGGGCACGCAGGGAACGGCCAGGCCCACAGGGACAGACACGGAGCAGAGCCGGAAAGGGCAGCAATGGGAGTAGGGTGGGTTGTCTGGGAAAAATGGGGATTAGTGCAGGTTATCGGGGCAAAAACAGGGATGAGGGACAGTTGGCTGGGAAAAATGGGGATTAGTGTTGGTGTCTGGGAAGAATAGGGAATTAGGGCATCTTATCAGGGAAAAACGGAGATTAGTGCAGGTTGTCTGGGAAAAATTGTGGAATTAGGGCAGGTTATTGGGGAAAATGGGGAATTAGGGCAGATTAATTGAGATTATGGGGGCAAAAATGAGGAATTAATCCAGATGATAAAATGATAAATACAGACTGTCTGGGCAAAGATGATAACTAACGTAAGGCTGTCTGGGAAAATGGGGAATTAGTGCAGATTATCTGGAAAAACTGTGGAATTAGTGCACATTATCTGGGCACAAATGACTGATTAATGCAGATTGTCTGGGAAAATGGTTTAATTCCTGCAGATTCTTGGAGCAAACTGATTAATTGATGTGGATTATGAGGGCACAGTGATGAACTGATACAGGTTATCCAGGCAAAAGATATGCCCTGATATGGAATATCAGGGCACAGGGATTAATTAACACAGATTATCAGGGCATAGGGATTAATGAATGTGGATTATCAGGGCACAGAGATTAATTAACATGGATTATCAGGGCACAGGGATTAATTAATGTGGATTATCAGGGCACAGTGACCTTTGAGCTCCTGGCACGTGCAGACACCTCAGAGCCTCTCCCACTCCCAATCCCATCCCAGAGCCCCTCAGAGCAACAACCAGGGCTGGGAGGAGATCCAGGGGTGGAGAAGGGGATCCTGGTGGCAGCATACACCACCTCTGCTCTCCCTCCTCCCAACATTCCCTCGCCAACCCCTCGTGCTGCCTCCTCCCAACACCTCCAGAGGCTCCTCCAGACTGACACCAATGGAATCCTCCGCCACCAACCTGATTCCCTGGACTCAAACCACCTAAACATGCCCGGGATCGGTGGTGGTTCCAGGAAGGATTCTCCAGGCTGATGCCTTTAAATCCCAATGGAAATCCAGGTGTTCCCCATCCTTGTCACTGAAATCCCAGTCTAGCTCCCATCTTAGATCCAGGTGTTCCCCATCCTGACCTCTTTAAATTCCAATCCGAGTATTCCCTATCCTGATCTATTTAACCCTAAATTCAAATCCAGATATTCCCATCCTCTAACTCTTTCAATCTAAGTTTAATCAGGATATTCCCCATCCAGAGCTCTTCAACCCAAATTTAATTCAGGATATTCGAAACCCTTACTGCCTTAATGAAAATTTAAACCCAAGGTATTCCCCATCCTTATCCCTTTAAATTTACATCCACATATTCCCTATTCATAGCTCTTTAAATCTGTGTCTAAAATCCAGGTATTGCCCATCCTTATGCCTTTAACCTGAACTCTGACCATGGAATTCCACCCTGGGAGCAACTCAGAGTGACCTGGGAATGACCAGGAATGACCCGGGTCCGGGACTGGTTGCGTGTCAAGCCAGGACAGAGGCACTGGCGCATGAGGAGAAGGACATGGAAAAGCCCTTTCCTGCAGCTTTTTTGGGATGAGAATTTACTGGGTCATTCAGAAAATCCACAAATTCAAATTCCTTGGAAATTTTTTTTTGGGAAAGGAAGGGTTATAAAGAGCAACAGTCACTTTTTTGGTGTTTCTGGGGAGGAAAAACATTCCAGGAGGAGGGAAAAAGAGTGAAAAGCCAATTTTGGGTGTTATCTAAGTTGACCTCTGGATACCCCTATCCCAGGGATCTGACTCTTGCTCCCTCTGGGCACATCCCAGCGACCAGGGCCTGCCCAGCCTCATGCTGATCCCTGGATCAGCCCAGCCTGGGGCACGGAGTGACCTGGAACAGGTCAGACACCCTGATTTTATCTCCAGTGTCCACACAGAGCCTGAGAGGCTTTGGAAGCCACTAAAGAGGGACAATCTGACCTCCAGCTGGATCCGGGCACAGTGCCGGGAACTGTCCCTGGAAAGGTGCTCAGAGAGACCAAAACCCACAAACCAACTATTATCCAGAAACAATTATCCATAAAAACCTGGCAACACCTGCAGCTTCTGCCAGCCAGTGGAATGGACTCCCAGACTTTCCCTGGAGATTCCAATTTGGGGAAAAACCAGACTTTGGCCCCTCTTCTCCTGGGAAGGGCTGTTGGCAGCAGGTCCCTTTTCCCCTAAATAAAGGGGTCTTGGGAGTGACCCATGGGCAAGGTGGGAACAGGGACCAGTGGTGGGAAGCTGGGGGATGTCTCCTCAGAATGGAGATTGGAACCTCAGCTGGGGAAGGAACTTGCATTTCCGGAGAGGCTTGGTGAGATATTGATGGAGAAAGTCAGGATTCCAGGTGGGTTTGCTGCACTATTGATGAAGGAACTCAGAATTCCCATTGGGTTTGCTGGGATATTGAGAGAGGAATTTGGAATTTCCATTGGGTTTGCTGGTACACTGACAGAGGAACTGGAAATTCCATGCTGGGCTTTGAACTGTGGTGATATTTAGAGCGGATTGATGGACAGAAGCTCCTCTGGAAACATATTTTCCACATGGGTCTTTTTATGGGATTGATCCCACTGGGGCAGCCAGGCACCAATTAACTGGGACCCCGATGGCAGAACAGGGCACAGAGGGGGTGAGGGGGCGGGGTCGTTCCTGCGGCCCTGGGGCGAATTCCCGGGCCTCGTGAGGATTTATGGATCTGGGGGAGTCACCGGGAGCCCAAACCAACCGCGGGGGACAAACGGGCGGGTCCTGCCCCAAACCGGCCCCGGGATTCGGGGGTCACCGACGGCTCCGGGAGAGGAAAACGGACTTGGGGTGACACCTCCTTGCCCCGGGGCCCCCACACAGGGCGGGACCAGGACCCCACAGCCCCTTATCCAGCCCGTTATCCCTGTGTCCCGGGGGTGGCACAGCCCGTTATCACGCGACTCCCAGAGCCCCTTATCCCGTTACCCCGAGGGTCCCACAGCCGACTGTCCCGGCGGAGGGTGCCCCGTGCAGCCGAGGGATGCCCCGTGCAACCAGTGGATGCCGGCGGGCCGGTCCCGCGGGGACGGACGGGGCTCCATCCCCGGGCCGGGGCAGCCCCGGGAAGGTCCCGCCCGCCCTGGGCCCGGCACACGGGCGGCCCCGGGACCGCTCAGCCCCGCACGGGCCCCGCCGAGCGGCACCGGCCGCGGGACTCGCGGACACGGCGGCGCCGCCGCTCCCGCCCGTTCCCATGGCGACCGGGCCCGGCGGCGCCGAGTACCGCCGCGCCACAACGGCCCAGCAGAGCCACCGCCCCCGCGTCCCCTCGCCCCGGCCCCGGTCCCGATCCCGATGCCGGTCCCGATCCCGACCCTAAATGGTCCCGATCCCGGTCCGATCCCATCCCATCCCGTCCCTCACCGTCCCCGCCGCCGCCGCCGCTCCGCGCACCGGAAGTCGGCGCCGCGCCACGCCGCACGGCCCCCCGCGCGCCCGCGCCGCTGACCAATCACAGCCCGGCCACGCCTCCCCCGCCGCGCCACTCGGCGTGCTGATTGGCTCCCTTCAGCGCCACTCCACGCCTCCCCCCGCCCCCGCGCCGCGCCCCGCCCTCCCCTGCACTCCGCCCTCTGACCCCGCCCCCCCGCCGCGGCCGCGGGCCCTGATTGGATGGAAAGCGCCACGTCCTCAGGCGCGCGCCGGCCGCCGACCCCGCCCACCGGGGCGCCCCGCGCTCAGTGCGCACGCGCCTGGGAGAGGGGTGGGTGGAAAAGGCGGGAAAGTCGAGGTGGTGGCGCCGCCATGTTGGGGGGGGCGGGAAGGGCCGTCCTGAGGCGCTGCCAGCCTGTGCCATGGAGCCTCATGGGTGGAATCCTGGCCGTAGAGCCATGGAATCAGTTGTGTTCACACAGTCACAGACTCCCCTGAGCTGGAAGGATCCACCAGGATCACTGACCCAACCCCTGGCCCTGCCCAGGACACCCCAACAATCCCACCCTGTCCCTGTCCCGTTGTCCAAACCCTCCTTGAGCTCTGGCAGCCTTGGGGCTGTGCCCACTGCCCTGGGGAGCCTGCTCAGTGCCCACCACCCTCTGGGGGAAGAGCCTTTTCCTGAGATCCAACCTGACCCTGCCCTGGCACAGCTCCAGCCATTCCCTCATTCCTGACGTTTTTATCCAGCTGGGCTGGGCAGTCTGACCAGAAGGATCCAGGGCAGACAGAATTGACCTGTCTGAAGCTGCAAGAGCCGTGGAGGGGCTGCAGTGTGTGCAGGGCTGGGCAGGGGCTGTGGGCAGGGCAGGGAGGTTCGGCCATCGGGGCGCTCCTGGTGACCCCGTGGCTGGGGCGATGGCTGTGAGTCCTCAGGAGCAACCAGAGTGACCCTCCCCATGGCTGGACCGGGCACCAAAGGGAGATGACCGGCCTGGAGCTTCCAGGTCGTACTTCTGGCCCTTCTGGAAAAATTGGAATTTTTGCCTGCTGCCAGTGGATTTTGGTTGGAAAAGCCCTCTAAACTCATCGAGTCCAACCCTTCCCCAGCACTGCCAAGGCCACCACTGACCATGTCCCCAGGTGCCACATCCACAGGGATTTGAAATCCCTCCAGGGATGGGGACTCCACCCCTGCCGTGGGCAGCTGTGCCAGGGCTGGACAGCCCTTTCCAGGAAGGAATTTCCCCAGTATCCCCCCTGCCCCTGCCCTGGCCCAGCCTGAGCCCG
>JAWWEW010000041.1:139552-154309 GCA_035583185.1 Anabacerthia variegaticeps
GCCCCCCCGCGCCGGTGGTACCGCCCTCGCCCCGCCCACCGCCTCGCTCTGTCCCCGCGTTGCCGGGCAACGCCCCGGGGAAGGGCGGGGCCTCGCGGGGGCGGGGCGGTGACCGCAGATGAGTGACAGCTGGAGGGGCCAATCACAGCCCGCGGAATAGCGCCGGGGTCCCCGCCCCCCGCGGGGATTCCCCCCGCGTCACGTGGGGCGAGGCATGCAAATGTATGCAAAGTATATGCTAATGAGGGGCTGCCGGCACTGCGGGGGGGCGGCCGGGAGGGGGGGGACACGGGAGGGGACACGGGGGACAGCGGGCGGGGGACACAGGAGAGGACACGGGGGACAGCAGTGGGGGGGGCACGGGAGGGGACACGGGAGGGGACACGGGGGACAGCAGGGCGGAGGACACGGGAAGGGACACGGGAGGGGCCCGGCCCCCGGGCGGTGCCGGGCGGTGCCCGCCGGTCTCGCCCCACGCCCACGCGCGGCTCCGCGTGCGGAAGCTCCGGGCGGCGCCGGGACCGGCCCCGAGCGCGGGTGAGACCGGCGGGGTCCGTGGGGAGGGAGCCGTGGGAAGGGGCCCGTGGGAGGGAGCCGTGGGGAGGGGGCCATGGGGAGGGGTTCGTGGGGAGGGGTTCGTGGGGAGCCCCGGGGACAGGCGGGGACGGGGCCCGTCCGAGCCAGCCCCGGGCACCGCCGTGCCGGTCCGTGCGACACCCGCGTGGGCGCTGCCCCGGGGAGGGACACGCGGGGGCTCCGGGGGGTGGGGGGTCTGGGGGTCTGTCTTGGCTGCCGGGACCCCACCGGACCGCGGGCTGACTCCACGTGTCCCTGCCCCCGTGCGACCCCCGTGCTCCCCGGTCGCTGTGTCCCCTGGCCCCCCTCGTCCCAGAAATGTCAGCCCCGTGTCCTCCCCAGCCCCTGCCCCTCTTGTGTCCCGTCCTGTCCCCTCGTGTCACCTCCATGTCCCTCCTCCTGTCTCCATGTCCGCTCGTCCCTCTGAGCCCCCTCCACTCGGCATGTTCCCAGTGTCCCTCCCTGGCCTTTTGTCCCTCTGCGTCCTCACTGTGCCCCCCCATGTCGCTCCATGTCCCCCCTGTCCCTCGTGTCCCCCCTGTCCCTCCTGTGCCCCCTGTCCCTCATGTCCCCTGTCCCCGCGTCCCCTCCCCGTCTCAGCTTCACTTTTCTTTCCCCGAAGCCTCCGCAGCTTCTGCTTTCGGGGCGCGGGTGACTCCCCCCCACCCACGGAGGGGGACACGGACCTCGGGGGAGCCTCCCCCACCCTCCCGGCCCTAAAAGAGGAACCGGCGCCTCCCCAGAGGGGCCGAGCGTGCCCCGGTTCCTGTTTCGGGGCCGAGGGTGGCAGCGGGGGCTGTGGGGTCACGAGGTGCCCGCGGTGTCCCCAGGCCATGGAGCCCCCCCGTCGGGTTCGCCTCAAGCCCTGGCTGGTGGCCCAGGTGAGCAGTCGCCGCTTCCCGGGGCTGCGCTGGCTCGACCCCGAGTGCCGCCGCTTCGTCATCCCGTGGGGACACGCCACCAGGAACCCCCCGGGGCCGCAGGACCACGACACCATCTTCAAGGTGGCTGGGGTGGCGGGGTGACAGTGGGGACGTGGATGGGTGGCAGTGGGCATGTGGTACGGGGGCAATGGGGACATGGGAAATGGGTGACAAGGTGATGGGGTGACATTGGGAACATGGGATGGATGACAATGAGAATGTGGGGGACAAGGGATGGGGGTGATCGGGTGACAGAATGACAATGGGGACATGGGATGGCTGTCAGTGGGGACATGGGATGGGTGACAGGTGATGGGGTGATGATGGAACACAGGATGGGGGTGACAAGGATGGTGAGAGGACATGGGGTGGGTGGGTGACAGGGGGATAGTTTGGCAAGGAGGACCTGGGACATAGGATGGCGGGGTGGCAGGGGCACACAGGGTGGGGGTGCCAGGTGCCCTGTGCCAGGTGCTGACACCCCCCCCCTCCCCCAGGCATGGGCAGAGGAAACGGGCCGGTTCCGGGCCGGGGACCCCCCGGACCCCCCCCGCTGGAAAGCCACCCTGCGCTGTGCCCTCAACAAGAGCCGCGAGTTCCGGCTGCTCCTGGACGGGCCCCGCGGGTCCCCGGCCCAGCCCTTCCGCATCTACGAGCTCTGCGAGGGGCCCTCCGGGGGTGCAGGTACTTTGGGGGGGCTTTGGGCACCCCGTGGTGCCCACACACAGTGAGGCTGCAGCACCCACAAGGACCTGGCACCCTGCGAGGCTCCAGCACCCCAAAAATCCCCCGTTGAAGCTCCAGAACCCCTCGAGGTTCCAGAATCCAATAGGGACCTGACACCCCATAAGGACCCAGCACCCCACAAGCCCCCCATACCCTATAAGGACACAGCACCTCTGGAGACCTGCCCCCAACAAAGGACCCACTACCCTGTGGAACCTCAGCAGCCCACAAGTCCCCAGCACCCCTCAATACCCATCCTAGCACCCCCCAACTGCCCCTCTCTTCCTTGCAGATGGAGGGGATGAGGATGACTATGGCTGCAGTGGGGAGGAAGACATCAGCCAGGTACTTGGGGAGCTCAGGCTGGGGGGGAACCCCCAACCAGGGGACCTCTTGGGGGGCCAGGGAGGTCCCTGTAACACCTTCTCTTCCCCCCCAGCTGCAGAAGATGACAGCCCTGAGCATCGATGGTGAGTGGGGGGTGTCAGGGGAGTGGGGGGTGTTTGGGGCGTTGGGTTGCACCCGCTGATGCTCCTCTCTGCCTCAGACACCCAGCACGGGGGGGACCTGCTGCCCCCCTACTCCTGGCCCAAGGAGGAGCCCCCCCCCTTCGCCAGCTGCTGCCCCCCGGGGGGGCCCTTCCTGCCGCCCCCCCCAGCCCTGCTCCAGGGGGAGCCAGGGGGCATCCATGGGGCCCCTGAGCTGCCCCCCGCCACCCTTGCCGAGACTGGGCCCCCCCTGGGCTCCCCGTCCACCTGCCCCGTGGCACCGACAGAGCACCTGATCCCCGACCTGCTCGTCAGCCCCCACATGCTGCCACGTGAGGAGGGGCTTGGGGGGTCATGGGGTGGTCATGGGTGTGGGGTGGCTGTGGAGTGGCAGGACAGGGTGTCCACAGCTGGGAGGTCATTGGGTGGGAGCGGCTGTGGGTGAGGGGTGGCTGTGGGATGACTGGATGGGTGTGAGGTGGCCATGGGGTGGCTGGGTGGGAGTAGCCATGGGTGTGGGGTGGCCATGGGGTGGGTGGGTGGCTGGGGGTGTCCCTGGGGTGCTCCCTGACCCCCCTGACCCTGCTCCCCCCAACAGTGACTGACCTGGAGCTGAAGTTCCAGTACCGGGGCCGCCAGGTCTGCGCCCTCACGGTCAGCAACCCCCACGGCTGCCGGCTCTTCCACAGCAGCCTGGAGCCCACCCGGGAGCAGGAGGAGCTCTTCGGGCCGCTGACACTGGAGCAGGTGCCCTTCCCTGCTCCCGATGCCATTCCCAACGAGAAGCAGCGCTTCTACACCCACCAGCTGCTGGACGTGCTGGACCGTGGGCTCATCCTGGAGCTCCAGGGCCAGGACCTCTTCGCCCTCCGGCTCTGCCAGTGCAAGGTCTTCTGGACAGGGCCCTGTGCCACCCCCCAGCCTGGCCCCAACCCCATCCAGAGGGAGAAGAGGACCAAGCTCTTCAGCCTCGAGGGCTTCCTCAATGGTCAGAGGGGAAGGGAGGGGTGGCCCTGTGTCTCTTGAAGGCAATGGGATAGAGGGCTCAGCTGCGCTGGGGGGACACCAGGCAGGGGCACCAGGCACGTGGGGACCCGGTTGTATGGTGGGACTGAGCTGGATTGGAGGGACCTGATGGTACATGGGGACGTGGTGGCATGAGGGGTCAGAGGTGGGATGGGGACACCAGCTGAGGTCAGAGGTGGGATGGGGACACCAGCCGAGGCCCCATCCTGCCCCTCACCTCAGCATTGGGCCCCACAGGCCTCATCCAGTTCCAGAAGGGGCAGACCCCCATCCCGCCCCCCTTCGAGATCTTCCTGTGCTTTGGGGAGGAGTGGCCGGACCAGAAGCCCAAGGAGAAGAAGCTGATCACGGTGCAGGTGAGGGGCTGGGACACCCAGCTGTCCCCAGGGGACACAGGGGTGTCTCTGTGCCGGTGACGGTGCGGCTCTCGCAGGTGGTGCCGGTGGCAGCACGGCTGCTGCTGGAGATGTTCTCCGGGGAGTTGTCCTGGTCGGCCGACAGCATCCCGCTGCAGATCTCCCACCCCGACCTCAAGGACAGGATGGTGGAGCAGTTCAAGGAGCTGCACCAGCTCTGGCAGAGCCACCAGCGGCTGCCGCCGGTGCAGCCCCCGCCCGGCCCCTCGGCTGCGACCTGGGCGCTGCCCCCCGGCCCCCTGCCCCACTGAGGGACAGGGGGGGACACTGGTGACAGTCACCCTGTGGCCATCCAGGCTAGTGGAGCCAGGGACACTCATCCCTGTCCTTATCCCTGTCCCCATCCCTGTCTCTGCAGACTGGTGGAGCCAGGGACACCCATCCCTGTCCTCATCCCTGTCCCCATCCCCATCCCCCCAGAGCTGCCAGTGACCAGGTGCTCTGAGGGGGGACAGGGCTGTAACCACCTGCCCTGGCTGGAGTGGAGCAGCTGGACCCTTGTCCCTGGATGCCCCCAGGATGTGACATGGGGGGCTGGCCTCACCCTCCAGGGTTTTGGGGGAAAACAGCAAGAAAACAGGGGCGGGCTGGAGCCATGTTGGACCTGGAGCACCCCAGGGATGGGGGCACATGCCAGGCCCAGCCCTGAGAGAAGACGCAGAGGGGCCTCTGGAGGTTTTTAATTTATTTTTTCAGTTTTTTGTTTTTTTATTGTTCTCGAGATGGCTACACACCCCCGGAGGGAACCGCATGCGCCCGCCCGCCCTCGAGCCGCCGTCTCCAACCCCAAAATCAAACCAAATAAAATCCAAAAAAAAGGGAAAAAAAAAGAAAGAAAAACCAAAGAAAACAAACTAAAATAAGGAGAACAAAATAAAATATAAATCTCTATTTGCAGAGTCCGTCCCGCCTGCGTCGTCTCCAGGAGTCGGCACCAGGCGGGGCCTGGTGGCTCAGGGGGCAGCACCCCCCCGACCAACCCTCATCCTAAAATAATTTGTCTTGTTTGTTTTTTGTTTGTTGTTCTTTTTTTTTTCTTCTTTTTTTTCCTTTTTCTCTTTTTTTGTCTCCATTTCACAGAAAGTTTTTCTAACTTCTCATTTTGCTGCCGGGCGAATCCGTGTGGATCCATCTGACTCCGGTGCCTGGGTTTGGAGTTGGGTGTTGGGGGTCTTCCCCTTTGGGCTGTTTCTCGTGGCGGTGCCGAGATCCGGATGTGGATCCACCAGGCAGGCGGGACCCCTGGGCCGTCCTCCTACGGACCCGGGATGCGCTGGAGCGGGCGAGAGCCCTCGGCTGATTGTGGGACACATTCTTGGGTTGCTGTTTCCTGTCTTCTCCTTAAAGACATTCCTGGCAGAGGGAAGGAAGGGTCAGCCCCTCATCCCCAATGTCCTGTGGGCTGATGGGGCCCAGAGGCACTGGGGCCCTTACCTGGGAGACAGGAGCCACGTGGAGCCGGAGCTATCGGAACAGGCGGGTGAAGTCCCTCAGAGCCCAGCACACTTGTTTACATTCCTCAGCACTGCAGGACAAGGGGTGACATCAGGGGCGACACCGAGGGGACATCTGGGATGTGGGGAAGGTGTCTTGCCAAGGGATGGGAGCCAGGAGCTCAGCTCCAAGATGTTGGGAGAGATGAAGGGACAATTGCTGGGACAGAACAGGCTCAGCAGGCCCTGGAGGGGACCTGTGTGCCACCATGGTGGTGGCTGGGTGGAAGGAATCAGCTTCCCTGGGCACTCGGCCTCCAGGATTTGTCCAGGGATGAGATGGAGCTGGGCAGAGGGAGTCGATGTTCCCACACTGCCCAGTGGCCCCGGGCAGATCTGGCTCTTGCCCTGGGAACTGACAGGCCCAGGCAGGGCTGGCAGCTGGAGCCGGTGACTCACAGGGACAAGGAGGTGGCTTGGGAAGGGCCACAGGGATCGGGCCAGGCAGAAAAACCCGTCCAGTGACAGCAGAGGGGACACAGGCCCTCCACAGCTGCCCCAGGCTCCAGGAGCAGGGGTGGCACATCCCAGTGGGAGGGACACTGTGGGCAGGGCTGGGGGGCTCTGGGGCTGCTGGGGGCCATCCCGTGGGAAGCAGCAGGTGCCCAGCCATCCCAGCTGGAGACCCTGGCCCTGCTCACCTGGTGACCTGCTTGTGGAAGTCGGTGAGCTGTTTGTGTGTCACCTGGATGGCTCCGCCCGTGGTTTCCTTTGGCAACCCCTTCAGCGAGTTCTCCAGCCAGCGGCAGAATGTCTGTGCCAGGGAAAGGGAGAGGGAGAAACTCGGGATGTGGAGCCAATCCTGGCTCCCGGGTCCTGCCTTTGGGGAGCTCTGGAGTCCCATGTGGCCACTGGGGTGACTCAGGGCTGCAGCCTGACCCTCTGAGGGTTCACCCCACCCCTCTGGGCGTCCAGCCTGGCCATCTGTGGGTTCATCCTCTCCCCCTGGGGAGTCCAGCCCAGCCCTCTGTGACTCCACTCTGGCCATATGGGAATTCATGCTGTCCCTTTGGGGGTCCATCCCACCACCAGGGGAGTCGAGCCCTCACCGGGCGGTCGATCTGCATGATCTCCCAGAGCACCTCGGCGACGTCGGGCAGGGTGTAGGGTGGGAGGCAGAAGCAGCATGTGTGCAGGAGCTGGTTCACAAGCTGCTGCCCCAGCTGGGTCATCACCTGGTTGATGAGCTCCTTCCGCACTTCAAAGTCTTCCTCGTGCTGTGGGAGGAAGAAGGGGGTGATCAGGGCCTGGGGACAGGGACGTGCTGCTCCTGGGGGCAGGGACACGCTCCTCGCTCTGGAGGCAACTCCTAGAGCTCCACCAGCAGCAGTGGCTAGGAGGATCATGGAACAAGGCTGATGAGGGTGGATGGGGCTGACGGGGATTGGAGCGACCTGGTCTGGTAAGAGGTGTCCCTGCCCATGGCAGGGGTGGTGGAATGACATGGGCTTTAAAGGTCCCTTCCCACCCAAACCACTCCGTGATTCCATGACATCCCCATGGAAGAAAAACCTCCAGGGGAAGGTCCCCATGGAGGAAGAGCACCCTGAGGAAGGTCCTTGAGGGTCCCTCACATCATTGGCCACGCCAGTGTGGATGAGATCCCGCAGGAATTTCATGACGCTGCAGTTGGCGTCCCGGTGGTCCAGGGTGGTGGCAGCAATGGCCCACTGCAGGATGGGGATCATCACCTGGCTGCGCAGGAGGGTGACGGGGCTGCGCTGGATAAACCTGCCCGGGAGGACAGATGGATGTCAGTGGCAGGTCCGGCCCCCTCCCATCCCCATGGGGACCTTCCCTGGGGCCAGGGGAGTGGGGTGGGGGAGCAGGGGGCACCTGGCTGCCAGGCGGAACAGGTCATCCACAGTGTCCGGGTGGTTCTGGAGGCCATTGGGCTGCTCGAGGAGCTGGAAGGTGGGGATGCAGAGAGCCTGGGGAGGGACAGAGATCTATCAGCATTACCTGGGATCACTCCTCCAACTCCGCTTCCCTGCACAGAACAGGCTGAGGCTGCCCCATTGCTGGGAGTGGCCAAGGCCAGGTTGGACAGGGCTTGGAACAACCTGGGTTAGTGGAAACTGTCCCTGCCCATGGCAGGCAGTGAGACTGGGTGGGCTTTAAGGTCTCTTCCCACCCAAACCAGTCTGAGGTTCTACAGACTGGATATTAGGAAAAACTCCTTCCTGAAAAGGGCTGTTCAGCCCTGGCACAGCTGCCCAGGGCAGAGGTGGAGTCTCCATCCCTGGAGGGATTTAACAGCCATGTGGATGTGGCACTTGGGGACATGGTCAGTGGTGGTCTTGGCAGTGCTGAGGGAAGGGTTGGACTCGGTGGGCTCAGAGGCCTTTTCAGCCTCAGTGATTCCACGACTTGGCTGGGTGGGCCCCACCTGCAGCATGTCGAGCAGGCCCTGCCGGCAGCCCTCCTCCATGCCGTACTCATCCACCAGGATGCTGCCCAGATAGAGGAAACAGGAGTGCTGGTGTTCCCGGTACACGTTCACCATCTGGGGAGACACGAGCCCTGGAACAGCCGCCCCGGATCTACCCCCTGATCCCACATCCCTCTGAGCCCAGCCCGAGCCAGTGTCCCAGCCTTTCTCACAGTGGCCGAGGACATCCCAAAGGACTGGCTCAGGTCTGGCCTTGCACCTGGGAGTATCTCCGTGCTGTGGCTCCCAAAGCCAGCACAGCTTCCCCTCTGAGCCCAGCAGGATCAGGGAACACCCAGCACTGGCATTCGCAGACTCTGCCAGGCTGAGTTACCTCTTGAAGGAGCACATTTCACACGCCCCTCCCAAATCACAGACACACCCACAGGGCTCCCACAACCATCCCCAGCCTCTTCCCTACAG
The DNA here is from genome assembly GCA_035583185.1 of Anabacerthia variegaticeps. Taxonomy (NCBI): domain Eukaryota; kingdom Metazoa; phylum Chordata; class Aves; order Passeriformes; family Furnariidae; genus Anabacerthia; species Anabacerthia variegaticeps. Next base: position 148,055 of record JAWWEW010000041.1, read on the forward strand.
TCCAAAGCCTCCCTCCTCCTCAAGGGTTCATGCTGGAATTCCGGAGACTGCTGGGATTTACCTCAGCACTTCAACAGCGCAACACAACAGGCCACACGACATGAGTGACCCCCTGAGGTCACCCCCTTGGCTCCCCCCGGTGAGCAGTGTCCCCCCGGGGTGGCCCTGCCGTACCTGTGTGACGAGGGGCTGCAGCAGGGCAGCCGAGCCCTTGCCGACACAGCGCACAGCGAAGCGCAGGCAGCGGCAGCACCGCTCCACGATCCGGTTGTCGGCACTGTGCTTGTTCAGGGTCTCCGACAGCACTGGCCAGATCTGGGCATGGACAGGTGGGAAGGATCACACCTGACCCCGGGACACCTCAGCCCTGACTCCCTCTTGATCCCAAAAACACACAAATCCTGGTGCAGGCAAGTGGGTGCAGAAGAAAAGGAGCTTTGGGGGAGCTTGGAGTGGTTCATCTCCTCTGGTGCGGCACAAACAGGATATGGGCAGGGAAATCAAAGACCTGGGACATTCCCAGAGACAGAGCTCCTTACAGGGGAGCGAAGACCCAAATTTCCCCCTGCTTCTTGAGGGACAGGATGGTGCTCCCCAGCTTCTCTCCCTCATGTAGCCCTGGGCAGAGGCACCGTCAAACACATGGATCTGTCAACAGCCAGGGATGGGGACCCTGTGTGACACCCTCATAACTCCCACCCCATGGACCCCCATCCCCTGAACTCCCACCCCAAATCCCATCTGCTCCCACGCACCTCCTGAATGACTTTTTGGCACGGGTGGACCTGGCCGTTCTCGACAATGGGGTTGGTGTGTCTGTGGGAACAGCCAAGGGTTAAGTGGGGTTGGGATTAAAGCCGAGGAAATGCGTTGCAGCTGCAGGCAGGGGACCAGGAACTGTCTTGGGAGCTGGAATGTGGGGAAGCAGCACCTTCCAGCCCATTCTCCATGAGCTGGGGAGAAGGAGCCAGCACTGATTCAGGGTCGGAGCTGTGGGAGAGCAGCTGTGCTCCAGATGTGCCCCAGTTCCTCCTTCCTCACCTGAAGATAACGGCAAGTCGATCCAGGGGCACTGTGGGGTCTGAGGAGAGGCCATTGCTTGGCTCCTGAGAGAGCAGCTGGAAAACACGGGAAAAGGATGGGATTTCAGGACCACAGGCAGTCCCGTTCCCAGAGAAGACACTGCCTGGACACCAACCCCACTGGCAGCACATCTGCACCTCCTGACACCTGGCACTGCAGCTCCAGCTTTGGCCACATGCACAGAGGGTGCTCTGAAAGCTCAGAGGCTTCTGCTTGGATCTCCTCTGTATCCAGAGCCCGCTCCAAGGGGTCTTGGAGGAGCAGGGTGGGAGGTGGGAGGATATGATCAAGGGACGAAGGCTGTGGGAAGAGCTCCCCAGAACCACATGCATGTCCCTTTCCTGAGCTTCCCTCCCTCCTCCTGCCATCCTGAGATTTCTACTCCATTCTCCTGGCTCTGTATGGAAAGGTCACTCAGGCCAACAATTTTGGGAGAGAACATGACCTTTTGGGGCCCTGTGTCCCACAGGAAAATAGGTCTCCATGTAGAAGAGGCAGGGTGGCAGCTGCCCATCGCACTCAGTGGGATCAGAAAGGCTCTTGGGCTCCTGGGACAGAAACTGATTTCCAGGGATCATTCTCTTCCCATGTAACATAGGACACACCACCAGCTCAGTGCTTCCCAGCCAGAAGAGGCTTAGGGATGGGCTTGGTCCTGGACTTATCCTGTGTGAGTGCTGGGCTCTGCTCCTAGGGAACAACTGTCATGATGAGAAGAAACCGCCTCAAGCTGTGCCAGGGGAGGCTCAGGTTGGATATTGGGGGTAATTCCTCCTTGGAAAGGGCTGTCCAGCCCTGTCACAGCTGCCCACGGCAGGGGTGGAGTCCCCATCCCTGGAGGAATTTCAAAGCCCTGTGGATGTGGCACTTGGGGACATGAGTCAGTCGCAGCCTTGGCAGTGCTGGGGAAGGGTTGCACTCCATGGGCTCAGAGAGCTTCTCCAACCCGAACAATTCCATGACTTCAGGATACACGTCTGGCTCTGAGGACACAGATGCCATGGCAGGGCCAGAGCCTGAGCAGCCATTCCCAGCTGCTGTCCCCGCTGTCCCCACCGTCCCACCGGCCGGACGCACCTTCTTGAGCGCCAGCACCTGCACGGCACAGAGCTCGCTCAGACACTCCGCGATCTTCTCCAGGGGCAGCCGCGCCAGCACCAGCGCCGTCCCTGCAAGGACACGGGAGCTCAGGGACACAGCCTGGGAGAGGGGGATGACAGTCCCAACAGGGAACAGCTCCTGGGGGAGGGCAGGGACTGGGAGAGTTTCCCTGCAGTTGAACCCGGCTCTGGTTGAACCAGCGGGGCAGGAAGTGATGTTGGAATGAGGGATATGGACAGGCAGATGGACACCACGAGCACATCTGGGCCCCACTGAATGTCCCCAGTGTCCCTGTGCCAGCCCAGCAGCACCACAAGGTCCCAGGTAGCTCCAGTGAAGGTGTTTCAGGGCTCCCAGCTCTGCACTCATGGGGCTGCAGTGCGACAACCCCGAGGGAAAATCTCCCTGGATCAGGAATTCCTGGTGCTATTCTAATTGAGGGGGAGAAAAGCCCTTTGGGAGGGAGAGTAGAAACTCTGCTGGTGCTGCTGCATCCAGATGGGACTGCACACTGGTTGTACAAGAGGAGTTCTGTCTCCATGTGCAGCACAGCCCCACAAAGGCTCCCCAGCACACGCTCCAGAGCTCCTCTGGGTTAATGGCTCCAGTGGCACTTGAATTCATGAGGAATCTCTAAGGTGCATCCCCAAAAGTGGCTGAAGAGGCACATGGTGCCCAGCACTCAGTGAGACACCAACACTCTGAGTGCAAACTGGAGTAAAAAACTCCATTCTTGGGTCCCAACTCTCCACAATGGCCAACACTCACAATTTTCCACCCACTGTGCCCAGCAGCTGATTCCCAGTGTATGGATGAAGCACTGACTCACTACCAGCCTGGCTGGGAGCATTTCCCATGTGTTCTTCACACATGTCCAGCCCAGAGATGCTCTGTGTCAGGGATGGGGACAGTTACCAATCCCGAAGGATTTGTTTCTATCTTCTGCCCCAAGGGAGCTCCTGAGAAGACTGTCAATGTGGAATATGGCTCAGGGCACACTGGGACAAACCCTGTGAGGACAGGGCTCAGCACTCTGGGGAGAAATCTCCACGGATACTCCAGCACACCTGCACAGATATTCCAGCACAGCTCCATGGACACCCCAACAGATCCCATGGATATGCCAGAAGATCCCCACAGATATGCCAGCAGATCCCCATGGACACCCCAGCATAGACATCCTGGCAGTTCCCCATAGATATGCTCACAGGTCTCATTGGACACTGTGGCAGTTCCCCACAGATACCCCAGCAGATCCCATGGACATCCTGGCAGTTCCCCGTAGATAACCCCGCAGATCCCACGGACACACCACCCATCCCATACCCACCCTTGAGCAGCCCCACAGCGGCCTCGGGGGACAGCGCAAACGAGTCAAGGGCGCGGGCGATCTCCAGGAGCCCGGAGAAGTGCTGGGCCATGTGGTCCCGGCACACGGAGCAGATGTTGTGGATGGCCTTGGCGGCTGCCGATGCCAGGCGCCGATCACAGAGCCCCTTCATCAGGTACCCGAGCACGGGATCTGTGGAGACACGGGGTCAGGGCGCGGCGGGCACGTGGGGGGTGCGGGGGCACGGGACTCACCCAGGAATTGTGGGTTCCTGTCCACCACCTCGCTCATCTCGCCCACCAGCTCGATGCTGGTGTAGCGCACGGCCGTGTGCACCGACTCCGGCAGCCGCACCACCCCCTCCAGCACCTCCACCAGGGTCGGGTTGTTCTCCCTGTGGGAAAGGTGCCGGCTGAGCCCCCAGAGCGCCGCCACAGCTGGGATGGGTGCTGGGAGGGGCTGCTGGAGCCCAGATCCACACACCACCACACGGGGAACACTGAACACCTCCAGGGAGAGCTGGGACATGAGGGCAAGGGGCATTAATCCCCTGGGAACTGCCTGTTCCAGTGTGAGAGGGTGTGATGGGGTGATCCCAGGCCAGAGCCTCGTGGGACATGCTGGTGGGAGCAGAGTCCCCAGGGCTCCAAGGCAGTGCTCCTGGGAACAAGGAATGGGATAGAATGAGCAGGAGCAGCCTCGACAGAAACAACAGTAACTGGAAATGTGTAGGGGCTGAGGTGACTCCCCCAACTCCCAGGGAAAGTAGGGATGGCATTCTCAGTCTCCTAGGGAAGAGTGGGGTGGCATTCCCAGCCTCCTGGAGAAGGGAGGGACAGCATTCCCAGCCCAGTGAAGGCCAGCCAGGCTGTCACATTGCTGGCAGTGCCCAGGACTTGCTGCACTCATTGCCCTGGGTGTTACCTGTCCAATACTTCCACTAACAGGGGAGGAAAAACACTTCCAGTGATTTAACATTCCTTGAAGGTATCTGGAAAAACTCTACCTGCAGGTGGAAGGATCTGGATGTGGAAGGACTCCCAATGAATGGTTTAGGTTGGGAAGGACCTCAAAAGCCCACCCAGTCCCCTCCCTGCCATGGGCAGGGACACCTCCCACTAGCCCAGGTTGCTCCAAGCCCTGTCCAAGCAGGCCTTGGACACTTCCAGGGATGGGAATGTCCTTGGAATATCTGTGGTGTCTGTGGCACATGGAGGCAGCACCAGAGCACCCCATTCCTCCTGGACCCGGGTGGGACACTGGCACTCACTGGTCGACGCTCTTGGCTATGGAGGCCATGATGAAGAGCACGGCTTCTGTCACCTCCCAGGGCGGATTCCCATCCTTCAGGGTGGCATAGAGCTGCAGGGCAGGGGGGGAGGGCCAGTCACCCAGGGGGGCCATGAACCCGGATCAGGGGTCCAGCCACCAACCCCACCCTGTGTGGAGCCTCAACCCCCACCCCCAAGGCTCCCCTCCTCACTCCCCTCCCACCAAACTCCCCAGTCCTCAACCTCCCCAGCACACAAACTCTGAATACTCATCTCTCTCCCCACCTGTATCAACACCCCAAACCTCTGCTCCTCAACTCTGCCAGCCCCCAAACCCTAAATTTTCACCCCTCCCATCCGCAAACTCCCACTCTGGCCATGGGCCCACACAACCCCTGCATTCCACAGGCCACCCTGAGAATGTGGGACCAGAGTGGCTTTCCCCAAAGAGTCAAGAGACCTCCTGCTCTCCCCGACGAGTTCCTCACACACTTCCTTGTGCACAAGACGTGTGTGATCTCCTCTCATTCCAAAGGCCACGAGGTCTTGGTGACCTCCCATGGGATGTGCCCGTGCCCCATGACACCCCTGCAAACCCACCTGAGCAAAACACTCCACAGAGCCCACCAGGAAGATCAGGTCTTTCACCAGGTCCGAGACACGCATCCGGAACTCCCCGAAGTCATCCGTCTCCTCCGGGACACCCTCCTGAAGGAAAGGAGGGAGAGCACAAGGGTGGGGGCAGCTCAGGGGAATTCAGGTTCCCATTCAGCCACAGCCAGTTTGAAGGAGCTCCATCATCTCTGCCCTTCTGTCCCAGACCAGGCTGCTGGAGAGGCTGGAGAGCCATGTCCAAGTAAAATGGGACCAGCCTGAGCACACACTGTGTATTCCTGCTCTGACACACAGAGGAAGGGATGGGAAGCAAGGGGATGAGGTGCTGAGGAGGAGAGGGAAGGAGAATAAAGCATCCCAGACTTCTCAGAGGAAGATCACAGTGCTGTGACTAGAGAGCCATGCAAGCTTTATCCCAAAAAAAACACCCTGAGCGGGGACAACGCAGCAAAGCAAGAACTGACTGACTGAGAGAGGTTCAGGGCAGCACATTTAATCCCTCTCACTCCTCCTTGGAATTCCTGCAAGTGCAGGACACTGCCCTGCAGAGCCCCAGAGCTACAGGCTGTTCCAGGGGGACAGACACACAGAGGGACATGTCCCCCTGCCCAGCTGCCTCTGGAGGGGCAACACATCCCAGGGACACATCCCCTGCCCCGGGTGTTCCAGAGGGACACACACTTCCCAGGGACACATCCCCTGCCCCGGGTGTTCCAGAGGGACACACACTTCCCAGGGACACATCCCCTGCCCCGGGTGTTCCAGAGGGACACACACTTCCCAGGGACACATCCCCTGCCCCGGGTGTTCCAGAGGGACACACACTTCCCAGGGACACATCCCCTGCCCCGGGTG